>JABWTJ010000429.1:0-220723 GCA_016801875.1 Solanum sitiens
CCAGTAGCAAAATGAGGAAGATACATATGAAAACGTGGAGCCAGGATCAAATAATACAGAAGCCATGTAATCACAAACCAAAAGATTACCTGTGATAACAGCCTCAGATGCCTCTGCCTCAGACCTCCCAGGGAAAGCGTAACAATGGGCCCTATCTCCAGTCTGCCCGTTGCCCCTACCATGTGGCATTGTAGTAGCTCCAGTTTGTCCATCACCTCGGCCATTTTGGTGACCACCATTACCTCGGCCACCACTTCCTCCAGAATAACGGCCTCTACCATGACCACCTCTACCTCTAGCTATTGGGGGTCTATAACTCTGTTTTGGACAATTCCTCCTAATATGTCCAGTCTCCCCACATCCATAACACTCTTGGCTTCAAGCATATGTCTCTCCGAGAAGTGTTGACTGGTCTGAGGTGGACCCCCAACTACAGTCTGTAGTGAAGACTGAATTGGTCGGACTGAGTAGCCTCCTGAACCCTGTCCTCTAGAGTAAGAACCATTAAACTCACCTCCCTTTCGAAACCTTTTTGATGTCGATGCCATGGTGAAGTCATCTGGCTTCACTCCTTCCACCTCTATCACGAAGTCTACCACTTTTTGAAAGGATTTTGCCGTAGCCGCTACCTGTAAGGCTAAAACCCGCAACTCTGACCTCAACCCCTTCACAAAACGGCGAATCCGTTCTTGTGGACTGAAACAAAGTTGGGTGGCATACCTGGATAATGCACGAAACTTAGCCTCATATGCAGTAACCGACATCCTACCTTGCTCTAGGCTCAAGAACTCATCCCTTTTCCTATCCCTCAAAGTCCGGGGAATAGACTTCTCCATAAACAAACTAGAGAATGATGCCCAAGTCATAGGTGGTGCCTCTGTTGGTTGACACTCAACATGTGACCGCCACCACATTTTGGCGTTCCCTTGAAACTGATAACTCACGAACTCAACACCAAACCGTTCTACTATACCCATCCTGTGTAGTAGCTCATGACAGTCAACCAGAAAATCGTAAGCATCCTCAGATTCCGCACCCTTGAAGACTGGAGGTTTCAATTTCAAGAACTTACTGAAAAGTTCATGCTGATCATTTGTCTTATCGGCCCTGTAGTCAGACGAGGAAACGTGCCTATTTCCAATGACAGTATCCATGCGGGGGCGCCATAGTGGCCGATGTTGTACCTCGGAAACCTGAGGTGCTCGTGCAGAAACACTGGAGCGTGTCTGACCCTGCTTCAGAAACCCGCTAGATAAGCACACACTGATGATCATCTCTGGGGTAGGTTGGGGTGGCAATTCCTCATTCTGTGCTTGTTCATTCTCCCCTTCCTCACCCTCTCTTACCATTTCCTCCGTCGGTGGAGGAGTCATCGCCCTAGTACCAGGTAGGCTAGGTGCTTGTCCTCTTCCTCTAGAGGACGTCCTCCCACGACATCTTCCACGGCCTCTCGCCACTGTTCCTCTCCGAGCTACAGCCCCAGTGGCTGGCTCAGACGTTTCTTGTCTTGCCGGTGTTGGTGCAGTCGTTGCTCTCGTTCTAACCATCTGTGAAATAGAGTGAAGATGGTCAGATACCAATTTGTATCACCTAGATACCAATTGGATCCAAGTAATAGCACGAAAGAAAGAAAGAAAGAATGGAATTTTCCTAAAGTCTTATAGCCTCTCAAAGAAAAGTAAAGGCGTCCCCCTACCGTTCCTTAAGACTCTACTAGACTCGTTCTTGTGTGATGAGACAATCGAACCTAATGCTCTGATACCAAGTTTGTCACGACCCAAAATCGAGCTGCGAGTGGCACCCACACTAATCCTACTATGTGAGCGAACCAACCAATCTAAAACCCCAACATATTGAACAAAATACAAAGCGGAAGACTTAAAACTCATTAACGAAATCAATTTAAATAACTTCTAAAATTTATAACATTAAATAACTTCTAAAATTTATAACTCATTATCCCCAAAATCTGGAAGTCATCATCACAAGAACATCTATCCTCAAGTTACTAATCTAAAAGTATCTAAGAAGCTAAAATAAATAAAAGGCTAGTCCATGCCGGAAGTTCAAGGCATCAAGACTTGAAGAGAAGATCCAGTCCAAGCTAGAAGCATTAGCTCACCCTGAAATCCGGTGTAGTGAAGACTGGCTAGAATTGCTGTTGAGTTGAAGACGACGGTACGTTTGCTGCATTCCCCAAATAACAAAGAAAGAAACAACAAGTAGGGGGTCAGTACAAAACACAAGTACTGAGTAGGTATCATCGGCCAACTCAAAATAGAAAACAGTATATATCAGTTCATATCATAAATCAACTACAATACTCAACATGTAGCAACAAGTACTATAATCATCAATAAGTACTACCAAGTTCATCCATGAGGACTCAAGCCTCAATACCACACTCATTTGGGAATTAGGTTCATTACATTGAGTATATTAACATCTCTCAAGATTCATTATCTTTCTTCCTCTTGTGTCGGTACGTGACACTCCGATCCCCTACTACTATGTGTCGGTACGTGACACTCCGATCCCCTAATTCTACGTGTCGGTTCGTGACACCCGATCCCCTAATACTATGTGTCGGCACGTGACACTCCGATCCCCTACTTCTACGTGTCGGTTCGTGACACCCGATCCCCTAATACTATGTGTCGGAACGTGACACTCCGATCCACTAACATCATTCTATCAATTCATCAAGCCTTCTTTTATACCAAGGCATCATCAATAACAAGGTGAATTAGGGTTCTTCAAGATTTTGGATTCAAAAAGCTTCATTATGCTTATTTTATCACAATCACATAATCACATTCATGCAAGCATACAATTAAGCATATAGAAGGGTTTACAATACTACCAATACATATCATTCGCTATTAAGAGTTTACTACGAATAGTATCAAAACCATAACCTACCTTCACCAAGGATTCTTGATCAAGCAAGCAATCTCTCAAAGCTTTTTGTTTCCTCTTCGTTTGTCTCTCTCTATCGATCGTTCCTCTCTCTTCTCCTTGTTCTCTCTATTTTTCTTCTTCAAAAACCCTCTCTCTTTTCCCTAATTAGCATATAATTAGGTATAAAAGATGAGGAAATAACCCACTAAGTAACTCAAGGTCATCTCCTTTACACCCCCAAGAATTTGAGTTATTAATATTAACCCACTAAATTTATAATTATAGCAGGAATAGTCCAAAACGCCCCTTTAAAACTTACCCAGAAATCCGACCCAGACTGGGATTACGCAACCTGTGACGGCCCGTCGTGCCTGCGACGGTCCGTCCTGCAGGTTCGTCACAACCTTCAGAGACTCAATTTCCTTGATGAGTCTGAGACGGTCCGTCGTGCCTACGACGGTCCGTCCTGCACTTCCGTCACGACGGACAGAGAATTGCTCCCAGTACCCAATTCTCAAGAGTTGAAGTGTTTTGAAACGGAACCTCACAGCGGTCCGTCGTGTCTGTGACGGTCTGTCCTGCAGGTCCGTCACAGAGTTCAGAGAGTTGATTTCAGCACTCAAATATAAGAATTCCAAGTGTTTGGAACGAGACACCCTCGACGGTCCATCGTGCCCATGACGGTCCGTCGTTGGATACGTCGTCTCAGACCGTTTTTCCAGAAATAAAATCTGCTGCTCAAAACGACTAAGCAGGTCGTTACAGTATATTCCAAGTCAAGCAAGGTTTCTACTTACTATCTTTATTTTTACAAGATTTTTAATATCTGACTTTATTTATTCACTATTATAAACTAATTATGTTTTTGTGTAGATAAAATTTATACTTTCATCAACAATGAAGACTTCAACAAGAAGAAAGTGATCTTCATAATGGGGGCCACAGGAACGGGAAAATCCCGTCTCTCTGTTAACCTTGGCACCCATTTTTGAGGAAAAATAATTAACTCGTATAAAATGCAAGTATGCAAGGGACTCGAAATTGTTACAAACAAGATCACACACACTCAGAAAGAAAGCTTACGACACTATTTGTTAGATATATATATTTATTTCAAAGAATACTTATATCAAATTACTACCTATATATGTAACGACCTGCTTAGTCGTTTTGAGCAGCAGATTTTATTTCTGGAAAAACTGTCTGAGATGACGTATCCCACGACGGACCGTCATGGGTACGACTGACCGTTGAGGGTGTCTCGTTCCAAAACACTTGGAATTCTTATATTTGAGTGCTGAAATCGACTCTCTGAAGGTTGTGACGAACCTGCAGGATGGACCGTCACAGACACGACGGACCGTTGTGAGGTTCCGTTTCAAAACACTTTAACTCTTGAGAATTGGGTACTGGGAGCAATTCTCTGTCCGTCGTGAAGGAAGTGCAGGACGGACCGTCGTAGGCACGACGGACCGTCTCAGACTCATCAAGGAAATTGAGTCTCTGAAGGTTGTGACGAACCTGCAGGACGGACCATCGCAGGCACGACGGGCCGTCACAGGTTGCGTAATCCCAGTCTGGGTCGGATTTCTGGGTAAGTTTTAAAGGGGCGTTTTGGACTATTCCTGCTATAATTATGAATTTCGTGGGTTAATATTAATAACTCAAATTCTTGGGGGTGTAAAGGAGATAACCTTGAGTTACTTAGTGGGTTAATTCCTCATCTTTTATACCTAATTATTTGCTAATTAGGGAAAAGAGAGAGGGTTTTTGAAGAAGAAAAATAGAGAGAACAAGGAGAAGAGAGAGGAACGATCGATAGAGAGAGACAAACAAAGAGGAAACAAAAAGCTTTGAGAGATTGCTTGCTTGATCAAGAATCCTTGGTGAAGGTAGGTTATGGTTTTGATACTATTCGTAGTAAACTCTTAATAGCGAATGATATGTATTGGTAGTATTGTAAACCCTTCTATATGCTTAATTGTATGCTTGCATGAATGTGATTATGTGATTGTGATAAAATAAGCATAATGAAGCTTTTTGAATCCAAAATCTTGAAGAACCCTAATTCACCTTGTTATTGATGATGCCTTGGTATAAAAGAAGGCTTGATGAACTAAAGTAATGAGATTGATGATGCCTTGGTATAAGAGAACGCTTGGTGAATTGATAGAATGATGTTAGTGGATCAGAGTGTCACGTTCCGACACATAGTATTAAGGGATCGGGTGTCACGAACCGACACGTAGAAGTAGGGGATCGGAGTGTCACGTACCGACACATAGTATTAGGGGATCGGGTGTCACGAACCGACACGTAGAAGTAGGGGATCGGAGTGTCACGTACCGACACATAGTATTAGGGGATCGGGTGTCACGAACCGACACGTAGAATTAGGGGATCGGAGTGTCACGTACCGACACATAGTAGTAGGGGATCGGAGTGTCACGTACCGACACAAGAGGAAGAAAGATAATGAATCTTGAGAGATGTTAATATACTCAATGTAATGAACCTAATTCCCAAATGAGTGTGGTATTGAGGCTTGAGTCCTCATGGATGAACTTGGTAGTACTTATTGATGATTATAGTACTTGTTGCTACATGTTGAGTATTGTAGTTGATTTATGATATGAACTGATATATACTGTTTTCTATTTTGAGTTGGCCGATGATACCTACTCAGTACTTGTGTTTTGTACTGACCCCCTACTTGTTGTTTCTTTCTTTGTTATTTGGGGAATGCAGCAAACGTACCGTCGTCTTCAACTCAACAGCAATTCTAGCCAGTCTTCACTACACCGGATTTCAGGGTGAGCTAATGCTTCTAGCTTGGACTGGATCTTCTCTTCAATGTCTTGATGCCTTGAACTTCCGGCATGGACTAGCCTTTTATTTATTTTAGCTTCTTAGATACTTTTAGATTAGTAACTTGAGGATAGATGTTCTTGTGATGATGACTTCCAGATTTTGGGGATAATGAGTTATAAATTTTAGAAGTTATTTAATTGATTTCGTTAATGAGTTTTAAGTCTTCCGCTTTGTATTTTGTTCAATATGTTGGGGTTTTAGATTGGTTGGTTCGCTCACATAGTAGGATAAGTGTGGGTGCCACTCGCGGCTCAATTTTGGGTCGTGACACAAATGTAAGTACTCCCGCTTCTAATATACGGGATTTCATGAGTATGAATCCTCCTACTTTTTATAGCACTAAAGTGGATAAATATCCACAAGGCTTCATTGATGAGGTATTCAACTTGGTGGATGCTATGGGTGTGAATCCTAGAGAGAAAGCCGAGCTAGCCGCGTATCAACTCAAAGATGTGGCTCAAGTGTGGTTTGAGCAATGGAGGGATGAGAGACCCTTAAGGGAAGGTCCATTAGATTGGGAAGTGTTCAAAGTGGCTTTTCTTGATAGGTTTTCCCCATAAAGTTGAGGGAGAGAAAGTTGGTGGAATTCACGAACCTTCAACAAGGGAGTATGAGTGTTAAGGAGTATTCTCTCAAATTAAACCAACTCTCTAAGTATGCCCCAACCATGGTAGACAACTCTAGGGCTAAAATGAATAGATTTGTGATGGTGTTGTCTAGCTTGGTGGAAAAGAAGTGTCGTACGACAATGCTCCATAGTGATATGGATATCTCTAGGCTCATGGTGTATGCTCAACAAATTGAGGACTCCAAGATTAGGGAGATAAGTAGAGAGGGGAAGAGGCCTTGGTTGGATGAACCAAGTCAGTCCAAGTCTAAAAAGAGGTTCTATAATCAATACTCTTCCATGGGTAACAAGCATAGGGTTTCCAACCAAAATTCCCAAGGAGGTGGCCATGCTTTTGAGAGGTCTAGGTGTGCTACTTGTGAGAAGCAACACTTGGTTAAGTGTTTTGACTGTACGGGTGGCTTCTTTGGGTGTGTTAATAAGGGTCATAAGATGAGATATTTCCCTAACCTCAAGGTAAAAGGGAAGGAGATCAACCAAGCTTCTCATGGTGGTCCGGATCCTAATGCTCCTAAGAGGAATCGTTTTATGCACTCGGAACTAAAGGAGAAGACTAATCCGGAATGAAATCCCCGGTAAGTATTAATTCTTTATGGTTGTTTGTTTTTTCTTAGATGGGTTTGCCCTAAGTGGGGAACTGTGAGTTGAGTAGCAAGGTAGTTGATACCCTTATCTTTTCCTTCTATTCTTACTCAAGCTTGAGACCAAAATCCTTACTAGTTTGGTTATGAATTGGAATCTTGCATTTGTGTATGATTTGCATGTCTCCTTATGTTATGAGTTTCATTGATGATATAATGTTTTACATGATCCTTATGTTACCATGGATATATGAGTATTGGTAGTTAATCTAAACTTTTCAAGCCAATGTGTAGCTAGTGATATTTGCTTAATTGCTTCAAGTGTTGTGCTTATGTGCCAATGTGTGATTTGAAGTTATTACATGTTGAGATTTGAAATTGTATGATGATCATGTCCAATGTTGGATAAGGTAGTTCCTCCATAAATGAAGAGAAACTGAAGAAATAAGTTACGTTTTAAATTGTGTAACTTATTCCAAATTTGCTTGTGTTACTTGAAAATGCTTGATGATATGAAGTTGGTGTTCATCGTGAGTTTGGTGCATTGACCATTAATGTTAGGACCTTTATGATATGTTAATTATGATGCTAGTTGTGTACTAAATGTCCTTGAAAGTGTATAGAGTCATTCGAGGACGAATGTTGTTCTAAATGGGGGAGAATGTAACGTCTCTAAAACGAACTAGGTGAAACTAGAGACTAGCATGTGTGTCATGAGATTTTTAAGTCTTAAATGGGTTAATTATGGTGTTAGTAGGCAGTATGTAAAGTTTAGATGAGTTTTGAAGTCAAACGTCAAGGTACGACCAAGACGTTCGACGAGTAGACGTCGATTTGCTTATGTGAGTTCTTGTGTGCTTGGCATGTTTGGTGAGTTGTTTGGAGTCCAAATTGATGTTGGAGGATGCTAATACCTAGATGAAAATTTATAGGGGTTTAACGTCCGGGTAATACTCCACCTAGGACCCACAATTGGCCCTAGAAGAGGACCCCAACTCTAAGGCAAAATTTGCCAAAACTGTCCAATCGACGACCCTCCATCAACGGGTCCTGCACTGGTCGACGCCCCATTGTCTTGGGTGTAGCTCCACACTTAGTGGTGGGGATATTTGCCCCTAGAATCCAGTCTCTGACCCAATAGACGCCACAGTAGGATGGGCCATTGATCAAACGATGCGCCGTTGCTAGGGTCCGTCGATGGCCACTGTAAAAAGCTGTCAAGAACACGGCTAGGCTTAGGTTGTTTTAGTTAATTAAACCCAAGTATTTTATGAACCATGGACGTTTTTTTAGGTTATTATGGGTATTTTAAGTGGGTTTATACTCATAGACCTAGGTTAGACTTCATTTTTCAAATATCAAAACCCCTCCATCAAGAAAGAACTCTCTCAAACTCCATGGAAGGTAGAACTCAAGGAAGGGCTAGAAGTGAAGGTTTTGGACGTTTTCTTCATCCAAATTTCGTGGGTTTCTTCACATTGAGGTATGGTAGTTCATCCTTGAACCTTCTTTCAATTAAGGAGCCATTTCTATGAGATTTCAAAAGGGTTTTCAAACTGTAACTTCTTCTATCTTTGACTCTAAGCATGGGTGTTTGCATGAAAACGTTTTAATGATTGAAATGTGTTGTTTTTAGTGTTAGTTGATGATTTTGATGTCAAAACCCTAATGAACCCATGCTCATGCATATTTCTAAGTTTTAGCTTATGAAGTGGATTAAGTGTATATATCTTAATAATGTTAGAAAATGTTAGAGTTGTATTTCTTTAGTTATGTTATCATTAGATACTGCCTTAACTATGCGCCCACATAGGTGTAGCTAAACGATAATCAATGTAAAGGCTTAAGAATGACCCTACCTTAGTCAAGTGGGAATCCCTCATCCGGTAATGGTTAATATCGAGATTCCATGTCTAGCTCTCATGGTCTATGTCGGTTAAAGCTAGCCCCCACAAAATAATGTAATGAACTAAGTCTTCTAAAGGGTTTGCTACTTAGGTTAGGTCATGGTATGTCACATCATCTATCCATTGCACAAGTAGGCATTAGGAGGAAGTCTTGGTGTTTCGTTAGATGAAAATGAATGAATGAGTCATTATATGATGTAAATGAAGTAATGTGACTTTATGTCTAATGAAAGTGTATGATGATGTTATGTTTAAGATTATGAATTATGATGATTTATGTGCAAGATTTATGAAGGTTATATGAATGATGAATGTGGCGTGGCTAATCTAAGGGAATCCTCAAGGAGCACTTGGTTGAAGTAGTAGTATGGGATGCTACTTTCACGTTGCACTAAGTATAAAGTGGGGTTGTCGTGGAGAAGGGTTCTTATGTGAAGTCTTTAAATGCAAGTATGTTTCCTCTAGTGTCCTTGATATTGAATTCTGGCTTATTAAGAGTGATGAAGTATGCCTGTCTTTGGCAGTCTTAGGAATCACTTAGGTGTGTATTGAAGAGATTTTATGTGTGGTTTCTTCATGTCTTACCTTAGTGAGTCTTAGGACAACTTTGGGTAGGGAAACTTCAAGGGTAATGAGTTCACTGTAAAGTATAGTCTTGGGTTAAAATTATGGAAAGTTTACCCTATGTGCCAAATGATGATTTATATGTTGTCCTACTACTATATTCATGAGGGTTTTACTTAAAGATCATGAAAGGTTTATTTCAACTAAAATGTCCTCATTTGCATGTTTTTGCATAATGCCATACATAGTACAATGTTTGTACTAACCCATACTTTTCTATAATCTATAAGTATATGTTGGAGGCAAGTGGAAGTTTAGAAGGCAAAGCTTGGGAAGTTAACTTTCTCAAGACTCGGTATGTCTTCACATATTCGAGGACATATTCTATATTTATTATGTTCTTAAGATATTTAAGTTGTGTCTTTAAGTTGGCTTGTGACGATGAGGCTTATTCCTTAGTATTTTTTTTTAAAAGGTTCTTATTATTATCATGTGAAAAGTTTTAATTCCGCACTACTTTTCATATCTTATGTAATGAAGGATAGCTAAGAGGCTTGTATAAGACCTCTAGAGGGTCAAATACGCCTTGTGATGACTCAAGAGTGCTCCTTTCTTCTAGGGTGTCCTTGCGGTTCATTATAAGGAACCTCTTGATCCTCATGGACATTTCTTTCCCTTCTAGCATTATCCCTAGTGTTTGCCATAACCTAAACAAAATCATCGGCAAATGTTAGAAGAAGGGCTTACTCAAGACAAACTCTATGTAACGACTTGAAGTGTGAAGAAGTGAAACTTCCTAAGCATCTCGTAGCTTTCTACTCATAGATGTGTCGCGATTCACACCGATAAATAAGACTCTACTAGACGTGGTTTTGAGACATCCTAAGACATTTCATAACCTTATGCTGTGACACCAAGTTTGTCAAGGCTCAAAGTACACCCTAGAAGATAAGGCATCCTTCAAGGCGGAACTCGGCGTACTTGACCTCTCGGAGGTCTTGTACAAGACTTAGATATCATTCGTTGCATATATACAAAAAGTAGTGCGGAATTAAAACTTTCCTGTCAAAACATAATGCGGAATAATTTCATAAACTTATAACATATGTATCAAAAACCATCTATGGCATCATGAGTACAATAGTCTTGGGTCACAACCCATAAAAGTCTAACATAGAAAAGAACAGAAAAGACAACATATGAGTGATGTCCTCGGATGCTATGAGGACTCACCAATCTTCAGTTCTTGATAAGCCTTTGAATACCCTTGAAAGAAACTCAATATCCTCAAGACCCTACATTGAATTAGAATGTAGGAAAAATATGTGTTACTACAAAATTTACCAAGTATGGAAACTATCATACCAAAGATAAGATATCTCAAAGGGTTAGACAACCATAGACATAATCATAAGACATAAAGACATAAGCATAACATGAATATCATAAGCATAATAAAGCATACAAGAGTTCATACTTAACTCATTGTCCTTCTTACTCAAATGAACTACTTTACAAGCCACCTCCAAGTATACTTGTGCAAGGCTAAGGTAGCATCCCATACTACTACCAAAGCTAAGTACCTCTCTTTGGTCATTCTTGATCATAATCCACTATAATTATTAAGACCTTAATTTCATCACAACATATGAGCACTATGCCCCTAGGTCACCTCAAAGCACACTTGTGCAATGCATGTGAAGCATCCCATTCTACCTCACATACTAAGCATGTCTAGGAGTCACCCTATTCCCTTTCATTTTAGTTTAGGAGTCTCTAGTAGACCTACTTCATATTGACAAGGAATTATCATGTTAAGTCAATCATGTCACGGAAAGAAACTATAGCCACTACCCAAGCTAAAATACATAACATAGGGGTCATGTCATAGGTAGCTTCAAGTCATACTTGTGACATGTATGGATAGCATCCCATACCACCATCCACACTAAGTACTTCTCTAGGCTAACCTAATCCAAGCTAACTAAGGAAGGAAACACCCATCCTAACCATCATGCAACCAATCATGTAGATGCAATCTAATCACAGGGGAGCATGAATCCTCAACCCAAAGCTATCATGAGAAACTAACCTCAACCTAATTCATGTAATGCACCTTGCATGCAAGACAAAATATCATGAAATGCACCTTGCATGGAAGACAAGATATCATGAAATGCACCTTGCATGCAAGTCAAGCTAACATTATGATAGTATAGGACTTTCCCCTAAAGCTATCATGAAATGGTTTAGGCCCAACCAAGTCAAGCTATCATGAAGGCACTCTAGTCATGCGACTTCAAGCTATTCTTATGAGATCTTCATTACTCAATCCCAAGATATCATGATAAGGCATCCTAGCAAAACGTGACCAAGCTAAACATGAGAGATATTACTTCCTCCATCCTAAGATATTTAATGGATTCATCACCTCAAGCTATCATGAGACCTACCATATCAAGCTAACACACCTTGGTCTTATCTTACCAAGTCATCTAAGCAAGAAGAGGCTATTCAATACAACTTCAAGCTATTATAGTTCATCATGTATTAGACTCATTTTAGGTTATTAGGTCAACCTAGAATTCATCTATGTGAGAGAACTTGCTTCTCCTATCATGTTCATGTCTAAGCAAACAAGCCCTACAATCGATTACTTCCCTTAATTCATCATGATCCATGTTCATTTACAAGTTAATTCATTCAATTTGATCATTAGAAGGTAAGCTAGGCATACATGATCACATAGGTTCAATTCCAACTTTACAAGTCAAGACCATCCTAGATAAATTAATCCTATTTCAATTCATATCTAGTTGATTCAATCATTATGAATTAGCATATAATACAATTGAATTAAGAAGATCAACTTAGAACCTTCATCTTGCTTTTAATGGCCTAAAATCACCATGATCACCTTCAAAATCAAATACTACAATTCACTATGAAAACCTCATGAAAACATCACATAATCATCATATGAAAATAATTGAATGCTACCCACTAGATTGGGATCACAATCAAGCCTTACCCACAATGCAATCATCACCCTCTCTAGATTGGGGTTCTTTGGATTCACAATTGAGGAATAACTAGGGGACTCCATGAATGGAAGAATCCATGGATGAATAATCTTCACATACCTTAGATTAAAGCCTTAATCCTAGATTGAATCCTTGGTGAAATTCTTCCTAAGAGCAGCCTCCAATTTCTCTTCTTTTTCTATGGTGTTCTTGAGAGAGTTTTGGAGCGGGAGAGGTTTTGATCTTGATTTCTAATGTCTAAATGGGTCTATTATTGTTTAAATACTCATAAAATACCTAAAAACACCTAATTTAACCGCCCATGCATTTATTTGGACGTTGGGTGAATTTCCCATTCACCCCTTTAATTGGCAGTAAGTTGAACGGAAATACAGGCTCCCATCGACGCCAACAGTCGATGGACCGTCAATGGAACGAAGACATCGTACTGCATATCGCTGTTCTTGGCAGAGAGTCCCATTTTTGGTGCTCAACTCCCACGTCTAAGTGTGTAGTGATGCCCCCAATCGACGGGGTGTAGCTCATGTGATGGGGCGTCGATGAAGGTCGTCCTTTGACATTGCAAAGGCAGTGCACTGTCCATATTTTGGGACCTCCTCAAGGACCCATTGGGTAGTCCTTGGGAGTCGTGCCCGGTCGTTTCCATCCCAAATACATCCGTCTAGATGTTAGGAATCTTTTCCTATCTATTTGATCCCCAAATCCTACACAAAACCTCATGAAACATACTAAGGCACACAAGCACGTTCTCTAGGCTAACTTTCGAATGTCTTGGGTGTTCTTGAACGTTTGACCTCCAAACTCCATATACTGCCTCTAAACACTAAAATTAGTCATTTTTAGACCCTTTTAAGATCATGACACACATTTTATGCTCTAATTTGGACCTAATTTATTTTGTGGTCCTTACATTCACCCTCTACCCCACCCCCAATCCACCCTTTCATTCTCTCAAAAAAATTGATATTATTTTAGTTTTTCAAAAAATAAAAATTCTACCCCATCCTATTTAACCCCCCCCCCCCCCCGTTCCTAATTTTTTTCTACATTGTTCTTCTTTTGTGTTAAATATCTACATATATTTTTAGGATTTTTTTTCTACTTGTGTACCAAATATAACATAAATAAAACAATCTATTTTAAAACAAGTCTTGCGGCAACAAGTTAAAAATATCTTCGATATTTATATATCTAACTCAAACAAGAAAAATATTTTGAAGCGGAATGTTAGCTAAAGTGGGTAGAATTATTCTTTCTTAAAAAATAAAATAATATCTAAATAAGTATTTGAAGGGGGGGGGGGGAGATTAAATGCAAAATTAGATACTTTTATAAAAGTAATGGGGGGGGGGGGAGATACGGTGATATGAAATGATGTAGTGGGGTAAGAAAAATATTTACATTTTTTTTAAAAATAAATAAATTTTGGGATAAATTAATTTTTTAAACTTTTACTTAACTAATACTAATTTTTTTTAAGGTGAAATGTTTTTCCCATTTGAAGTGTGATGTGTCAACCCGTTTTAATAAAATAGAGTTTATTATACACACCATGATGAGAGTGGTATATGTAACACCCCATAATTTCTATGACCTACTCTAGAGCCTCACATGAAGAGAAAAGACTTGAACAATGTCTTAAGGCCTAAAATAATGGATATGAAACATTTAGGAAGTTTTAGAGACAAAACGTCAAGGAACGTCCATGACGTCCGGAGACTAGTGAAATAGGTACTAGTGTGCCTTGGCATGTTTTAATGGGATTTTATGAGTCGTAATTTGATGCAAATTGGTAGAAAGGTGTTAAACATGTGTTAGAATGGATTTAGGGTCGAAACGTCCAAGTAAGACTCCCCAAGGACCACCCTCCAAGGACCCTTTAATTTGACAAAAGCTGTCAATTTGAATGTGTCCAAACGACGGACCAATCGACGAGCCGTCGATGGGTCTACGGCCCGTCGATGGTGGTTGTTGGTCCAAACTTAGCCAAATTCAAAAAGTTGTCCAAAAACCACTCTCTGTTTCCAACGAGGATTGTGCAGTACAGGGGGTGTGGGATGGCGTCGACTGACCTACGGACCATAGGTCGGGTCTGGTTTTGCTGGACAATTTTAATGAAGTCAATTAAATTAGTTAGTTGCTTAGATGGTAAATTAAGGGTTAAGGGGTGTATAATTAAGTAAGTTAAAGAGGTATATAAAGACCTAAGCCTAATTAAGCTAACCCAACACCCACAATTCCTAAACTCAAATCTCTCTAACCTCTCTCTTCCCAAGCTTAAAGCCTCCATTGAAGGAACTCTAGGGTTTCAAGTTGTGGACGAATTCACCAAGGGTTTCATCCAAAATTCATGGCAAGATCATCACCAAGGTATGGTTTCTTTCACTCTTGAGATTCTTTTCGCCAAGAGGCCCCTTCAACCATGGTTTCAAACTACACCAAGACTAGGGTTTCAATATAGACATGGATTCTCTTTTCAAAATGAAATTATTGTTCAATTGTGATGAATTATGATATTTTGTTGTTGATTAACTATGGAATTATGTCTAATTGTTGATAATTACATGAGATTCCCCTTTATCTTCCCAAAACTCATAAAACCTTGAAATTCTATGGTAATTAAGAAAGATGATGAGTATGTGGATTTTGTAGATTGAAATTAACCATGTATTACTCCTTGAATTTACCTTGATTGTATATTGGTTATTATGTTCTTGGGTAATGGGAGTATGAAATATCATGAAATAGGGAAATAAGGTATGAAGTTTGATTCTTTCTTGGGTTCAATTATGCAAAATGTGTTACTTAGATAGTAATGCTTGTATATCGAATGTATTGTGGTGATATTGATGACCAGTATCCCTCATCCTTAACCCTAGACTTGTGAATTCTGTTTGAAGTGTATAAGCATGACAAAATATGATTGTTATATAATCGAATGTAACTTTTCATGATTATAATAAAGATTTAAATGAATGGTTTACTCACTTGTTAATGGTCTCTAGAGTGAAAGGATTGTTCTCACTTGCACCTATGAGATATCATGTTTAGATGTTTCCATAAGAGCCTAGTAAAGTCTAGTGTGAACTTATGAGATGAATAAAGATGGTTATAATAAGGGAATAGATGCTTAGCACCGAAAGGGCATGTAATCAAGATGGAGGTCTCACGTTTATTAATCCCACATGGGTTTCCTCATGTTTAGTAAGTCCGGATTCCCAAAGTATGTGACACCTCATGAGATGGGAACCCCCATGTTAGTAAGTTAGGGTTCCTAGCAACAATCTCCTTGACCCTTAACTATGTGTCCACATAGGACCTATAGCTTAATGGATCCACATAGATAGCTATGTACGAAAGGTTGCACCTTAGGCAAGTGTTAACCCTCTCTTTTCGACGTGGGAGAAAAACACCATATTCCATGTAGCTCACATGGTCTCATGTAGTTTATTGCACTTCTTCCCCTAATGTAAAAAAGTAAATGGACAAGTTAAATATGTACTCTTATTAGGGTTGTCTTAGAGGCTACTACATAGTGTGAGGGAGGATATGGGACATCTCTTGCAAATTGCACATGTGGAATCCTAAGGTATGGTTCTAGTAGTGTTCTTTTATGATTATAATTATGGTTATGATTATGTAGATAAGTTATGAGTAGTGTTGATGTATTGAGCATGTCATGAATAATTATGAGAATAAGTTGTAAGTATGGAGTGGGCTGCTTAATGTGATACTTAGCTTTGGATAGGGTTATGGGGTTCTATGTTTGGCATTGCACAAGTATTGATTAGGTGGTCTACATGTTGGGTTGGTATTATGTTGAATTGACTTACTATGCTTATTGTATGTGCACGCTGAGTTAAATTGATAAAAAGCATAATTTTGACTAAAATGTCCTTTTCTCATGCATTGATGATTTGTGTACATAGAAGCCATACTTATTACATGTGATGTACTAACCCATATTTCTCCCTTTTGCCAAACATTTTAGGTTCCGACAGTTGAGGAGTTTTGTGGACACTTACAAGGAAGACTTGGATCTTTTTCCAAGTCATCGGGGATATTGCCATGTTCCACTCTAGCTATGATGTTGTTTATGTTTAGAGACGTTTTCTCTTTCCTTTATCGTTGAGTCAATTGATGTAAGCCTATAGTGGCATAGTTCTTGTATTGGCTATGTCCAAAATATTTGTATTGTTGTAGACGGTTTATATGTGAGATAAGACTTTAGACTCTTATATGTTGTACTTATGCTAAAATAGATGCCTATGTAAACTTCATATGTGAGGAGTCTATGTAAACTCCATATATAATATGCGAGAAGTCTAAGTACACTTCACTACGTAAAGTTTTAAATTTTGTGCATTTTTGACCTATGATGTGCTATGATGTGCTAAGGGATAGTCTTAGTCCTCTTTGAGGACGATGACGCTGGTAACGACTAGGGGGTACTTTGGGTCGTTACAAACTTAGTATCAGAGCATGAGGTTCAGTTATCTTAGGATTGATGTCTCACTAAACCACGTCTATGTAGGGTCTTATTCATAATTGTGAAGCGCCATACTTATGAATGAGAGACTATGAGATGCTTAGGAACTTTCACTCTCTTGTTGTTCCTTAGTCATGCCTAAGAGTCTTAACTCTATCTAGTCCTTTCTTATAATCCTCTTATTGTTCTTATAGGAAATGAATACAAGGAGGAAGAATGCTCTAAGGGCCGAGGAGGAGAATTTGAATGAGGCGGTTCCCCCTCAAGATCCTCAGAACCCTCAAGTTCCAATTCAAGAAGGGGCTATGTCTAATGCTGAGATAAGGGCGGCTATTCATAGCTTGACTCAATATTTGGCTACTCAAGTTTCTAGGGATGCAAGGGTGGAAGTGAGCCCCAATGCTAACACCACCACTTCAAGGATTAGGGATTTCACAAGGATGAATCCCCCTACTTTCTATGGTTTTAAGGTAGAGGAGGACCCACAATGCTTCATTGATGAAGTGTTCAAAGTTCTTGATGCTATGTGTGTGTCTTCTCAAGAAAAGGCAGAAGTATCCACCTACCAACTCAAATATGTGTCTCAAGTTTAGTATGAGCAATGGAAGGATGAGAGGCCCACTAGAGAAGGTTGGATTACTTCGGCATCATTCAAGATGGCCTTCCATGATAGGTTCTTTCCCTTGGAATTTAGGGAGAGGAAACTGCAAGAATTTATCAACCTTCGTCAAGGGGGTATGAGTGTAAAGGAGTATAGCCTCAAGTTCACTCAACTATCAAAGTATGCTCCTATTATGGTTGCGGATTCTAGGGCTAAGATGAAAAAATTTGTTATGGGGATATCCGAACTTGTGGTTAATGAATGTAGGTTGGCTATGTTGATTCTTAGCATGGACATCTCTCGTCTCATGGTTCATGCCGAACAAATTGAGGACCAAAAACATAAGCAAGTTGGTAGGGAGTTGAAGAAATGAAGGACTGAAGATGGGAATTCTTCCAAGAGTAGATTTGAGGTGCAAGACAAACCAAGGTTCAAGAAGTGGTTTTCCAATCAAGGCCCTCCTAATGCTCCAAAGGTCAACAATAGTAAGGTGTCTACTCCCAAGTCCCAAGAGGGAAAAGGTGGTGGTTCTTATGTTGAGAGACCTCTTTGTTCAAAATGTGGTAAAAAACATGATGGCAAATGCCTAGTGGACACAGGTAATTTCTATGGTTGTGGCAAAAGTGGTCACATGAGAAGAGATTACCCTATGATGAAAGCCTCAAGAAAGGGAAAATGCTCCATCTCAAGCAAATGCCCCAAATCCGGATGCCCCTAAAAAGAATTGCTTTTATGCTCTCCAATCCCGAGGTGATCAAGAGAGCTCTCTGGATGTGGTTATTGGTATGTTACAATTATTTTTGTTTAATGTATATGCTTTGTTGGACCCCGGTGCTATATTGTCATTTGTGACCCCTCTTATAGCCATGAAATTTTATATACTACCCGAAATCTCAGATGAACCCTTTTCGGTTTCTACCCCGGTAGGTGATTCCGTGGTGGATAAAAAAGTCTATAAAGGTTGTCCTATTTCCTTCCCAATAGAGTTACATTAGTTGACTTTATAGAACTTTATATGATAGATTTTGATGTCATATTGGGAATGTATTGGTTGCATGCTTGCTTTGCCTTAATTGATTGTAGGACAAGGGTAGTCAAATTTCAATTTCCAAATGAACCCATTTTTTGGTGGAGAGGAGGAAACTTAAATCCTATGGGTATAATAATTTCGTGTCTAAAAGCTTACAAATTGATTGCAAAAGGTTGTCTTTACCATATAGTGAGAGTTGGGGATCTTGAATCCGAGGTCCCTCCCTTAGAGTCGGTACCCGTAGTAAAGGAATTTCCATAGGTCTTTCCCGATGACCTGCCCGAAATTCCTCCCGAGCGGGAGATTGACTTCGGCATAGATTTATTGCTGGATGCACAACCTATTTCAATCCATCCTGATCGGATGGCCCCGACTGAGTTGAAAGAACTAAAGTCTCAACTCAAGAATTTGCTAGATAAGGGTTTCATTAAACCACGCATATCTCCATGGGGTGCCCCGGTATTGTTTGTGAAGAAGAAGGATGGGTCTTTGAGAATGTGTATCGACTATCGTCAATTGAACAAATTCACCATAAAAAATAAGTACCCACAAGCTAGGATTGAGGACTTGTTTGATCAACTCCAAAGAGCGAGTTACTTTTCAAAGATTGACTTAAGGTTAGGTTATCACCAACTTAGAGTGAGAGAAGTTGATATTCCAAAAATGGAATTCCGAACAAGATATGGTCACTTTGAATTCCTAGTTATTTCATTTGGTCTAACAAATGCCCCCAACGACTTTCATGGACCTTATGAATCGTGTTTTTAGAAAGTATATTGATTTGTTTGTGATTGTCTTCATTGATGACATTTTTATATACTATAAGATTGAAATGATCATATGAGCCATCTGAGGATAGTTTTCCAACTTCTCAAGGATAACCAATTTTTTGCTAAGTTTAGTAAGTGTGAATTTTGGTTGAGATCGGTTGCATTTCTTGGGTACATTGTCTCTAGTGAAGGGGTAGAGGTTGATCCAAGAAAGACGGAAGTTGTCAAGAGTTGGCCTAGACCTTTGAGTCCTACCAACATCCGAAGTTTTCTAGGATTGGGCGGTTATTATAGGAGGCTTGTTAAGGAATTTTCATCATTCGAATCTCCATTAACGGCCTTAACCCAAAAGAAGTCCAAGTTCGAGTGGTCAGAATCTTGTGAATATAGCTTCCAATTATTGAAAGATAGACTCACCTCCGCTCCGTTGTTGACCTTGCCGAAGGGTACCAAAGGGTTTGTGGTTTATTGTGATGTCTCCCGATTGGGTCTAAGATGTGTGCTCATGCAACATGGAAAAGTGATAGTGTATGCCTCTAGGCAAGTCAAGACACCTGAGAAGAATTATCAAACTCATGATTTTGAACTTGCGTCTCTAGTGTTTGTCTTGAAAATGTGGAGGCACTATCTATATGGGGTACATTTTGATGTGTTCACCGATCAAATAGTCAACAATATGTATTCACTAAAGAATACTTGAATATACACAAAAGAAGATGGTTAGAACTTTTAAATGATTATGACATGAGTGTCCTTTACTATCCTGGGAAAGCTAATGTGGTTGCGGATGCACTAAGCCGAGTGTCCATGGGTAATGTGGCTCATGTGGTTGATGAGAAGAAAGAATTAGTGAAGGAGGTTTATAGGTTGGCCCGGTTAGGTATCCAACTAGAAAAATTATCAAAGGGTGGTTTCATGGTCCATCATAAATTGGAGTCATCTCTAGTGGTTGATATGAAGTCCAAGCAACATCTTGATCCTCTATTGATGGATTTGAAGGAATCGGTCCATAAGAAGAATACTGAATCTTTCTCCAAGGGGAGGATGGGGTACTTAGGTACCAAGGAAGGTTATGCATGTCGGATGTAGATGGTTTAATGGATAAATCATGGAAGACGCTCATGGATCCCTATATCCCATCCACTCGGGAGCCACCAAGATGTATCATGACTTGCGTGAGATTTATTGGTGGAATGGATTAAAACAAGAGGTAGCTAAGTTTGTGGCGAGGTGCACAAATTGCCAATAAGTCAAAGCCGAGCATCAAGGCCTGAGTGGTATAACACAAGATATTGATATCCCCACTTGGAAGTGGGAAGATGTCAACATGGACTTTGTGGTGGGATTGCCTCGAACACGTAGACAACATGACTCCATTAGGGTTATAGTGTATAGATTAACTAAGTCATCCCACTTCATTCTCGTGAAGGTTTCTTTCTCGGCGGAGGAGTATGCTAAATTGTATGTTAAGGAGAACATGAAGTTGCATGGGTCCCCTTGTCGATCATTTCAGATCGAGGAGCCCAATTCACTTCACATTTTTGGAGATCTTTCCAAAGTGGTCTTGGTACTCAAGTAAAACTTAGCACCGCCTTCCACCCCCAAATGGATGGACAAGCGGACCGCATCATTTAAACCCTAGAAGACATGTCGAGAACTTGTGTTATTGATTTCAAAGGGAATTGGGATGATCACATACCTTTGATATAGTTTTCCTACAACAATATCTACCATTCGAGTATTGGTATGGCACCTTTTGAGGCACTTTATGGTAGGAGGTTCTGGTCCCTGGTAGGATGGTTTGAAGTGGGGGAGTTTGCTCTTGTTGGCCCCGAGATAGTGTATAAGTCCATGGAGAAGGTTTGACTCATAAGAGAGAGGTTGGAAACAACTTATAGTCTGCAAAAATCTTATGCCGACAATACAAAGAGGGACTTTGAATTCGAAGTAGAAGATTGGGTCTATTTCAAAATTTCACCCATGAAAGGGGTGATGAGGCTTTGAAAGAAGGGAAAACTTAGTCTCGGTTATGTGGGCCCTTATGAGATTTTGAAAAGAGTAGGGGAAGTGGCATATAAGTTAGAATTGCTAATTGAATTAGCCTCGGTTCATCCGGTGTTCCATGTGTTTATGCTCAAGAAATGTATAGGTGATCCGGTGTCGATTCTCCCTCTAGAAGGTTTAGGGGTAAAAGGAGATATTTCTTACGAAGAGGTCCCGTTTGAGATCTTGGATCGTCAAATTAAGAAATTAAGGAATAAGGGGGTTGCCACCATCAAAGTTCTATGGAGGAATCACCTTGACGAGGCTGTAATGTGGGAGGCCGAGGCCGACATGAAGTCCCGCTATCCTCATATTTTTCCTTCTACCCCTATCTAAAGTTAAGGTTAGTAATTTATATCAAATGAGCTCTATGAATAATGTTGAACCTATCATGTTTTCTAATATGTGCATGCTTTTGGTAGAAATTCATGCCTACATTGAGTTTTCATAAGTATGCCTCTCATGGCTAGATATACTTGAATATGTAGAGTGTTATATTGCTTTCATGAGGGTTGTGTTGAACATGTTTAGTGTTTTTTGATATGTAATATTCATGTCAACTCCTTCAAGGTGTTCATATTGAGCTTATGTTGATATGGAGAAGGTAGTTTCTCCTTATGTGATGTAAATGATAAGCTCTTATGTGTCATGAAATGTGGAGTAAGCTCCTATATGTTGGTGTTATGTTTATATGCTAAATGGAGTTGAAATTCCCCCTATGACTTGTGACTCGTTATGATATTGTTTGTTATTGGGCTGCTAGTCACGAGTCTACTCTTTTTCCCAATAGAAGGCTTAAGGTGTCATTCACGGACGAATGTTCCTAAGGGGGGGATATTGTAACACCCCGTAATTTCCATGACCTAATCTAGAGCCTCACATGAACATAAAAGACTTAGAACATTTTCTTAAGGCCTAAAATAATGGATTTAAAACATTTAGGAAGTATTAGAGACAAAACGTCAAGGAACGTTCATGACGTTCGAAGACTAGTGAAATAGGTGCTAATGTGTCTTGGCATGTTTCATAGTGTTTTAAGAATCAAAATTTGACGGAAATCAGTAGAAAGGTGTTAAACATGTGTTAGAGTGGATTTAGGGTCAAAACGTCCGGGTACGACTCTCCAAGGACAACCCTAAGGGTCCTTGGAGAGGACCCTTCAATTTGACAAAAGCAGTCAATTTGACAGTGGCCAAACGACGGACCAATCGAAGAGCCATCGATGGTGGTCGTTGGTCCAGCCTTAGCCAAATTCAAAAAGTGGTCCAAAAAACACTCTCTGTCGCCAACGATGGTTGTGCAATACGGGCGGCGCGGGATGGCGTCAACTGACCTACCGACCTTAGGTCGGGGTCTCGTAGGTCAGGTCTGGTTTTGCTGGCCAATTTTTAATGAAGTCAATTTATTTAGTTAGTTGCTTAGGTGGTTAATTAAGGGTTAAGGGGTGTATAATTAAGTTAGTTAAAGGGGTATATAAAGACCTAAGCCTAATTAAGCTAACCCAACACCCACAATTCCCAAACTCAAATCTCTCTAACCTCTCTCTTCCAAAGCTCAAATCCTCCAATAAAGGAACTCTAGGTCTTCAAGTTGAGGACGAATTCACCAAGGGTTTCATCCCAAATTAGTGTGGAAACATCATCACCAAGGTATGGTTTCTTTTCCCCAAGATGCCCCTTCAACCATGGTTTCAAACTACACCAAGACTAGGGTTTCAATCTAGACATGGATTCTCTTTTCAAAATGAAACTATTGTTCAATTGTGATGAATTATTATCTTTTGTTGTTGATTATCTATGGATTTATGGCTAATTGTTTATAATTACTTGAGATTCCCCCTTGAACCCTTGATCTTCCCAAACTCATGAAACCTTTAAATTCTATGGTAATTAAGAAAGATGATGAGTATGTGGATTTTGTAGATTGAAATTAACCATGTATTACTCCTTGAATTTACCTTGATTCTATATTGGTTATGTGTTCCTGAGAAATGGGAGTATGAAGGATCATGAAAAAGGGCAATAAGGTATGAAATTTGATTCTTTATTGGGTTCAATTATGCAAGAAGAGTTACTTAGATAGTAATGCTTGTATATCTAATGTATTGTGGTGATGTTGATAACTAGTATCCCTCATCCTTAACCCTAGACTTGTGAATTCACTATGAAGTGTATAACCATGATAAAATATGTTTGTTATATGATCGAATGTAACTTTTCATGATTACAATAAAAATTTAAGTGAAAGGTTTACTCACTTGTTAATGGTCTCTAGAGTGAAAGGAATGTTCTCACTTGTAATTACCTATGAGTTATTATGTTTAGATGTTTGCATAAGGGCCTAGTAAAGGCTAGTGTGAACTTATGAGATGACTAAAGATGGTTATAAGAAGGGAATAAATGCTTATCACTGAAAGGGCATGTAAATGCGATGAAGGTCTCACGTGTAATAAGTCCGGCCTCCCACATGGGTTTCCTCATGTTTAGTAAGTTCGGATTCCTAACGTATGTGTTGTCTCATGAAATGGGAACCCCCACGCTAGTAAGTTAGGGTTCCTAGCAACAATCTCCTTGACCCTTAACTATGTGCCCACATAGGACCTATATCTTAGTGGATCCACCTACATAGCTATGTACGGAATGTTGCACCTTGGGCAAGTGTTAACCCTTTCTTTTCGGTGTGAGAGTAGAACACCGGATTCCATGTAGCTCACATGGTCTGTCGGTTATTGCACTTCCTACCCTAATGTAAAAAGTAAATGGACAAGTTAGGTATGTGAACTCTTGTTAGGTTGTCTTAGAGGCTACTACATAGTGTGAGGGAGGATGTGGGTCTTCTATTGCACATTGCACATGTGGAATCCTCAGGGATGGTTCTAGTAGTGTTCTTTTATGATTATAATTATGGTTATGATTATGTTGATAAGTTATGAGTACTGTTGATGTATTGAGCATGTCATGAAGAATTATGAGAATAAGTCGTAAGTATGGAGTGGGTTGTTTAATGTGATACTTAGCTTTGGATAGGGTTATGGGGTTCTATCTTTGACATTGCACAAGTATTGCTTAGGTGGTCTACATGTTGAGTTGGTATTATATTGAATTGATTTACTATGCTTATTATATGTGCATGTTGTATTAAATTGATAGAAAGCATGATTTTGACTAAAATGTCCTTTTCTCATGCATTGATGATTTGTGTACATAGAAGCCATACTTAGTACGTGTGATGTACTATCCCATATTTCTCCCTTTTTCCCAAATATTTTAGGTTCTGGCCGTTGAGGAGTTTCATGGCCACCTGCAAGGAAGACTTGGATCTTTCCGAAGTCATTGGTGAGTCCTCAAGGTCGGAGATGTTTCCATGTTCCACTCTAGCTTTGATGTTGCTTTTGTATAGAGACATTTATTCTTTCCTTTATCATTGAGACAATTGATATAAGCCTATAGTGGCGTATTGTTCTTGTATTGGCTATGCCCAAAAAGTTTGAACTATTGTAGATGGCTTATATGTGAGATAAGACTTTAGACTCTTATATGTTGTACTTATGCTAAAAGAGAAGTCTATGTAAACTTCATATGTGAGGAGTCTCTCTAAACTCCTTATATAATATGCGAGAAGTCTAAGTACACTTCACTACGTAAAGTTTTAAATTTTCCGCATTTTTGACCTATGATGTGCTATGATGTATGCTAATGGCTAGTCTTAGTCCTCTTTGAGGACGACGACGCCGGTAACGACTAGGGGTTACTTTGGGTCGTTACAGTATAAATGAAAGATTTGTGTTTTTCAAACTAATATGTGATATTTTAGGTATGAAACTCACACTTTCAATAGTTTAGGTATGAAAAAAAGATAGTTTAGATGTGTTTTGGACAGTTATCTCTATAATTTTTATCCAAACTTGTTCTTCAAAGTCACTTTCAATAATCCAATTACAAGTTGTAATGGTAGTTTTTCGTAAACAAATCAATGATATTTCTATTTTTATTTTCTTCCTATTTTTTTAATTTCATATTAGCTACGTTCATTATCATGACTTTTCACGGAACATTTTCATTATAAAATGATAATACAAATTTATGGGTATTTTTAATAATTTATAAAACTAATAGGTTAAAATCATAGTATTTTTTAAAAAAATTCAAATACTTCACCCAAAATTTTAACCCAATACACAAGGAAACTTCACCCAAAAATAAGTTGCCAAAAATATTTAGAAATTTATTGTCAAATGCTATCCACATATCCTTTCAACTATATTGTAATTGTCACACTGGTAGATTACTTCACCTAAATTTCGTGCAAGAGGTTATCCCAATGTGAGGCAGTCAAGTCCCACTCAACTCAGCCCTTTTTGCAGCCTAGTCTGCCTAATGTTTTAAGGACGTTATACTTTTTTCTGCCTTAGATTATTTTCCAGAACTTTAATAAGGAAATAAACACATAAACATAGGGGCAAACCCAACCTTTACATTAATAATACAAACGAATACAAAGGACTCAGTAGTTGGAACAACAATTTTGTCCATCTTCGACTTCGACTTCGACTTCGACTAAAGGCACAATCATAAGTCGATTGCTGCCTTAGAGACTTATTAAAACCCTCAAGTTTTTTCTAAGTGTCTTAGCGAAATTCAATACTAAATCTTCCCTCTTTCACCCTCTTATTCCTGTCTAAAAAATGTCCAACACAAGGTTGTCCATTTATAGACCATGTGGCAGCCTTGTGATTTACAATCGATAGTGTTGTGACACATGTCTAACACATCAAGTAATCATCCCACTAAATTATATTTCAGTTGACATACCAAAATAATAAGAAGCATTCAAATTTTGAATTCAAAAAGCATACAAAAGATACAATGAATCTAGACACACGCGGTTACATAAAGGTAACTGTCGCATATGTTTGACATGTGTTGCTGACTGGATTTCAGCCCTTTGCTGCCATTTTCCTCCATAATTTTGGTTCCAATACAATTTATAAACATTGTATATTCATTATATCATCAAAGTCCACCCGAATCCACCCGCACATTTTCCATGCCTGCGCACCACCGACGCCTTCCCGCTGCCTTGCCTTGGCCAGGCAAACTTTTAATCCACTCGTGTCATTCATTGTTTTCTTGCTGCGTTTCATTCACATTTGACTATGCTTTAATTTAGCTCAGGTAAAGTTTCCCACATTTGACTAGACCATGTGTTTTTCGCATGCAAACTCCGCCCACATAAATGCCGGTCAGCGTCTATGACATCTCATGGCCTATTGCCTTGCCATCATCCATTAAATGTCATGAAACTTCCTTTCCAGCATTATTTGACACAGCTAATCCATGCCAACACTTTGCTCACACAACGCATGATTGATTTCACCCGCACTTTGGCCCTTGACAAAGTCATTCATGCTAACTCTTTGCCGCCACCGTGCCTATGTCGAGTAACTTAATCAGGACCCTTACAGTAATGTATGAGCTAAGCTCGGGCCCAACATGTTACATTTTAAACATCTTTATTGTGACCTCTAATTAAATTTGAAATCACATGAATACTGTGAATGTGATCGTGATACAGTACAGTGAAAAAATGCAGGACATTGATGGTTCACAATAGATGGATATTTCAAGCAGAATACATTTTCTAAAAAGTTATCAAGTAGAATATTGTAGTAAAAGTATCTGAATATGCACGTTTTCATAACATGAAAACTATATCTTATAAAAATAAATGAAAACATATGGCCACTTTAATTGAGTCTTCAAGCATTACTACATATGATGTAACCTAATACTTGCACCGAAAAAGAAAAAAAGAAAACTACTTTTACGGATAGCCCAGACTAAATGCTTCTAAGGACATTGTTTGTTCGTCCTACAATTAGTTCTAATTTAATGTATCTAAATATGCATGGGATACCATATGCTCATTTGCGTATTGTATATTATAATTATGTTGCTTATGTTCACATCATTGTAGGCTGTGGTAGACCTACTATTTTCATTCAGGGGTTCGAAAAATTAAATATAAACGTGTAAATAAGCCTTTAGAAATGGGACCCTTGAATTCTTTTGGATTTAAAACCACACTTTTAGCTTTTTTTTTTAAAAAACACTAAAAAACAGAGCTGAAACTTTTTTTTACAAAAAAAGTCATTCACAAAATAAGAAAAAAATTAAACATTATCAGAGGGAATCAAACTGGTGACCTCTAGCTTAATTGTGGGGGAACTTCCCAATGCAATATTAGCTTCTCCTTGTCATTGATGGTGTTCAAAATATATTTTATATATATATATATATATATATATATATATATATATTTACAAAAATACAAAAAATATACCTTATATATATGGTGTAATCTTTTTGCCGAGGGGTTCGGTTGAACCCCTGGAACCCACGTGGGTCCTCCCCTGATTGTAGGTGCAAGCTAGACATTCTTAAGAAGAGGAAAATGTTTTCTCTTCAGAAACAAAGAAAGCGTGCATTTTATGAGTTTAAATCTTTGAAAGAACATCTACAAAACATAGCTTGTTCGAGAAAATCATTTTCAAAATATTTTTAAGGAGTTGCTAGACATTTCAAGATTGTCAAAACAAAAAGGAATTACTAAAGGGATGATTTCAAGTTTTTCCATAGGAGATCTTTACTTCTTGAGTACCAATACTACTATATAGCGTGAATCCAGAAAGCAGGATAAAATGAAAATTCTCTCAAATGAAAAGTTGTAGTTCAACATTACCGATAAAAGAAAAGACAGGATCAAACGTGCTCTGCACGACGGTACGTGTTTAGTTAACGGTTATTTTAAAAAAAATGTTATTATTATTTTATAGAAGCATAATTCATATTCCAGCGTAGAGTTTTGTTGATTTCTTTACTTGTATAGATGTCATATAGCTACAAATATTACCTTTAAAGACTAAAGTAATCAAATTAAATTTTTATGAACACAATGTTTCTTAGATAAGAGATTCTTAGAAATGTACGACTCCCATAAAAAATGAACCAATATGCACACCATTGTTGTTATAACAAAATAATTCAATTCGATGAATATAAAAATAGGTAAGAGACTGCTCAAGAAGAAAAAATCACTTGCACATATATTATCAATACATGTATTTGATTGGACATACTCATTTGGGCTCACACCAACTGAAAATTATTAACATACCAAGATGTTTTGATGATCTCCTCACAACTGCAGGGACCTGGTACACTGCAGACTATGCTCGTCCAGTGTCATATGTTGTACAGTTGTAAAAGTTATCTACGTTAGGAAGTTAGTTAAGGTGCAGAATACTGCACCAATCATAAGCGGAGAGGTTGTTTGTAAATTGGATAATAATTTTTCATGGTATATATCCTATGACAAACAACAAAATGGATCATTCATTCATTCAAAGAGAAACATTTTCAAGCTTCAAACAAGCGAATCCTGGTAAGAGTGATTCATTTTCTTTCTGTACTGGTTGTTACTTTGTTGCTTGTAATTTTGCTTATATTGTAGGATTCGTTTTGCTTGTGATAGAAACATTTCAAGTTTGTGTGAATCATTGTACGAACTAGGTTAAGGGTAACTTAGTGTCTTACTTTAAAGTATATATGAATTAGTCAGGATTAGTATAATGGGCAACGTTATATCTGTTTTGGCTCGTCTAAGTAATAGGAGGTATTGCTTAGTGTGGAGATTTGTAGGTTAATCTCATTTTGTAAATTGACTTGAGCTTTTGCTTTGAGAAGATTAGTGGAAGCAGTTTGAAAAGTCTTGGTAAATAGGTCATGGTTTTACTCCCTTAAGCAAGGAGGTTTCCACGTAAAGTTATTTGTCCAATCTTTACTTTCAGCATCTATTTTACTACTTATTATTACAACTGTGCTGAGGACTTGGTCCTATCAAAGTGGATGGACGCATATATTCCAACAAGTTGTATCAGAGCTTGACTTTACAAATTAGTTAACACTGAGAAAAGAAAAGATCCAGAAGGAATGGCTGCTCCACCCAATATGGAGGAAGGTTAGTCTTCTACCAGGCCACCTCGTTTTAATAGTCAATACTATGGATGGTGGAGGAATCAAATGCACGATTAAATCAATGTTGAGGATACTGAACTGTGAGACATTACTCTTGATGGCCAGATATTCTTACAAAGAAGGGGAAGGATGGAAAGCTCACCACTACAACCATCAAAACTAGAAAGGAGTATAACGAAGTCCATGAGGAAGATAGAAAAGAACTACAAAGGAAAGAAGATTATGGTGTGCGGAATTAGAGAAGATGAATATAATAGAATCTCTGCTTGTGAGACTGCCAAGGAGATATCGGACTGTCTTTAAACATCCCATGAGGGAACACAATGAGTAAAAGATTCTAAGGCCGATAGGCTTACGACTCAGTACGAGAATTTCTGCTTAAAGTAAGGAGAAACTATCTTTGAGATGAACTATGAGCAAATAAGTTTGAAAAATTCTCAAGGTGCTTCCCAAGTCTTGGAAAGCGAATTGGATGCCATAACAGAAGCCAAAGATCCAGTAACCCTTCCCATAGATGAACTGATCGGATATCTTCAAACCTATTAGCTCAACAAAAATTAGGGTACGATTGTGAAGGAAGGGAAAAAGGAGAAATATGTCACCTTGAAGATATCTCAAAATGACGTGGTTGAAGAAGAGGATGAGATGGTTTATGTGACTAGAAAATTTCAAAAGATCATAAAGAACTACAGGGGTTTCCAAAAGAAAGCTTTAATTAGCAAAATTGCTACTGCAAACGATCTTTGCCATAAATGTGGCAAGCCTCTCCACATTATGGGGGATTTCCCTAACTAGAAGCAAGAAACTCAAGACTTTAGACCTCGCAAGAGGGACCCCGTCCCAGACCATGCTAGGAGAAAAGATCATGCTGATCCACTGGTGAGAAAAGCCTTGGCCGTATGGGGAAATGAGTCAAGTGAATCAGAAGAAGATAAAGGAGGTCATGAAGATGTTTCATGATGGATATTAAAGATAATAAATATGTCTTCAACTCCATCTTCTCTTTAATGAAAAAAACTGATAATGAAGAGGATCTAAATGAGGTAACTCTTTTCAATCTTAAAGATGATCTAGATACTCTTCCCATTGAAAAATTGAGCAAAACTTGTTGCCCTGCTTGTTAATTATGTTTATGAACTAATTATTGAAAACTTAATGACAAATGAAAAATTAAATTTGCAATTCAGCTCATGTCTCTCAAGTTTCAGAAATGAATGTTAGGATGGGTATCCTAGAGACTGGAGACATGACACCTAAGGAGGATCCTAGTACCTCGGAGGGTAGGAAGCAAAAACTTAGTATTTTTTAGGAAGAGTTGGAAGAAAAACTTATAATCTTGGAGTCTAAGTTAGTTGCCTCTCTTGAAACAAATTCTCAACTGAGGAAGGATCTGAGCAAGCTCAAGGAAGAGTTAATCCACTCTCTAAAGTGTACTGACTCCCCCAAGATACTCTCTAACTTTACTAGTCAGAGCTTCAATGGGAAGAAGGGGTTAGGCTGCAGACCGATAGAACCTCCTTATAATCCCCACAACAAATACGTATGTAGCTGATGATCTTTTATGCACACATTGTGGTAGAAATGGTCACCTGAAAGAAAAGTGTGAGAGTCTGAAAAATATAAAAGAGAGACACGAGAAGTTCAAAAAGTCAAAGGGGGTTGTTGAAAAGAAGAAATAGGTACCTGGTCCCAACTATCGTTTTAGCAAGAACACTTTACCCCATGGACAAGAAGGTTTATTATTAAGCCTTTCGACGGTTCTGAGAACTCCATTTGAAGTGGGTTCCCAAGTTTAATAAGTGATTCTTGTGTAGAAGAGAGAAAGCAGTCAATGTTAATACATGGACAGTGGATGCTCAAGGCACATGACTGGAGATACTCAAAATTTCTTCTCTTTGGAAGCACATCGGGGTAGTGGTGTGTCATTTGGTGGTGGTAATAAGGGTTTTATTCTTGGGATTTGCAAGATAGGGATAACATTTGATCTTTCCATACACAATGTACACTATGTGTATGGTTTGAAGTTCAATCTCTTTAGTATTTCTCAAATCCGTGACAAGGGAAATGAAGTCAAGTTCATGGCTGATAAATGTTTGGTTACAAACTGTGTAACCAAGACAATTGTTATGTCTTCCACAAGAGTAAAAAATATTTATTGTTTGGATCTTGACTCTATTGAAGGGGACAATTTTTCATGTCTGAGTGCTCGAAGTGATGATGCAAATCTATGGCATCGACGACTAGGTCATGTAAGTACCTCTTTACTAAACAAGCTTGTTGTAGGGACTTGGTCCGCGGATTACAAAAGCTGAAGTTTTCGAATGATAATGTTTGTGATGCTTGTGCAAGAGGGAAACAAACATGATCATCCCTCAATACCAAGAAAAGTGTGAGTACGACCAGACCTCTAGAGCTTCTCCACATGGATCTATGTGGACCTATCAGAATTCTAAGCACAGGGGGTAAGAAGTATAGTCTTGTAGTTGATGATTTCTCCAGGTACACCAGGAATATGTTTCTGCGAAAGAAGGAAAAAATGCTGGAATTTTGATCACCTTCGCCAAAGCCATTCAACTAAAGGTCACCTCCAAATTGCTAGCATCAGGTCTGACCATGAAATAGAGTTTGAGAACTCTCAGCTTGAAGCATTTTGCGCTGAAAATGGAATCAATCACAACTTCTCTGCACCTAAAACTCCTCCGTAAAACAGAGTGGTCGAAAGAAAGAACAAGACCTTTATTGATATTGCAAGGACTATGTTTATTGACTCAGGGCTGGTAATGAACGTTTGGACAGTAGTGGTCAACACAGCATGTTATGTTACAAATCAATGTCTTATCCTATCTATAATCAAGAAGACACCTTATGAATTGTTGAATGACATAGAGCCCTCTATTTTTCACCTTAATCCTTTTGGGTGCAAGTGCTATGTATTAAATAATAAAAAGGATGACCTGGGCAAGTTCGATGCAAGGAGTGATGAAGGAGTGTTTGTAGGATACTCCTCTACTAGCAAGGCTTACTCACTATTTAATAGAAGAACTTTATGTATTGAGAAGAGCATGCATGTGACTTTTGATGAGTCTAAGTTAATCATTGTTCAGAAGGGAGACCATGAAGCAGAGGAGATAATCAATGAAAGGGAGGACAAGGCATTCAAAAATCCTAGAAGCAAACAAGTTAAACAAGAAAATAGTGTAGATCTCATAGGAGTACCTGGTCTTCACTCACTACCCAGGAAACTCCCTCTCAAAATCTAGAAGATCATAATGCTGAATATGATGTTGATGTGTAACAAGAGTCAAGCAGAAAGTCCGGATGGAAACACCAATCTTCCCATCAACAGGTAAATATCATTTCTCCACTTGACTTTGGAATACAAAACTAGATCAGAAATCTAGTTGCATATTCTACTTTAACATCGTCCATTGAGTCAATAAGTATCAAAGAATCCTTACAGGATGCATATTGGATAACATCTATGCAACAAGAACTTAATCAGTTTAAAAGGAGCAAAAATTGGCACCTGGTCCCAAGACCTCTAAACAAAATTGTTATTGGGACAAGATGGGTCTTCAAAAACAAACTTGATGAGCAAGGGACCATTACCAGAAATAAGTCAAGGCTCGTGGTACAGGGGTAAAACCAAGAAGAATAAATTGACTATGACGAGACCTTTGCTCCTGTAACCAGAATGGAAGCCATCAAAATCTTGATAGCTTTTGCTGCTCACATACACTTCAAGCTATTTCAAATGGATGTGAAGAGTGCATCCTTGAATGGGAATCTAAAGGAAAAAGTGAACTTCAAACAGACCCAAGCTTTGAAGATACAGAACGGCCAAATCACGTGTTGAAACTAGATAAAACATAGTATGCATTAAATCAAGATCCCAAAGCTTGGTATGAACGCCTATCAAATTTCCTCCTTGCCAATGGGTTAAAAAGAGGTAAAATTGATAATGCCTTGTTATTGAAATGTAGAGGTAAAGAGTTGTTGATTGTGCAGGTATATGTAGATAACATCATCTTTGGAGCCACTTCAGATTCGTTGTGCAAAGAGTTTGGTAAATTGATGAGTAATGAATTTTAAATGAGCATGATGGGGGAGCTTACCTTCTTTCTAGACTTACAAATCAAACCGTTCCTTCAGGGTACCTCTATATGTCAAGAGAAATACATGAAACAACTGCTCAAAAAATTCAACTTACAAGAAGCAAGTTATTGACACTTCTATGAGCACAAGTGTGAAACTTGACTTGGATGAAGATAGTGTTGAGGTTAATCAAACTATGTATAGGGAAATTATAGGATCCCTTTGGTATATCACTGTAAGAAGGTAGGACATAGTCTTTAGTGTAGGGATGTGGGAAAGGATTTAAGTTGCACCAAAGGAGTCACATATGATGGCTACCAAATGTATTCTGAGATACTTTAAGGAAACACAAGAGCTGGTCCTTTTCTATACAATAGGTGACACCCTTGATTTAATTGGGTATGTTGATGCTTTGAAAAAGTACACTTGGTATGGTTAATTTCCTTGGATCTTAACTTATCTCTTGGGGAACAAAGAAGCAGAATTCGGTTGCATTGTCCACAACAGAGGTAGAATATGTAGCTTCTTCATCATGTTGTGCGCAACTTCTGTGGATCAAGTAGTGATACGCTTAAACTTACTTCTCAAATAAGAAGTAAAGCGGTCGTATCAAGTAAAGAACCCAACTAAAGAGGTTGGAGTCGATCCCACGAGGAAAATGGTTCAGACTTAACTTTATTCTATTATTACTTCTATTCAGTCAATTATTTTCCGAAAACAAATATAAATAACTAAATGGGGGTTTTGATTAATAAAAACAATTAACTTAATTAAAGTAATCAACTAACAGGTTCAAGTATTGAAGTTAAATCAAGTGATGAGAGTAACTAGGGCTTAAGTGTTCCCCACAGGCTCCTAACTCGGTAATTCTAACTACAACAATTCTATCCTAATATCTAGCATGCAAAGTGATAAGTTAGGTATCTCTAAATCCTTGGTCCGACATCTAGAGAATTTCACTCCGCACCTTGGTCCGGCTACGTGTGTTGCTTTACTAAACCTTATCTTTACCTTATATTAAGCATCGTAATCGATATTTGACGAAGTTGTTACTACGTACCAACCAACACTAGCCTATTAGATAGTATACACTAAATCTACGTTGATAATTCTTTTCCTATTATCTACCTCCTTGGTCCGGCAAGTAGCATTAAGGTGAGTTCTAACGTTGGCCATCCGTTAAAAAGACTTCTAAATGAAAGAATTATCAATACATGCAAGACATTATTCAAGAATTGTTATTTTAGCTAGATTTTACCTTGTTATTTACCCATGGTTCCCACAACCCTAGTTATGGAGTTTAGTTACACATTGTCATAATCACACAATTTATATTGATAATATAATAATTCATGCACTTACTTTAATGAGAATGAATAAAACCCAGAAATTTACTTGATTAATCCACAAGAAAACCAACAATCGATTCCAGAAACAGTATCTCAAATACCAAAATCAATAGTTCAACACTAAATCAATAGTACTAAAAAATATCCAAGAGTCTAATCCCAAAAATAAGGTTTTTCAAACTATTTATAATAAAACAAAGCCTAATAAAAGAAGGAATCTAATTAATGAAAATCTGTCCAAAACGCGTCTGAATCGACGGCTCACGTGACGGACCATCGTGGGCATGACGGACCGTCGTGGCCTCCATCGTCCCATACTTGACAAAATCTTCTGCTGCTTTCTTCATCACTTCTCTGTTACCCTCGACGGACAGGTCTGACGGACAGTTGCAAGCACGACGGTCCGTCGAGGAGCTCCGTTTCATAACACTTAGAAATTTATTGGAATTGGGTACTGGGACTACTCTCTGACAACCACAACGAACAAGCAGGATAGACCATCGTGACTATGACGGTCCGTCATGAACTTCCATAGTCCCACACTTGGTCAGACATCCCCATCTTTCTTCAGCAGCTACTCTTCTCACTACGATGCCACCTACGGACCGTCACAGTCACGACGGACCGTCGTGGGCTCCGTAGGTGGTCATTTCTGCAATTTTCTGCTCAAAACCTCCGCGTTATCATTTGGACAGATTTCCTGCAAATAAATAGAAACCTACATCAAAAATCAATACAAAAAGGCTTTGGACACCCACTAAACTTAAGGAAAAAGCATTTAAAAGTACTGTGAAACCACGGTACATCAAGTAGTAACTTGAGGATTTTTGTGTTCTCACAGACACAATCCCTCTTATATGTGACAACACCAACATCACAATGAATGTGGCCAAAAATCCAATGCAATGCAAGAGAACCAATCACATAGATGTGAGGCATTATTTTTTAAGGGACAATGTTGAGAAGCAGAATTTGGCAATGACTGAAGATCAGTTGGCCGATATTTTTATGAAGCCCTTGAGTAAAGAATGTTTCATTAAAAATAGGTTGATGTTGGGGATGCACAAGATTACCTGATTCTTTCACAAAGTTTGCACCTCCTATTTTGATTGTGTTTAGGAGGGCAGGTATCTAAACTTGTTTTAATGCTTGTCATTTAAGAATTCACCTATGGTACCTTAATGCAGGTATACACTCATGGTCTGTTTAGCTGAAGAGACAATCTTATCATACTGGCAGGGTTGCACACTAAAAAAGGGGGATCTTGTCCTCATGAGGTTAGTATCACTTATGCTACATTGTTTGACTTTCAACATCACTGCCACGTGTCTTTACCTCATTCATCATGTCAGCTTTTGATTCCTTTTTGCTTTTAAACCAAAGGTCGCTACTATTGGGGACCCGATGCTTCTTTATCTTTAAATACTACTTCTTTTAGTAAATCAATTACAAAATTTATTTAAATCATTCTTGTTGAAATTATTTAATCCCATCTTCAAAGCTTGTATCTCTCACTCTCTCTCTCTCAAAAGGACTAACTTTGAATCTTCTTTTAAGACCCTAATATCCTAAGAAGTTGAAAACCCTACTTCATTCAACTTCTCTATTCCTACTCCAGAAGAATCTCCTATGATTGCAGTCTGTGGACTTGGTACAATGGATGAATCCATCACTTCTTCGATTGAAGTCGTAGCCTCCCATGTTCTTCCTTTTGAGGGCATCTTGGCATGTTTCCCTACCCTAGTTTTATCTGGTGAAGAATAAAAGAACTCATAAGCGCAATCTGTGGCAAAACTTAGTGCTCAACCCCTCTCTGAGGAACTAGAAGTTAGGTCTATGGTTGTTTCATCTACTATCTCTAAGAGAATTTTTGAAGGGGATCTGCCTGAGCGAAGGGGTCCGGAGTCTTGTATTTTAGCCTCAGAAGTGGAACTAGTGGTTGTTCAATGCCTGGCCTAACTAAGAGGATATTCTTAACCTAATCTACTGGACCGTGATTTTAGAACGTCGAATTAGGTCCCTCACAAAATTCAGCCTGTGTTTGACCAAACGCCCAGATCCTTTGACGTTGAGAGTGATAAGAAAGAAGAAGAAGAAGAGGTTTAGTTAAAATGGATAATTAGGGATGTGCGAGGAGCAAACTATTCTCAAATAAGAGCTCCTGATTTTCTGAGGATGACATTACTGCTAAACTTGCTGAGCATACCAAAGAGAGAAAAATAAAGGGAAAGGAAAAGTAGGTTAAGACTCAACCAAAAGGTCAAAAGAAAAGGTATGGGACAAGAAGTGCTACTCAAAAAGTTCTGGTAAGTGCTATAGTAGCAAATTCTATTCAAATGGAGAGAAAAAGGAAAATAAGACATGAAGGGTCATTGCCAAAAGAACCCATATCCACTCTTGTGTCAATTGAAGACAGTGAGGCTGAATCTGAGGACATCACTAGGTATGTGGAGAAACGAAAAAAAGAAGATGAAAGGTGTAAATGAAAAGGAAATAAGAAAAGAGCAAAGGAATCTCATGTAAAAAGGGAGAAACTAAAAAGGCAGAAATCTCATGTAAAAGGGGAGAAAGTGAGAAAGCCTTTGGATGAACAACCCATAGAAGGACCAGTTCTCGGGGTTTAAAATCAAAGTGAAGAAAAGGAGATGACAAGGGAGGAGCGGATACCAAAAATGGAGCACCAAAAGGTTTTCAATGGAAGAGTCTCCAACCCTGACATTCTAACCAAATTTGGTATGGCAAACTTTTTTGATGTTGTATCCATTCAAGGATGGAATCATCTCTTTGAGCCTCCAGTTCCGTACTTGTACGAACCTGAAGTGCGTGACTTCTTCTACAAAATGGAACTTCTGGAAGATAGGGGAATTACAAACATTGTCATGAACGTAGAAATATGTTTGGATGAAGAGATTATGGGAATATTATAGGGTGCCCGTGGATAGAATTTGAACCACTCACTACAAAAAAACAATGTTTAGCGACGGACCCAATCCATCACTATATGATAAAAATCCTTCACTAACCACGATTAGCGATGGATTAGTAACGGAATATTGACTATTGTTATTATGCTCGTTAGTAAGCTCTTAGTGACGAAAAATGAGTTCCGTTACAAGTTTAGGGACGTCTTAGTGACGAATAACTTCCGTCACCATATGTTAGCGACGGACGTAGTCGTCATTATATTTATATAATTTTGTTGCTAATTTCATAATTCTATGACAAAAAATGATATTTCGTCTAAATTTTAGCGACGTCATAGTGACGAAACATTTATGTCGCCACATGTTAGCGACGAACTAATTCGTCATTATATTTATATAGTTTTGTTGCTAAATTCATAATTCATTTCGTTATTTTGGATAAATTTGCAACAAAATTTCCGTCGAAACATATTTGTAACAACATATTAGGCCTTTAATAATTCGTCGTTGTTTCGTCGCCAACATATTTTTACAGCAACAGCCAAATAGTCGCTAAATTTGTTGCTAAAAATTGTTCTTATGCATTGCTGAAATATATTAAATTAAAATTACTAAATACTCCAAAATTAATAGACATTCATATAATATAATACCCATAGACGATTCATAATATATAAATAGAGAAGTCCAAAACAACATATTTCTGGTTAAAATATCCAAAGAAAACTATCAAGTACTCTTAAATGAGCCATGTTCATCAAAATATTATTACGCGCAATTTCTAGTTTCCAAAAAAGTATGACATTATCAAAAACTGAAGTTGTGGAGGTATCAACTTGAAATAAAGGTATCAACCTCGTCCACATTACTAGTAGAAGGCATGGACGCCGCAGACAATGGATTGCCGAATGGAGTAATCGATGCTTGCACTTGCTCAACAATAATAGGAACAAGATGACTAGTTAGAGCAGGCATCATTTTCTTTATAAACTCTTCCATATTTGTTGTCGATGTTGATTGAGAAAATGGATGTGGTAATGATGATGACCCACAAAGTTTCTGCTCATAGTAGTTTTTTGTTTCAGATCCAAGACCGTATATTCTTCTTTTCTTTTCTCCTCCCGCCGTATGGTAATATGCTTCATATTGATCAATATCAGTTTCAGACAATGTTTTTTCCTTTAATATTTCTTCATATTTTTCCTGTAATAAGTAGAGAAAATTAGAAAGCATTAATGATATAGAACAAACCAAATTTTGAAGGAAAATGCAGAAAATACACAAACTCATGCTCAGTAGAAAGTAGAGAGTGGAAGAGACACTAAGAATAGAGATGTCCCTTTCAGTTAAGTATGGTACTATTCCATATGATTCTTTAAAATATATCAGCTGCTCTTTACAAAGATAAAGTAGTATATGTCAGTGCAGGATGAGGCATCCCTTTGAAACTGAGCAAACTGATATAAATAAAATACTTCACAAGTTGACTTCTCTACTTCTGCGAGGAAAATGGAATTCATAGATGTGTACACCATTTGTCTAGAATTTGGCATACCCTCTAAGAGAACTTATCAATACCATCAAATCAAATCATGTACTTGACGAAAGACGCACCTCTATCTAGTGTACCAGTTGTTGTGCCTGTGGTAATAAATAGTGGGTAGCCAAGTAATTGCTAACAGCATCCAACCCAAGAGAAGATCATGTCAAGATGAGTTATCTCTTATTACAATAGGTGTCAAGTAGAAGTGCAATAGTTTTAAGCATGAGTTTGTGTTTTTAGCAACATATAATTATACCCACACCAGCAAACGTAGTTCCCCAGAGTATTAGCATTATGAAACAATGGGGTTTGGACTCTTTGCTACACTCACATGGTCAATAATTATATGTTAATTGGGACTTGTACCACACAGACAATGACAACTAACTATTCAAGGAAATCCCCCTCCCCAACACCCCACCCCAACACGCGCTAAGTTCATCAATGATTGACTTTTGGAAGCTAGCTCGAGTCAGGTACCTTCAATATGATACATCAAGCTTGTATGATGTATCATACTGCAGAGTACTTGATCAGGGTTACATTACACTGAAACAACAACAACAAATTCTCACTAAAACAAGACTAGAATCATAGTAGAACAACTATTGATTGGTCTATGTAGATATATGACTGCCACATGGGAAATCACAACCAAATGTGTCTATTTATTCCAATCTTCGTGCTGCACTAGAGTCACAGTAAAACAACACTTGAATCACACCAAAACAACACTAAAATTGCACTAGAAAAGCCTCAAAACAGTGGCAGTAGTTTCTCTCTAAAATAATACTAGAATCGCATAAAAAAGTCTCAAAACATCATTAGAACTATACCAAACAGCAACAACAAATACACTTTAAAACATGAAAAAATTGCACCATAACTGCAATAGGAAAGAATCGAAACACCTCCAAGTTTTAGACTTACATGGATATCTCGAGAACGCTCACCAACAAATGATTTTCCATCATGTCCATGTGTATGAACATGAAGAAGTAACTCACTTGGCGTGGGATCTCGGCCTTTTTCAATAGCCTATACAAAAGAAATCACGTTATATATATCATATAAGAGAAGATGTTAGTTATAGAGTTTGTAGAATATATATACTCACAAGTTTTCAATATGCATGACATCAAGATTATGTCGAATCATGTTAGAACTCCAATAAGGAAAATCCCAAAAGATGCTTCTGATTTTCCATCCGCAAGACTTACATACTCTTTGATTGACTTGTTCTGCATCTAACTCTGTTACTTTTCTTATGTCCAAATTACAAATTTTATTCAATATTTCCTCTCCTGTTATATAGGGCGGAGGTTATCTTTGGACAGTCTTGCCTTTAAGAAAGTTCTTATGATCTTTCCTAAATGGGTGGTGTTGGTCAAGAAACATCCGATAACAGTCAAACCAAGATGTTTTCCTACCATGGGTCAATCTAAAAGATTTTGTTTCCTCCATACAATAGGGACATGCAAACTTATCTGCAGTACTCCATCCTGATAACATACAATATTCTGGAAAGTCACTGATTGTCCACATCAAAGTTTCCCTTAGTTGAAAGTTTTGCTTTTTTGAGATGTCAAATGATTGCACGGGTGTCTCCCACAACAAAGTCAATTCCTTTATTAGAGGCTGCAAATAAATATCAATTTTATGTTATGGATTTTTTGGCCTCGGAACAATGACTGTTAAGAACATATAAGCCTCTTTCATACACATTCCTGCTCCCAGACTGACTAAATGGTTTGAAACCATCAGTACATAGTCCCAACTTTACATTTCTTTGTTCATTAGCAAAAAAAAGGATGAGTGTCATTGAAGTGCTTCCAAGCCACAGAGTCTGATGAATGACGCATTACACCATCCTTTTTTGTATGCTCATGATGTCATCTCATGTCGGCAGCTGTAGCATTAGATGCATACAATCTTTACAATCTAGGAATCAAAGGAAAAAAATACATTTTCTTGTAAGGAATCAATTTCCTCTAACGAGATCCAACACGACGCTTGTATCTATTATGTCCACAAAATGTATAAGATGTAAGGTGTTCATCATCACCCCAATACAACATACATCCTGATTCACAGCAATCAATCTTTTCAACTGGCAAACCCAAGCTACGCACTAGCTTCTTGGTCTCATAGTAGATATCAAGAACTATGTTATCTTCAGGTAAAGCCTCTTTCAACAATTGCATCATTTGGTTATAACCTCTCAGTGACATATTGTTCTCCATTTTAATATTTAACATTTGAGATACAACAGTAGAGAGGGAAGAACCGGGATATAATTTTGCATCAGCTACTTGTAGCGAATCATATAATTTTTGAGACTCGGGATTAAGATCTTCCTCCATTGAAGGTTCACAAGGACGAGCCGACTCATGTTCAGTATTGCCAATCTTGGGGAAAGTTAGGACCAGCTGCATCTAAATCATTTGACGGTATGGATTATCATATCCTAATTCAGGTTTAGCACCACCATTCAAATCTTGATCACAAGAAATCTCACCAATCGTATTTTTTTTCCCTTGATGTTTCCAGATAAAATAGTTATCAACAAATACAGGTTTATAAAGGTGATGCTTAATCGTTTCAACATCCATGAACCTAAAGTTGTGACGTTTCTTACATGGACATCGCTCATGCGATTCTGTTGCAAACATGAAAATTGGATAAATGTATCCACTCCAATTACAAAACTAGAATTTATTGCCCCTCGACCATCCAACGTATCATATATTATATTCCTAATAATGTTTAAATTTATAAGAATAAAAAATTAGCAACAAGCACAAACTGTGGACCAGAAGGTACTCTAATTCATATTCATCAAATAAGAACAAAACATGTATTTCGACTAAACAAAAACAATTTCTAAAGTTCTTCACTAGGCAGAATTAGCCCCACAAAATTGATGACAAACAAAAGGTATTGAAGCATTACAGTTGAAATAAAAGCATCATTAACAGTAGCAAAACCGAATGTAAAACATAGGCTTACAGACAATGAAAACGAAGAACAGAGATTCTACGACAAAGCCAAGAGTAGTCACCGAAAATGGATTCAAACAAAAAGGAACAAATAAGCGTCAATACTAAATACTAAATGATAAAAGTTAACTTTCACATTAATATGAATCAAGAAAATCCATTAAGAACACATGTATAGAAAATTAAAGTCATCAATTCTCATCTACAAACAACAGTGATACAACAACAGACTAGCGAGGCATATCATAAATAGAAGAAGACGAGGATAAGATTACGGAGGAAACGTTACCTTTCTCAAGGCAGTGACTAGACAGTGAAAAGCTTGGAGACTTCTTGTCACTGTTATTTCGAGACATCGAGAATTTCGTCAAGCAAAGTAGAAGCAAGAAAGGTTAGAGTCTAAAAAATATTCAAAATGAGTAATTAGAGCAAAGTAGAAGAAAACAACACTAACGAAAGAAAGTAAAATATTAAACACAATAGTTAACTCAATCCTTTGAACACTAAAAGAAAAGACACAAGGAAAACAAATACATTTCATCGAGATCGTGATAAAAGTTTATAGCTATCACATAACACCTTTAGAAGAAAAAACGTAGCAAACAACTAATGTTGAAGCTTCTACTAACAATTTCATACATAAGAAGAGACTAAGAACAATAGAAAATCTCTACTTTTGCTAATGATCGTAGAAGCTAATTTAAGCCATTGAAACGCTTCATTGTCATCTCATATCTCATTGTGAATGCTAAAGTTGATAGAGCACACACTTTTTTCTTAAAACATCATTGAGATATGTACTCATCATAAAAATATAAAAACCCATGTATTAATTTTTTAAGATCTTTTTTAGGAATATTTTTTAAATTTTCAAATCTTTTTTCTTATCTTCCTGACCGTAATTAGTTTAAGATTTGAAATTATTTAAACTATGAAAAACTCGATTTGGAAGTAAAAAGTTTGAGAATGAGGTGATTTATGTCAGATTCTGACTTGGTGATATTTTGAGTATTTAGATTTTGATTATTTAACAATATTTATTTTCATAAATAAATTAATAGGTGGTAGTTTGACAAATAATTGATGTTGCTGCCGTGAAATTCCGTCCCGCCACAGAAAGGAATGGCAGAAGCTAAGAACAAAGATTGATGCGAAGAAGAAAGAGAACCCAAAAAAAAGAAAAAAAAAAGGGAAAAAGAAAAGAAAAGCTAACAAATCAAATAAAAATAATTAAAAATTATTTTTAACACGTGTCTAGTGACTATTAGTGCGTGCTTTTCAAAAAAATTTGTATATGTGGTATTGGGTGAAAATGGGGTATACATACTATTGTGAAGTTGTACAATGGGGTAATAGGACACCCGCAAAGTTAAGGTGTCTTTTTTGAATAATCGGAACAACTTCAGTGGTGATTTTATGTCTTATATATATATATATATATATATATATATATATATATATATATATATATATATATATATATATATATATATATATATATATATATATATATATATATATATATATATATATATATATATGATATTTAAGTTTGTTGCATAATGCTCAACAATAAATCTTGTATATGATTTTGATTTAATATTTAGTGATTCATATAATTTTATTTGATTGAGATTTATCCATAAAAATCTTAATTAAATGATATTTTATATTATATTTTGGATCACTTAAAGAAATAAATGTTTAAGTGATCTAGAATTCATTTGATTAAAGTTTAGCCACAATATCTTTAATTGAATAAAATTTGAAAGTTAAGGATCACATAAAGAATTTATTAGACATTAGAACTGTGATTAATTATGCATGATATGATAACTTAATTTCTTTATTATTGAGTTACATAATTAATTAAGATGAAATATTAAATACTTTTCATAATAACCCACATGAATTATGAATGAGTTTAATAGTTTTGTCATAACGGTGGAATATCATGCTATTAAATTGATAATTTATCATATGAATCTAATTGAATTAAAAATTTAGTCCACAAGCAATTTTCATGTCAGTAGATTCAATTTTATTTGCCTCAAATTTATGTTATGTATGTATATTTTTGCAATTATGCAAACTGCAAATTTCTCTAATATTTGTGATATTCTCGAACTGAATGGTGAGATCTATAAGATTTGGAAGGAGAGAATTTTTCTTCACTTAGGGTGTATAGATATTTATTATTCTATCATGAAAGATGAGTCACCTATTAATGAAATCAGCACTCAAGATGAGATTGTTCTTCATGAAAAATGGAAACGCTCTAACCGTTTGAGTGTTATGTTCATTAAGACCAAGATCTATGCTGATATTTGTGGTTTTGTCAAACAGTATAACAATGTTAAGGCATTATTGATGGCTATTGATGAACTATTTGAGACTTCATATAAGACACTTGACAACACCTTAATTATGAAATTCTCATCAATGAGGCTCACTAGTGTGAGAGGTGTGCCTGAGCATATTATGAAACTGTGAAACTTAGCGGCTCAACTAAAGATTCTTGAGGTCAAAATATCTGAAACTTTTCTTGTGCACTATATCTTGAATATTCTACCTGTACAGTATGGTCCCTTTAAGATCTCTAATAACACACATTAAGAGAAATGGTCTATTAATGAACTCATGGAAATGTGTGTTCAAGAGGAAGGTCAATTGCTGACGGAAACAGGAGAAAGTGCATTCATGACTACTCAGGAAAAGAAGACCAATCAAGCCAACAAGAGTACTAAAGGAAAGGAACCAATTTAAATTGACATCAAGAAAGAATCAAAGTGTCGCTTCTATAGAAAAAAGGGCACATAAGGTAGGATTTTGTCAAGTTTCAACAATGGCTTGTTAAGAAAGCTAGTTTTATCTCTCTTATTTGTTATGAAGCTAATACGATTGATGGTAATCATAACACGTGGTGGACTAATCTTTCTTCTACAATCCATATTATGAATTCCTTGCATGATTTACGAAACCTGTGAAAGCTGAGCGAAGCATCAATTTTGGAAACAAGATGCAGTCGCCTGTGAAAGCTATTGGGATATTCAATTTAGTTCTTAGTAGTGGTTTTATTTTAGAGTTAGAAAATACATTTTATGTTCCTAGTTTTTCTAGGAATTTAATTTTAGTAACAAGACTTGTACCTTTGGGAAATTCCTTCTTTTTAGAAGGTTATTCCAAACTATTTGATAAATCTAAACTTATTGGATATGGTACATAATCTAATGGTCTTTTCTCTCCTTATTTACAAAGTGGTTCTTCTCATATTGTTATACATGTACAAGCTGGCACTAAATGATGTATTATGAATGAAGATTCATCTATCTTATGGCATCGAGATTGGGACATATATCCATCGATCGAATTAAGAGATTAGTAAATGATGGAGTACTTAGTACTTTAAATTTTACTAATTTTGATACTTAAAGTGAGTGCATTAAAAGCAAGCAGACCAACAATAAAAAAAATCATTGAATGTTTTTCTTTGATACAAGAGATAGGCTCAGAAGCAACCAACATGTCAAAGAAAGGTGCCAATAGTTCAATCGTATTAGAAAATCATACATTTAGATATATATCGTCCAGACATGGATACATATGGTCAAAAATACTTTATCACTTTTATAGATGACTACTCACGATATATGTATCTCTACATGTTTCATAGTAAGAGCAAAGCATTAAATACCTTTGAAGTTTTCAAGGTTGAAGTAGAGAAACAATTCAGAGAAAAATTAAGATTGTGAGAACTGATAGAGGTGGTGATTATTACGGTAGATATACTGAAGATGGACAAGCAAAAGGTATGTTCGCGAAGTTTCTTCAACAAAATAGGATACTATGCCTTGTTCTCCCGATCAGAATGGTGTAGCGTAAAGAAGAAACCGAACATCATTGCCTTTATAAATTCCAGTATCCATCTAACAGTACTAGGATTGTGAAATCAAGAAATGCAAAAATTCTTAATGACTTAATTAGTGGGAGTGATGAATTTCAGAATACAATTTCTGTAAGAGATTGACCTTCCACTTCAAGTCAAAGATTGATTGTTGTACATAATACCCCTCAAGTACAATATGATGGTGAGCAACCAATCAATGAGATTCCACAAGATGCTGAAAACGTGCCCATAGATCAAGTTGGTCAAGTAATTCTTGGAATTACTAAAAAATGGTTGAACAACATGATCCACAGGAAAATGTTATTGCAACATTGAGAAGATCTAGTAGAGAAATAAAATCAGGAATTCCTAGTAAGTTTGTTGTATATTTGCAAGAAACTAACAATGGAGTTGAAAATGATCCTTGAGTCTTTTTCACAAGCCATGAATTGCAAATAGTCTGAATTGTGGTACAATGTCATTAAAGAAGAGATGAATTTTATGTAAAGTAACGAGGTTTAGGATCTTGTCGAGTTGCCTAATGGTGTTAAAAACATTGGATGTAAATGGCTCTTTAAGACTAAAAAGGACTCATCAGGCAACATAGAAAGATATAAAGCAAGACTCATTGCTAAAGGATTCACTCAAAAGTAAGGAATTGATTACACGTTTAACTTTCCTCCTGTGTCTAAAAAGGATTCCATGCGCATAATATTGTCATTAGTAGCACACTTTGACATAGAATTGCAACTGATGGATGTGAAAACCGCTTTTCTCAATGGTGATCCAGAGAAAGAGGTTTATATGAAACAACCTGAAGGGTTTTCCTCTATTAATGATAAGCACTTGGTATCAAGTGAAAGAAATCCATATATGGAGTAAAATAAGACTCCCGTCAATGGTATTTGATATTTCATAATGTTATATCTTCATTTGAATTTGTTGAGAACAATATGGATCAATGTATATACCATAATATTAGGTGGAGAAAATATATTTCTTAGTTCTATATGTGGATGATATCTTACTTGCATCTAATGATAATGGAATGATACATGTGATAAAACAATTTCTCTCTAAAAGTTTTGATATGAAAGACATGGGTGATACATCTTATATTATTGATATTAAGATTCATCGTGATAGATATCAAGGTACATTAGGTTTATCTCAAGAATCCTATATCAATAACATTTTATAGAGGTTTCGTATCACCAAGTGTAGCTCCTATTGTGAAGGATAACAAGTTCAATTTGAATCAGTGCCCGAAATTCGATCTTGAGAAGGAACAAATGAAGGACATTTCTTACATTTTTGTTGTCAAAAGCTTGATGTATTCTCAGGTTTGTACAAGACCTAACATATCATTTGTTGTTGGAATGTTAGCAAGATATCAGAGTAATCTAGGTGTTTACCACTGGAGAACTGCAAAGAAAGTCTTAAGATATCTTTATGGAACAAAAGACTACATGCTTATGTACAAACGATCAGATGACTTGGAATTCATTGGCTACTCAGAATTTGATGGTTGTGTTGATTCACAGAAATTAACTTCATGATACATATTTATGTTAATCGATGGAGCTATATCTTGATGATTTGCCAGACTCTAGTTACTACTTCCACTATATGAGGCTGAGTTTGTTTCTTGTTTAGAGGCTACCTCACATGGTGTATGGTGAAAGAATTCTATTTCTATGTTAGAATTTTCGACTCTATATCTAAGCCATTAAGGTTATATTGTGACAATTCAACTTTTGTCTTTATGGATAAGAATAATAAAAGTTGTAATCGAAGTAAACATATCAACATAAAATATCTAGACATAAGAGAATGTGTTAAGGACAAGAAAGCGGTCATTGAACACGTTAGCATTGAAGTAATGCTAGTTGATCATTTAACTAAAGGCATGCCAGCGCAGAAATTTAAGGATCATTTCGTCACAATGGGACTTAGTCCCACTCTGTAATATATTTTTTTAAAACAATGAATGCATATGAAACTCTGTTTTATATGATATTTCTCGTTTACTATGTGCACATTCAGTTTTATTTTCAGAAATGTTGCTAAAGTATGGACCTAGAATAAATATTGAGTTGATTCATTAGTTATATGGGCTAAAGTTTAGAGACATAGTGCATTGTGATACATGGAAGATACTACTCGCTCCTAGAGAAACTATCACCATGATTCGTTTATTATATTTCATTAATGGGATTAGAATATACGGACCAAGTGGGAGAATTTATCATTTTTGTTAATGCTCAAATGGTTCGTATTACATGAACCCATTATACCACTTCATGGACCCGTTATCCAATTACATGGAGTTTGATCAATACCCATTATCCACCTAATGGTGTACCACCTCGCTAATTGAAAGAACTAGAAAAAGATAGAATTAGAAAGAGATATTTTCATAAAGAATAAAAATCTAGAAATTTGACAAAATTAAGTTAACTTTGAGTTTTGGGTCAACTTCAAATGATCATAACTCCTATATCATGATGATTTAGGTGTTCTACAAGATACCGTAGGGAATAACTTGGAATTATCTTTCCAACGCCACCGAGTTTGCTCAATTTCGAGTTCGTATGAGTGAGATATGCTCATTCGAAGTTTGGTTGTCTAGATACGGAAAGTCAAAACCGGATTTTGAAGGGTATTTTGTTCTTTTCCTTAACCAATTGTTTTATTTCGTTTTTAGGAGTTTAATTGGGGTCTAAACTTAACTTGATCAGCTTACGCTTCACGGATTTCGTCAAGGGTTGATCCCTATTATGTATGTTAGATCGGATAAGGTTGGGTTAGTTCACCCGCATACCAAACATGAATTTATTTCAGCAAATTTGTGTTCTTGAAAATATAATTCTTGATGGACTTTGTCAAAGTTGTTCAAAGTTCTTGTTGTTGGGATTGGGGAGAAGTTCTTGAGTTTGATTCCTGAAATTTAGGTGTTGCTAGGAGTAGATTCTTACATATTTTAGTTGTGTAGTCGAATCTAAGTGTTTGGGGAAAGAACCAAGTTGAAATTGGGGGCTTAGAGTTCAATAACGAGCAAGAAAATTCCAAATTCACCTAGGTAGGGGCCTGGGCCGCTGCCCTGCTAGAGCGCCTCATCAGGGGCTCTAAAGTTTGGGATATGGGGCTATGCACCAGCCAGAGCACCCCACCCTAGCATCTGATGTTTACCCTCTGGCGCCCCGCGCCTCTTAAAGCGCCAAGGACACAAGCTCATCCACCTTTTCCCACTTCTTTCCGTACTAGTTTCCTAGAAACATACCTATGTTTCCTAGTTGATTCATACACTGTAAGGTACATTTAAACATAATGAAATCATCCGAAAATATGAGATCATGAACTTTGAATCCATAATTCAATTCAAGAAAAGTTAAGAGTCAAGTCAAAAGAAGTCAAGAGAAGTCCATAGAGTTTCCAAAAGTTTTTTACAAACATTTTAACTTTGTTTTAAGACTTACGTTTTGAGTTTAGTAAAGAATAAGAGTAGAGGTATTTTCTTCAAAGATTATACGGGAATGAAGTATTCCCAAGATTTAAAATGTTTTCACATATAAGCAAGAAAGGAAACACATATTTCTAGGAGAGATTTTAAGCTAAGTTTTGAGTACTTATCCGTTGTTTTAAAAACATATGATATGAGTATATTTTGGGAATAACATTAAGCATCGGTATTTGGACGAGTGTTCATAATAACTCAAGTCTCCATAAACCATGTAGCCATCATGGGTAGAAAGGATCATACTTTTTAGATGATTTCTTAGTGCTTTTTAGCATAGACTAGTGGATGCATCTAGTTAAGGCGTTCTAAATGACAGCAAAGTATTGGATAGTTTTGGTAGTGTGGGCAAGATGTTTATCATCACTTAGGCTCATAGTGATGGTTGTTGGTTAGAGAAACTCCAACAGTATTATATTACTTTATATGTAATAGAGTTTCTATTGTATTTTCTTTAATACATTGAGTTGTCACCTACTGTTTCAAATGCTTTGTATAAACTGCACTATTATTGTTGTTTTTACCTTGCATTTGACTGGATTTATTCATGAGTTGAGTAAACCCAAGTAAAGTGTTCCTTTCATATTCATTTCAAGCTTATATCATGTTTAGTTATCCCCCAACATACTACAATCAATGTATTGATGTCATTTGGCCTGCATCATTTTATGATGCACACAGAGGTAACGAAGATCAGCATCCAGTGCATCCTTGATCCAGTTGAGCACTGAGAGTTAGTTCGTGAGCCTCTTTGATTTCCAGAGGACACCTAAATCATTTGATTTATTACTTTAGTTTTTAGGATGATCGGGATTCTTGTCCCGACATTCCTCTTTTTTAGAGGCTTCATAGACGAGTAGTTATAGTTCTTTAGTCTTTCCTTTTTCAGTTGTATACGTTTGAGACGTGAATTGTCATTTTGACTAAGTTTAATACTTATTTAAGGCATTGAATGAGTTATATCTTTGAGACTATTTCTTGTGTTTAAGTCTTCCGTTGAGTAAGTAAGCTAGGTCAAGGGTTCGCTTGGGGCCAGTAATGGTTCTCGAGTGTTAGTCACGCCTCGGGTGTAGGCTCAGGACATGATAAACTTGGTATCAGAGCATAGAGTTCATGAGTATTAGGGAGTCTATTGTAACGACTCGTAAAATGGATAGGTGAAATTAGAGCCTAACTAGTGTGTGTATGGGCTTGTTGAGAGGTTATGAGTTGTAAAATGTTGTCCCAGGCTATGGTTGAGGGGTTTTGGGGCCAAGAGTCAAGGTACGAATCCCCAAAGATGACCCTAAGGGTCGTTGAAGAGGATCCTTAGCCTAACCCCCAAGACCCCAAAGAAACTTGAATGTTGCCAAAAATATGGTGACTTATAGAAGGGGACCACGCCCCGTAGGTCCATCCACGCCCCATGGATGGACTCCATAGGTCAAGCCCCCAAATGAACACCGTCATACCTATAGTACATAGGGACAGGATGGCCTGTGGTCTCATTCACAATGCGTGGATAGGTTGTCGTGGATGGCCACTTGTTTTTCTGGTTTGGTTCGGCTAAGGTACGGGCTATTTGGTGAATTGTTTTTATGATTTATGAAGTTAAGGGTTGGTTTTTTGGGGGTTAATGATGGTGTTTTAAGAGTATTAAAATATTATTTCCAATTCATTATTTCAAAAAAATCAAATTAGAACCCACCTCTCTTCTTCAAAAGTTCTCTCTCCAGAAATCTCCATTGGAGGTGAAAGATTCAAGCTTTCAAGTTCAAGACCTCACCAATTTCACTCAAGTTGTATGGAATTATATTCTAAAAGGTTTGGTAGTCTTGATCCATGACTTATTTTCTTTCAAGGAGCCAATTTCAAAGATTGTTTCAATTTTCCAATTTTCCCCCAAAAACGCTAGTTTTCAATCTATGCATGGGTTCAATTCCAAAACGATTTTAAAGGATTTTACATGAATTATAAATAGAATGATGATTTAATGATGAATTAAGATGATTTATCCTATGAACCCATGTTTTCCCCCAAATTCTTATGTTGTAAATTGTGATTTGGAATTGATTGAATTATGAAGTATATTGAATTGTTTAAGCATTATATTGATCTGGTTATTGAATCATGTTACTAATCATGCCTAATTGAAGTATTTAGGGTTTGTTGGTAACTTGTGATCATGGACTTGAAAGGCAAAGTATGAGGATTTCTTGTATGATTATGATGAGAAGTTTATGCACGTGAGTTTAATTAAGGTATAATTATCATGTTTAGAATGTAATGGTGTTGTGATTGAAGGCTTATGCTCAATTAAAACTCATGAATAATGATGATGATAGAATGTGAAGGGTTTTCTTCAATGTATTGTACACTTTGAATTGGTAGGCTTGTGCACCGTATTCTTGTATAAATAAAAGTAATGTGAATGAATGTATTTTTAATTGGTAAGCTTAGGCATCCTTTTATTGAAGAATGAATGTATTGATGAATAAAGTACATTTAATTGGTAGGCTTAGGCATTTTATTCTTGTATTGCTAATGTATGTGACTTGATGAATAGAATCAATAGGCCTATGGCATTCTTTTCATAAATGACCTAATGTAATGACGACTTTTGAATCGAAAGGCCTAAGACATTCCTTTTATAATGAGTCAATGACTAATGTACCATGAACCGATAGGATTAAGTCATTTCTTTCATGTGTATAACGATGTGATATAGTTCATCTTGATAAACGCTTAAACTTGATATCCATTTCGTTCGATAAAGTTCATCTCTATAAAGTCTCTTTCTTATTCCTGCTTGCGTGTGATTTTTAGTTAATCATGCCTCCACGAAGAGTTTTTCGAGATCGTCCTGCTAGGAGGAATGTTGAGGAGAAAGGGGTACCTAATGCACCTGAAGTGTAACCCTAAGGAGAAGTCATGAATGTTGAGTTTAGGGAAGCAATCTGAATGTTAATCCAAGTTGTGACTAACCAGGTTGGGCAACAAAGAGGTGCTAGACAGAAAGTGGCTGATACTTCGAGGGTCCGAGAGTTATTGAGGATGAATCCTCCAAGTTTCACTGGTTCAACCAGTATTGAGGATTCAGAGAGTTTTGTTGAGGAACTAAAAAAGGCATTTCAGGTTATGCATGTGGTCGATGTTGAGCGAGTGGAACTAGATACATATCAACTAAACAATGTTCCGAGGACTTGTTTTGACCAGTGGAAGAAGGATAGAGCTGAGGGAGAATCACTTGTGAGTTGGGCTTGTTTTTAGGAGGCCTTCTTGGGGCATTTCTTTCCCGAGAGGCCAAGGTATGAGAGTTCTCACCCTTAAGCAAGATTTACTATGTTCATAAGTACAACTTGAAGTTCACCCAACTTTCGTGATATGCTCCAAAGATGGTTGCAGATATGAGAAACACGATAAGTCTTTTTGTTGTTAGATTGTCCCGTCTGTCAAGAAAAGAGGGCAAGACAGACATGCTAATTGGGGACATGGATATAGTAGGGTTGATGGTCTATGTGCAGCAGATTGAGGAAGATAAGTTGAGGGATAGGGAGGGGTTTAGAAACAAGAAAGAAAAGACACATAATGAGTCCGGGCATTAGAGAAAAAATGTGAACTGGTCTTCTTTCAAACAAAAACAAAAGTGACCTACTCCATCATCTGCTAGTGCACCTAGACCCATGTAAGACCCCCAAAATGAGTTAGGGTATCTAGAGCCTAACGTGTTCATATTATTATTTTAAGGTCCTAAAATGTCTCAGAATATGGTTAAGAGGCAGTGTACAAAGTTTGAGGTGATTTGGAAGTCAAACGTCAAGGGACGACCAAGACGTTCGACAATTAGTCACCTATGTGCCTCATATGTCTATGCGTGCTTATATGTGTATGAATGAGCTTATGAAGTCTTAAAATGAGTTATAATGATTTTAAATGGTATTATATGAAGTTTCGAGAAGTTTGAAGGTCAAACGTGCAAGAACGTCCAAGACGTTCGAAAGATAGCATAGAGACATGCATGTGTATGTCTTGATGGGGCCTTGCATGTTTGGACGTGTTGCAGGATTTTGTTTTAGGTGAAACTTATGTGTAAGGTATATAACTTGTTAAGGGTTGTATTTACGTGGGAAACGTTCGACTTCAAAAGGGCCCCGCAAAAGGACCCACAAGAAGGATCCAAGGTTGGTCGAGACACTGCCTTAGCAGTGTCAACCGATGGACCAAACGATGGCCAGTTGGTCAACCAACGACCCGTAGGTGAGATGTATTAGTTTGACACTTAGCTTGGGTAGGTCACAAGCCAAAAAGTGGCCAAGGACCAATCAACGGAAGCCAATGTATGGCCCGTCGACTGACCAACGGCCAGTAGATGGTTCCGTCGATGGTGGCCTGCAGCATGCTGCTGCCTGTGCACTATTTCATTAAAGGGGTGAATGGGAAATTCACCCCACGTGATAACCTGACCCCACACAATTTATTTGGAGATTTTTGGGTGCATTTAAGTGATCAAAAACGTGATCAACCCATTTCCAAACCAACTCACACAAATTAAACCTTTCCCTCCAAAACGTTTCTCACTAGAAACCACCATTGTTGGTGAAGCTCAAGAACAGCTGGGAGATCGTATTTCCATGGATGATTCATCAATTTTTAAAGGTTTTCATGAATAAACAGGTATGGTGGTCCTTCATCTCTAGTTATCCTTCCATCTAGAGAGTTAAATCTTAAAGTTTCAAAAGAGATCTTATGATCAAACACCTTCTTCTTCAATCTGCCATGGGTTCTTTCTTAAATTGATTTCAAAGGCATAATATGAATATATTAGTGATTATCTACTGATTTGGACGTGGATTTTCAATCCAATTGCATGATGAACCCATGCTCTTTCACAAACTCGATTTTAGTCTATGTATGGCTTTATGATCTTGATCTTATGCATGTCGAATTGTGATTCAACTATGTTAATATGCTTAGATCTACTTTTTAGAATGTGTATTGATGATGCATTATGTGATATTGAATTAATGTGGATTGATACTTAAAGAATATGATCTATACGTCTTATTGAATGTTAAGCATGGCTTCACTGTAACACGGACCTTATTATGCATGAATGTGGAATTCAATTGTGTAGAGATAATTGTACCTACTGACTCAGTTGGATATTATTGTTGAGTTATATATATGTGATTCATGTGGTTCATGGGTTGATTGGCCTATATTCTTCTACTTTCCATTGATGTCTAAAATAGCATGTTCCCTGTGATCTAGAGGTTATAGCAATGGTAGTAGGATTTCGTGTAAATTATATTGTCCTAAACTACTGCCTTGTATTGATGATATTAACGAATTGTGGTTATGAATTCTTGATGATCAAAGAAAAGGAGTCTTGGCATGAATTGATCTAGGTTCTTCTAGCCTACAATTTGAATGTTGTAATGAACAATAGGTGATCTTAATTCTAGGGTAGATGAATCACGATTTAGATTTGATTTATATCTATTTGACTACTGACCTAGATGTATATTATTGATACATTATGACTGATGAGCAAAACTAGGGAAGTTACTCGATGATCTATAACTCTCTACTTCTTACCATATATATGATATGGTGCACTATTTGAATCATGCTCTTGTGACGACTTGTACATGGTTTCCTTTATGATTTAAGAAATTATAGCTACTTCTCTATAATTTGTAAATGACGAGAAAGGAGTATTGATCAATGATGATCAAAGATTGATGAATTGGTAAGAATGGCGCATCCCTCTACTTTTCTATATTAATGTAGTTCATAAAGCCTTGTATGGCATTGTGTAGTATGGTCCACTTATGGTGGCGGTGTTTACTTTATGTTATTATATATATGTTGAACGTGGCCTTGAAGGCAAATTGATAAATATATGAATGAGTGGTTATGATGATCACTTTATGTGTAACTTGTGCCTAGTCTTCCATTATAGTTGTGAACCTAGGTTATGTTACTATTGTTATGAGCATGAGAAGGGTTATGTAATATCATCTGTAGGTGCTTCCATTAATGGAGTATTAAAGATTTATGACCCCTACCCATGTACCCCTATGTGAATGTGTAAATAGCTAAAGTTGGGAGTCTTGATTATAATGTGAAGATTGTCTTGCCTCCTATGCTATTGTGCGTTGTGTGGTCTATGCTTGAAAGGGTAATGTGGTCTAAGAGGGTGGCTGCCTCAATGAGTTGTTGATAGCCATTAAGTGATCATGTTGACTAATGTACACACACACTCACACATTATGCATGCTTACAATGTAGTAAATGTTCATAGTGTCTAATGAAAGGTTGTTCTCATATTCACTAGTGTCTACTACTATGCATGTAAAGTATATGTATGTGACGTATGTTATGTATTCCCTTACTAGGATGAATTGATAGGTGTACTAGTATGGGAAAGGGTATGGGACCTTGTCTATGTATTGCCCATGTGCACCTTGATAGGATAGTTCCTACGTTTGGTTTCTATGTACATGAATATGAATGTATGGTCATGTGTGGTCTTAATGTGTTATGTGAAAGGTTTGCTCACATATATGTATACCCACACACATGAATTATGGTGTAGTCAATAAAGGGGCCTTGAAAAGTGTGCTCAAGTGTATCCTTAACTAGATAGTGCGTATACGTATGCTATGTCCATGTGAAAGGGTTTCTCACATGAATTAGGTTGATGAACTCTCATCTATGACCTATATGTTAAGCATATGAGGGGATGAATCTCCTAAATCTATCTTTTATAAAGAAATAATAATTAAAGTATTTTCAATAAAGTGAACTTAGCTTAGCACCGAGTGAACTTGACATTGAAAGGTGTTGACTTTCTCTTGTGGAAAGATCCACTATTTGTCCCTTATGGAGTGTTGATTTTCCTTTGAGAAATATTCACCTATGGACCCACATGAGGTGTTTACTTCCATTTGAGGAAGGTATCACCCATGTTTTCTCATGAGATGAGGCCCCAATTGTCCAATGACATGTAGAGGGAACTACCTATCTCTTAGTTCCATAAACTATGCTTGCCACATAGGATCTAGCAAAGTGAATTCACTTAGGATGCTATGATGTATGTTAATGTTGTTTTATCAAAAAAAATATTTTTAGTAAATTTTTGAGGTTTTTGAGAGTCGCCACTTAATTTTAAAGAAAAATTAAGAAAACTATTGTTTTCAAATAACTTAACAGGGAAAAGTGTTTGAAAACATTTAAAGGGTTCGGGGATTCATATTAACGTCTTAGGAAGGTTTTGAAAGCACCTAAGACGTCCGCTAACTTGCGGTTATCCGATAACTAATTATTTGGCTAAGGATTACAATTGTATAAAAAATACTCTTTAGAGTTTGTTTGAAAAACGAAAGCCAAAAATCATTTAAGATTGTTTTGAAAGTGAAAAATTATTTATCTAAGTGTCTTTTAATTTGAAATGTCCTTTAAGCCAATTAATTGATTTGATCGAGTCGTTAAAATCAATAGTGGCGCTTTGCAGGGAATCGGATTTTCCTAACTTTTAAACTAACGACAAGTAAAACAGACAAGTAATTAAAAAGCAAGTAAAGAGAAAGGGGAAGAGATTTGGGTCCAAATCCGGGTTCTGTTCGCCTTGACCGGTTTTTGGACCCACCTGCTTTGGGTTTTTGACCCATTTCTTTTTGGGTTTCAACCCATTTGTACCTGTCCTAAACTAAGCAACTAATTACACAAAATAAATAAAGTAAAGCAAAGGACGACAAGGGCTTATGCCCGAAAATAAATACAATACAATAAAAATAAATAAAATGGGCCTCATTGGCCCACATTCTTCGACTCTCCATCTTCGGCCTTCTCTTTATCTTCTTCGAAACTTGTACGCCAATTTTCATAAGTTTGACTCGAGAAGACAAATTAGAGCCTTTATGGCTCTCTAATAATGCGGGAAAAAGAATTCATGACGAACTCGGACAGAATCACATGCGACAGAAAAAGAAAAAAAAGAATTAGTAAAATGTGTAAAGTATTGATTTGAAACACAATTTTTAGGTAGTTTGAACAAGCGAGATCAATACAATTCCCATGCCGGTTTGATGAAAAATAATGTTTTCTCTTTGGAAAATATAGTCAAGGCATGCATTTATTTAGAAGTAAACGAAATGGCTTTTGAAATAAAACTTTCAATTACATAAAACGATCAAAGCAACTTTCTTAAATAATATAAAGGCTGCATTATAGATATTATAAAAAAAGAACAAGTTTAGCAATTAAAGACCTTAAAGCATGCCAACCATACCTTCCAACATCCTATATTCCCAAGGTTCATGTTATCAACTAATAAGATACCCAAAATATATACAAAAACACGCTGCCTATTTAACAAATAAGACCATCACATGCTTTGGTTTTTAACATCATTCAATAAAATCTAAAGAAACTAATTAATATGTTAGAGGAGATCGACAATTTGAGGAAGGCAAACATGGTCATTTAAGCAAAGGAAAAGGACCAAAAAAAAAGAAAAAAAATAACAGAAAAAAAAAAAGAAATTCGCCGGGCAGTAAACAACCCAAACCCAAACAAAATTTATCACATCTTTTGTTCATATTTATTTTTTAAGTCAACATGCTGGGCATAAACGGAAGGTATGAACGCATACAATAATGCAAGGAGGTTTTGCTAATTAAAAAAAAACTATACAGTGGTTGAGCAAGAGGGCGGATTAAGACCAAAATAAGCATTTCTTCTTCTTCTTCTTCTTATTATTATTATTATTATTATTTTTCTACAGAATAAGATCTTAACCAACCAACTTGCTACTAAAGGGAACCAACCATGATACCTTAGAATGCCAAGCGATTAACTCATGCTTGTATGATCCAAATCAAAGTCGCAGTTTCTATTCTAAGGACAAAGATAGACGATGAACGCTTCCAATCAATCTCATAAGCTGGCCAAACATGCTTGCGAACAAATCAAACAAAGACGAGCAGAAGAAAAAAGAAAAATATCCTTTCTATATTTTAGCTTTTCCAGCAACTTCTGACAAAGAAAGTTCTCCGGGGCAACGAAACACACCATAAGATTTAGCACGATGATTCACATAACTAGGTAGGTATTTAAATCTAAAGAAAATAGAGTGAGTTAGAAATCAGCCTTTGGGAACGATGATTTTCAGCAGTAAGACTCGACCAATACGAAACAAAAAGAAAAAAAAAGAAAAAAAATGATGTTATTTCTGATAAACCGAATTTAAAACCTTCTGGAAACGATGAAATCATTCAGACAAAACAGAATGTGACGCAAAGTCTTCAAAACAATCGCTAACTCGACGTATGAGTAACACTAAATAACATTAACTTGACACAACAGAGGAAGACCAGCGAATCAGGCAATCCAAACTCCATTCACATACGATTTGCGGTAATATTTCTCCAGAGAATGAGTAATGCAAACTCATCGCGATATTCAAAACATATTAAGCTAAAAAAAATTGATTAGATGGCAACAAAGAGCTTCAGAAAGACAACACCCAATACTAGAATTGTATTCATTCGATTACGTCTAAATATGTGCTAAACGAAAATCATTGAAGACCAACAATCGTCTTTGTCATACAACAAACAGAGAATCGCGTAAAGAATAGAGCTATTTCGAGGATAACAAACTAAACAACAATGGAGTGAGCAAAAATGCAAAGATAAGTTCACCTTTTTTTATGCAGGAAAACTGGAACGACGAGGCGAGGAGACGAGCACCACCACGAGAAGACTCACAAGTGAACAGTGAAGCCGCGAATCTGAACTGGAGGTCGAACTTTACTGCTAACATTATCCCCTCTGTTTTTCGCAAAATGGCCTGAATATGTATTAAGGTATTTCTCTCAAAGATTTTTTTTTTTTTATACCTCAGTGAAATTTCAACTAGAACTTCCTACTGTTCCCTCAACTCCCTCAAAAAAAAAATTTCCTCCCTCCAAAACGGTGAACGAAAGAGAATATATATAGGAGGAAGATTAGGGTTTTTAATTTTTGTGAAATCCCCAATCGACCCCCCAATCCACTCAACATTTGAAAATCAAAAACCTTTACCAAAAAGGAATCAACATCCTTTTTCTGAAATTTCAGCTCATTCCCAAAAGGGAATAGCGAAATCAACGTCTGAGAATAACTTACTCGTCCTTGGCAGGCGACGTGGGTCGATCCCACAGCCCCAAGGATGATTTTGCGTGCCTAGTGAGGGTGAAATCACAGACCTGCCATTTTGCTGATTCGTACAAATCGAAAGGGACGCTTCGCGGAAGAAACAAAACGTGTACTAGCTTGCTCTTTCCTCTGCAATCCATTATCCACTCTCAAGGTTCGCGCGTCTGGGTTCCTCCGGTGAAGAGGAAATCAAAAGTAACGCAGCTCACGCGTTTTCTGTGTTCCGAACGCGTAAGAAAAGAGAAGAAGAAGAAGGAGTGGCGGATGGGTTGGGTCAAAGGTATGGGTTGGAGAATTGGGCTGAGAATTGTTGGAACTGGATAAAGGACGTTAAAAATTGGGTTGGGGCGGCTGGGAACTGAATGAATAAAATAAAATGGGCCTAGGAACTTTGCTGAGGCTGTGGAGAGTTGGGCTAGAAAATTGGGAAAGGGAATTGGGAGGAGCTAAAAATAAAAATAAAAAATGCGGCCCTTTTACATGGCTGAAATAAATTATGGAGGTTCAACTAAATATTGATTATAATCCAATTGAATCCAGACGAGGAAACCGGCTAGACATTAGATAAAATAAAACAATATAAATAATTTAACGAGCTTCTCAATTTTGATGAAATAAATTAATCTAATTTCAAATTAAATGATTTAAAAAACATAGACTATTATATAATTGAACTAATTAGTAAAATATTTAAACGAAGTAAAATCTTTTTGAGGCGATTTTTGGAATAAACATAAAATACACTAATAGTATATATAATTACGTAAAACATATATATCGTCTAAAAATTACAAAAAGTGATGAGACATATTTAGAATAACTTTAAAAACATTTTAGACTTTATAAAAACTACCTATTTAAAAAAAAAAGTTCAAGATTAAGAAACTCGTCAATTAATTAATTATTTCGGAGAGGTCAAAATTTGGGTGTCAACAACTGTCCCTCATTTTACTTGGATGACGCAAGAAATCTGAGAAAAATGAAATTGACCAAACCAATTTTGACCGACCTCGTCTTCATCTTTTAGGAAAGGGATTTGGTAAGGGGCTTTAGGAATTATGGCCGAACCCTGAAAATGGGTTTCCTACATATCTCAGGCTATATAAGATTTCAGGCCACTTGTAGTTCGATACGCTTGATTTAATGCACGCTTTTGAAGGAATTTGAAAGTCATCTCGATACCGAATTATAAAGGGATCGAAATGCCCAGAAATAGAATTCAAGAGAGGATGTTGGAATACAGCCAAGTTTTCAACATTGAGCTGCCTATATATTCTTAAACCTTAGGAATCAGGCTGCTTGTAGTTCGACTCGATCGGTTGAAAAGGAAACCTATTATGCTAGATAACCTTTGGTTCTGGACGAGTGACCAATTAAGTCGAGTATGAAAAAGAGGCTTGTAACCTCTCAGCCATGAATGTGGCGCGCTTCACATCCATAAGTAAGAACTTACACGGATATAATTTCCAAAACTCTTGGTGTATTATCACTCAGATTGGAAATTTGCCTCCGGTAGACCAAATTTCCGGGTGCAAAACTAAAAATGACAAAACGATGAAAAACCCACATGCCTTAAGATAGGGGTGTGATTTGACTGTGGTGGAAGTCGCTCCTCTGCTCGCGTCCTAAGAGTTTGACACTCCTCTTTGGACTATGTTCCAGTTCGCTGCTAAAAAAAAGTTCCACGTTGTGCTGCATCCTTTTTGATGTCGTCCGCACCTGTGGTAAGTTTTAGAGAATTCATCCTTTCGGATGCTCTCGACAAAGACCGAGATAAAGCTCGTCAGCGTAAAAATGCAATTTAAATGGGAGACAGTGTCTTTTACCGCGTTGACACTTAATTACACTCCTCGACATCTGACGTCAACTCGATTGGTTTGACGTAAAGCAAATAAAGCTTATGTCTTGTGTTTGAGATACAATCTTCAATGTACTCTTGATTTGATGTAAAAATAGATAAATGCTGATGTAGTGTTGATATTTCCTTTGATGTCAATGTACTCTTCATGCTGATATCAACATAAATGAAAGATGATGCAGTGCTGATGTTTCTCTTGATGTCGATGTGTTCTTCATGTTGTTTACTCTTATCATGAATAAAAAAGTACAGTTGATGTTGATAAGTGAATATTATTCTTCAAATGCACGACTTCTACTCTGGTAGTGCATGATTACTTGCGGGGTATGAATATCTTCCCGCGATGCGTAAATTTTGCGAGGGATGTAATCTTCTCGCGATGCATAAGTTCCGCAAGGTATGAAGTCTTCTTGCAATATATAAACTTTGTGCGAGGGATGAAATCTTCTCACGATGTATAAACTTTTGTGAGGGATGGAATTTTCTCGCGATTCATAAATTCCGCAAGGCATGAAATCTTCTTGCGATGTATAAACTTTTTGCGAGGCATGAAATCTTCTCGCGATGCGTAAATTCAGCAAGGTATGAAATCTTCTTGCTATGTATAAAATTTTGCGAGGGATGGAATCTTCTCGCGATGCGTAAATTCAGCAAGGTATGAAATCTTCTTGCTATGTATAAACTTTTTGCGAGAGATGAAATCTTCTCGCGATGTATAAACTTTTACGTGGGATGGAATCTTCTCGCGATGCATAAATTCCGCAAGGCATGAACTCTTCTTACGATGCTTGGATATTGACTCACGATGTATGAATATTAACTCGCGATGCATGTTCTTCTGCAATGCATGATCTTCCGCGATGCATGAATATTGACTCGCGATGCATGTTCTTCCGCGATGCATGAATATTGACTCGCGATGCATGTTCTTCCGCGATGCATGAATATTGACTCGCGATGCATGTTCTTCGGCGATGCATGAATATTGACTCGCGATGCATGAATATTGACCCGCGATGTATGTTCTTCGGTGATGCATGAATATTGACTCGCGATGCATGTTCTTCCGCGATGCATGAACGTTGACTCGCGATGCATGATCTTCCGCGATGCATGTTCTTCCGCGATGCATGAATATTGACTCGCGATGCATGATCTTTTGCAGGGCATAAATATCCTCTTGTGATTAAATCTTGATGTCATCCTTGGTACAAATGAAAATAGTGCTTAAATCGAGCAACATAGCGATCTTCTGGGTGACTTCTGGATAATCATATCGTCTCAATTGATGATAACGATAAAATGACTTCCAGATAGTATATCGTCTTGATCCGCAATAATATAAATGAACCTTATGGGTAATGCATAATATCATATCTGACGTTATGATGCAAATGACGTTCTTTACGGAAATCATAAACTCTTCCTTGAGATTTTTGCTTGATTCACCTTCGAATCTAACTGGACGTTCCTTACAAACATCATGTTGTCGGAAATTGACTGAAATAAATAGATCATATTCCTAAGTTCCTAGTATAAGCAATAAAATAATTCTTGCGTCTACATGAACACCGTTTGAACTTTGGAAGCACTTTCTCCTCCCTTGACTTCTCCATATGCATCGATCGGAGGAATTTGCTGATATCAAAGCAAGGCTATAAACCTGCATCCACAGAAAAATTATTAGTTTTAGAATGAACTGATCTGTGTTGATTTCTTCAGTTGTTTGCTCCTTGTCTTGCTATCTCCGATTGATCTTCCTGATCTCCCAACTCTTGATAGATAAGACAAATATTTCATGCCAAAACAAATGAAACATAAAAGGAAATATTTTAGAGAAATAAATTTTGAGAAGTAATATTTTTAAAAGGGGCACTGCCAAATGTCATGTCACGTCAGGCTTAGCGAGCTTCTTTGAGTTTGGGGGCTCGGAGGTTTATTCGCTGGGGAGTATTCACAATCACTCCAGGCTGTCGATGAACCCATGTTGAAATTTTGAGGTCATTCTCAAAATTTCTGTCCCAGTTACAGGTTACGGCTTATCTTCAACTGTTGGTAAGTAAATCAATGGAATTTTTGAGATCCTCTCAAAAATTTCTGTCCCAGTTGCAAATCTTGAAGTATCTTCAGTCTTGACTTGCCTGAGGGAAAATCTTTTCTTGAGAATTTTTGAGTCCCTCTCAAAAATTCTGTCCCAGTTTCTGTTGTAGAGAAAAATAGCAATCTTACGGGACATATGACCAAACCCTTGTGGCGCCTACGTATCCCATTGAGGTAGGAATCAGGTCAAATGTAGTTCCCCCTCGAGGCTAACAAAATAAGAAATTTACAAAGAAAATCGACCGAGGCCGACATAGGCCGCCTACGTATCTCATTCTTGAGAATTCAGGTCGAACGTAGTTCAAATACAAAGAAATATTTAAAGGGGATAGTCGGGTGACCGAGGCCGACATAGGCCGCCTACGTATCTCATTATGGAGAATTCAGGTCAGACGTAGTTCATTACAAGAGGGATAAAATTTTAGACAAAACAAATACAAGCACTACAGAATGCATACAAGGAAATGACAGAAATACAAACTAAGCTTTACACGTAGTATCTCTTGACAGCATCTGAGTTGATCGGTTTTGGCCAAACGGTGCCATCCACCTCCGACAGGACCAACGCACCTCCAGATAATACTTTACGAATCACGTAGGGTCCTTGCCAATTTGGTGCGAATTTCCCTTTGTACTCGTCTTGATGAGGAAAAATGCGCTTAAGGACCCATTGACCGATTTCAAAAATTCTGGCTCTGACTCTCTTGTGAAAAGCACGAATCATTCTCTGTCGATATAGTTGCGCATGGAAGACGGCAACCATTCTCTTTTCATCGATCAGAGTTAACTGATCAATTCTCTTGCTAACCCATTCAGCATTACTTAGCTCAGCCTCCTGGATAATTCTCAAGGAGGGTATCTCAACTTCGGCTGGTATGACTGCTTCTGTTCCGTACACTAACAAGTAGGGAGTAGCCCCAGTCGATGTTCTGACAGTCGTTCGTTAACCCAATAAAGCATATGGCAACATCTCGTGCCAACTTCGGTGATTGTCAATCATTTTCCTCAGGATCTTCTTGATATTCTTATTGGCGGCCTCTACAGCTCCGTTCATTTGAGAACGATAAGCGGTTGAGTTTCGGTGAGTAATCTTAAATTGCTCACATATCTCTCTCATCAAGTGACTATTGAGATTTGCACCGTTGTCTGTAATAATGGATTCTGGTACTCCAAATCTGCATATCAGATTGTTGCAAACAATAATCAGCTACAACTTTCTTGGTTACCGACTTGTAAGAAGCCGCTTCCACCCACTTGGTGAAGTAGTCAATGGCAACCAAGATGAATCTATGTCCGTTAGAAGCGGCTAGCTCTATCGGACCGATGACATCCATACCACAAGCTACAAACGGCCAAGGTGAACTCATAGCATTAAGTTCGTGAGGAGGAACTCGTATCAAATCGCCATGTACTTGACACTTATGACACTTCTGTACAAACTTGCAACAATCATTCTCCATAGTCATCCAAAAGTAACCGGCTCGAAGGACTTTCCTTGCCAAGGTGAGCCCATTCATATGCGTTCCACAAATTCCAGCATGTATTTGTTCAATAAGCTTTGCGGCTTCAACAGCATCGACACATCTTAAAAGACTCAAATCCGGAGTTCTCTTATAAAGGACTTCTCCACTTAGAAAGAAATTGAGAGCCATGCGGCGTATCGACTTCTTTTGGTTGGACGTAGCATCTTCTGGATAAATACCAGACTCCAAATATTTCTTTATATCAAAATACCAAGGCAAACCGTCAGGTTCTGCCTCAACATGTGAACAATGAACTGGATGTTCTCTCAACTCTATATCCAGTGGATCAATATAGTCGGTATCTGGATGTTTAAGCATTGACGCGATGGTGGCAAGAGCATCGGCCAACTCATTCTGTATCCTAGGAGTATGTCTGAACTCTATCTTACGAAATCTCTTGCATAACTTCTGTACATACTGTACGTAGGGTATGATCTTTGGGTTTTTTACAGCCCATTCTCCTTGAACGTGATAAATCAAAAGATCTGAGTCTCCAATAACCAGCAACTCGTAGACGTTCATGTCGATGGCCATTTTCAAGCCCAGAACACAAGCATCATATTCGGCCATGTTGTTTGTGCAATTAAATCGGAGTTTAGCTGCCATGGGATAGTGCTGACCAGATTTTGACACTAGAACTGCCCCAATACCTTTTCCCTGGTGATTTGCTGCTCCATCAAAGAATAATCTCCAACCAGTATATGCTTCAGAAATATCTTCACCTACAAATGACACTTCTTTATCATGAAAATAAGTCTTGAGCGATTCATATTCTTCATCAACAGGATTCTCTGCAAGATGATCAGCCAAGGCCTGTGCCTTTATTGCCTTTTGAGTCACATACACAATATCAAATTCACTCAACAACATTTGCCATTTAGCTAACTTTCCTGTTGGCATCGCCTTCTGGAAGATATACTTCAACGGGTCCATTCTGGAAATGAGGTATATAGTATAAGAAGACAAGTAATGCCTCAATTTCTGAGCAAGCCAAGTCAAAGCACAACATGTTCTCTCCAACAGAGTGTAACGGGACTCATATGGGGTAAACTTTTTGCTTATGTAATAGATAGCTCTTTCCTTCTTCCCTGTCTCGTCGTGTTGACCGAGCACGCATCCGAATGCACTATATGATATGGAAAAATATAGCAACAAAGGACTCCCTTCTCGCGGAGGAACCAATACTGGCGGATTTGACAAGTAGTTCTTGATAGCATCAAAAGCAGTCTGACACTCTTCAGTCCACTTCGTCGGGGCGTCTTTCTTCAACAACTTGAAGATAGGATCACACACCACGGTTGATTGAACTATGAATCGACTAATGTAGTTCAACCTCCCTAAGAAACTCATCACCTCTTTTCTCGTCTTTGGCGGAGGTAACTCTTGAATTGCTTTAATTTTAGAAGGATCGAGCTCTATACCCCTTCTACTGACTATAAATCCCAACAACTTGCCGGCTGGAACTCCAAAAGCGCATTTGGCAGGATTTAATTTCAAGTTGTAACGACGCAAACGAACGATCAAAGAACTTCTTCAAATGCATCAAGTGGTCTGAACTCTCGCGGGACTTGATTATGACGTCATCTACATATACCTCAATCTCCTTATGAATCATGTCATGAAATATGGTCGTCATAGCCCTCATATAGGTAGCACCAGCATTCTTGAGGCCAAATGGCATCACTCTGTAGTGATATACACCCCACGGTGTAATAAAAGCTGTCTTTTCCGCGTCTTCTTCATCCATCAAAATTTGGTGATAACCTGCATAACAGTCCACAAATGACTGCATCTCATGTTTGGCACAGTTGTCAATCAAAATATGAATATTCGGCAACGGAAAATTATCCTTCGGGCTAGCCTTGTTGAGATCTCTATAGTCAACACAAATACTGATCTTCCCATCCTTTTTGGCGACCGGAACGACGTTGGCCAACCAGGTTGGATATTGTGTTGCTTCCACCAATCGGGACTCTATTTGCTTGGTGATTTCTTCCTTAATCTTCAAACTCAGTTCAGGCTTGAATTTTCGAGTTTTTTGCTTCACCGGCTCGAACCCTTGGTTAATCGGTAGCTTATGAGATACAACATCGGTACTCAACCCTTGCATATCACCGACTTCCCAAACAAACACATCACTATGTTTGGCAAGCAAGTGAACCAGGCTCTCCTTCTGAACCTCATTTAGGTGGGTGCTGATTTTAACCTCTTTGACACACTCTTGGTTGCCCAGGTTTACCGTTTCAGTTTCTTCTAAATTTGGTTTATACTGATTTTCAAACTGACGAAATTCCTTGGCAACATACTCTGGTTCCTCACTTTCCTCTCCGTAATCATCAACCTCGTCATCACCTGCCTCATTTTGTTCATTAAGCTCGTGACACGACATGACATTGGCATTATTAAAATTTACCTTACTGAAACCATAAATAAACGAAGTTAGAAAATCAAGGCATGACAGATGATTAAATAAACCAAATTAAAAATAAAAGAGGCTTTCATAAAAATTGAAAAACAATGCAAACTTTGGCCATGGCAGAGCCATATTGCCTTTTTGAACATCACGATGGGAATTTAAAAGTTCAAATAGTTAAAAAGAATATGCAAAATGGTGGGTCTCGGGCCTCTTCCGGACTACCACCAATTTAAACATGCATAAAACGATGCCCTTCTACCAAGGAGTTCGGGAGACCAGGATGGGCGTGGAGGTCCAGTTCTGCAACGTCTCTCCAGGCTCAGCATCACGGAATCCTGTCAGCTCGACCTCTTCTTCAATAATAGCATCTATTTCTTCAAAAAGGCCACAGATTCCTTCCCCCAGGTTCTCCTCCTCTGCATGCTCACGAACTGGGAATGATTGATATAGATGAGGGATTGGTTTAGCTAATGCTTGATCATTCTTCTCTTTCAGCTTCAAATCATTATCTGTGGGGACGTACCCCAAACCATATTTAGCTTCTTTGACGGGGACCGGAACAGGCTCAATAATTCCTTGGGAATTTCTTCCCAATCCAACACCTGGTTCAAAACCATTCTGCAGAATCACAGTGGCTATCATCTTATACAGGGCAGGCATATGAGGCTGTGGGGCCAAATCCTCACCAGTGGCATTTACCAGCTCCACTGTATAGAAATTGGTACCCCGAGACACTTCATCAATAATCGGCGCCTGTCTACCAGAGCGATTCCCTTCACCATGAATAACCAACTCTTCATTTCTCCAAACGAACTTCATCATCTGATGCAAAGTAGAAGGCACAGCTCCAGCCGTATGAATGAAAGGCCTTCCCAGAAGAAGGTTGTAACTTGTATCAATATCTAAGACTTGGAACTGTGTGCTGAACTCTGCCGGACCCATTTGGATGACCAGATTTACCGCTCCCAAGGTATCTCTTTGGACCCCATCAAAAGCCCTTACGTTGACTTGGTTTTGCTCCAACTTTCCCAAGTCAAAACATAACTGCTTCAGTGTTAACAATGGACAAATATTTAAGCCGGATCCGTCATCTACCAAGACACGATTTATGACCTTCTCACGATATATCACAGTGATGTGTAGCGCCTTGTTATGTGACCTCCCTTCAACAGGCAGCTCATCGTCACAAAAGCTGATCCGGTGCCCTCGAATAACCTGATGAATCATGGCAGCGACGTTATCACTACTTGTACCTGAGGGTACGTAGGTATCATCGAGAGCTTTCATTAAGGCCTGCCTATGGGAATGAGAGCTCATTAGTAGGGCCCACATGGAGATCTGAGCCAGAGTCTTCTTTAAATGTTTGACGATGGAATAATCCTTTGGTTGCATCCTTCTCCAGAATTCTGCCGCTTCTCCTTCGCTTATCGGCCTCTTAGCCTGGTCCTTCTTCTGTCCTCCGAGAGCAAGCTCGTCAGGAGTGTAACACCTTCCAGACCTGGTCATGCCTTGAGCAGCAGCGGTTTCAATAACAAACTTAGGCTTGACGGGAGTTTCTGACGACACCAAGGCAACAACCTTTGTAGGTGTCAAAATAACAAACTCTCTTCTTTCTTTGACGCTTAAAGAAGCGACAGCCCTTTCCAAGTCCTTATGTACAATGGGAGTAATCATCTTTGTTCCACACCCGTCTTCATCTGTTTCAATCAGATTAACATTTCCACCTCCATGATTCGGTAACGGGTTTGTATTGATATTTGGTGCCGCCGGTTGGAGAGAAACTACCTCCTGATCGATCAGATCCTGGATTTTGTGCTTAAGGTTGATACAATCTTCCGTGTCATGTCCAACACTGTTGGAATGATAAGCACACCTTTGATCTGGCTTGTAGAACTTTGAATTGACATCCACGGGCTTGGGCCCCATAGGGTGGATGTATCCAGCCGCGGCTAGTCTCTCAAATAGTTTGGTCGGCTTTCAGCAAGGGCAGTAAAGTTCCTTGAAGGCCTTTTTTCAAATTTGGGTCGGGAAGGGTCATAACCACTTTGCTGAGGGGGAGGCACCTGCTGATAATTTCGGGTATTCGGACGAGGAGCTTGGCTTCTAGGATAAGGGTTTGTTTGATAATTTGGCGATGGAGCTTGGTAATTCGGGAGGGTTTTTTTGATATAATGGAGCTTGGACTTGATAAACGGGTGATGGTGCTCGGTAGCTCGACTGTACATTGGCACAGTTGGGAGCGATATTCTGATAAGGGGATAGAATCTGGTAAGGTTGAGGGTAATTTGGGTATATGGGGGAAAGATTTTGGAGATTAAGGGGTGGACTCTGGTACAACGGAACTTGAGCGTTTGGATAGGTGGGGGTAGTATTATGGTTATTGGGATGATTGGATTGCGGGTAGTAGGCTTTGTGAGACTTTGGGGAAGGCCTGGAACGATCTTGGGAATGTGCTGAGTTTCTGGGGGTTTTTCTTCCCCCATACGAGACAGCGGCAACTTCCTCTCTTTTCTTCTTCATCAATCCTGAAGATCCAGGTGACGCGGATACACGGGCTATCTTCCCCGATTTCAAACCGTCTTCGATAGCCTCACCAACTTTGACTATGTCGGCGAATTTAGCTTCGACTAGCAACATGATTCTGTCGTAGTATTCTGGCTCCTGCACCCGCACAAACACTTCCACAATCTCTTTCTATGTCATGGGCGGCCTTACTCTTGCTACTTCCTTCCTCCATCTATAGGCAAACTCCCTATAGCTTTCAGTTGGTTTCTGCTTCATCTTCTCAAGAGAATACCGATCGGGAACTATCTCAACATTGTATGCAAATCGGTCAATGAAGTCTTTGGCCAGCGCATTCCAACTGGGCCACTGCCTGGTTTCGTGTGACGTAAACCACTCGAGGGCCTCCCCACATAGACTTCGGCTGAAAAGCTGCATCAACAAGGGCTCATCCCTGCCAACTCCCACGAGCTGGTCACACTATGCTCTCAGATGAGCCATGGGGTTGCCTACTCCCCCGAAGGTGTCAAACTTCGGAATTTTGAACCCTTCGGGAAGGTTCAAATCTGGGTGGATGCACAACTCTTCATAATTGAGTCCAACGACGTCTGGGATGCATTGTAGCTCTTTCATAGCCCTTTTGATTTCCTCTTTATATCGATCTTCGCATCCTTCTTTGCTTTCCATTCTCTTTCCTGTTCTTCATAGTGATCCAACTCAGAACCGTGCACCTCGTGCTCGGCAGGAACGGGAACTTGGATGGTGGCTCTTTTTGGGAGGGGTGGAGCTATAGAGAGGCTTGGAACATTTTGGGCGATCTGGTAGTTTTGTGGGTAAGCCTGAGGATTGGTGTTATGATTTAAATGGTGATGAGGTGTTTGGGGATTGAAGGCAGTTTGATTTTGATTTTGGTTTTGATTCTGTGGCAGTGGGGCGGTTTGAGTATTCTGAGGATGGGGTGGCATTTGAGGGTGGTTATTTGGAAGAGGCGATGGAGTTTGGTAAGATACAGAAGCGTATTGGGGTTTTTGGGTAGTTAGGTCTATCACAGACGGATTATGAACAGATGTAGATGGCTGATTCTGAGTTGGATCCATATTTGAGGAAGGGAAGTAGATTGGAGGTCTTCCGTCAGTGGCGTTAGAAGCAAATCCAGGTGGAGGCGTATCTTGTCTCCGTTGCATTTCCACCCTCATCTCTGCAATTTGCTACATCAGCTGCATAATCAATTCATTCTGTTCTGTTATAGTGGGTTGAGCCACCACAACATCAGTAAGACTCACTTCTTCGTTATTATCCCCCATAATTGCCTTTCCTCTGTCTGAGCTTTGTCTAGGGAAGGAATCTGCGGGACCTTTTGATCTGGTGAAATAAGGATGATCTGCCAGCTTTTGATCGACACAGATCAGTTTCAAAGTACCTGAGAAGGAAAACAACTCAAAGGCAGATTTGTCAGTGCAGATTCAGAGTACAAAATGCATAATATCACACAGAGAGCAGGTAAACACACAAGTTGCTTTGTTTGAGGATATCTTCAACCCACGAGTAAGGACGAAAACAATTTTTTTTTTTAACAAGCAGGAGTTTTTTTTTTTGACACTGTCTCAGAAAGGCTAAATCACGTTGAGCTATTGATTCTTATGCGGCTTTTCTTCGATGTTCGTTGATCTGATCTTCACATTTCCTTGTACCGTAAGGGGAGGAGAATGAAAATTTTTAAAGATAGGGGCCGGGCCGGGAGAGGCTGCCTACGTATCTCACAAGGAGAATTCAGGCCCAACGTAGTTCGAGTTCGGGATAAAATATTTTCATTCATTCTTTCATTACAGTTACAAGGAAATTGAAAGACAACATTGGAATTCTTAAAAGATAACATGATGATGACACGTTAGTCATTTCTCTTCTTGTTGCAGCGTCACTCTCTTCCTTTCAGACGACCCAGAAATGGAGGCTTGTAGACGATTTCCTCACCATCGTCCTCCTCAGTCAATTCGGGGTGAGCGTTGTCGGGACCACTATTGGCCCCTTGCTCACGGATAGAGTATTTTCCGCGTATTTTCTGAAGTTTGTCTATAATGTCATGGTGGAACGCCTTGTTATTCTTCCTTAATGCCGACATCCCTTCTTTCATAGCGATGAATTCCGTCATTTCCGCTTTCAGTTGTTCATCTAGTGACACATTTTTGGCCAACAGACTCGCGGTTTCCGAATCTATCTCCGCTTCTCTTGCCTCTCTTTCTTGAATCTGTAATCGAAGCATGTCCAATTTTTGGCTTAGATCCTCTTTTTCTTCCTCAATACTTTTCTTGCTCTTTTCTTTTGACATCAATTCTTCGTCCAGTGTCGCAGTCTCAGCCTTGTAGACTGACATGGCAACTTCGACCCTAAGCCCCTCCTCTCTGACCTCTTGAATCTTTCGTGTGATTTGTTCTATCTTTCTTTGTAACTCCTCTCCAGTGAGCCTCATGTGGATATTCTTACCCTTATCCATAGCAGTGATTTGCTTTTCTGAGACAATAGAGTAATGTTCAGGATTTGTCGTTTGAGAGATGTCGTTTGAGTGAGAAACTTAAGACTTGGGAAAATTTTGGTCGGACAATTTTTGTAACAGTGACTTGTTTGTAATTTTTTTTTTGGAAATTTCTGGAAAAAAGTGGGTTTTCGATATCCTCATTCACAGCAACACAACACATAAGCAGTTAAATAGCACATATATCGTGTCCTAATCATGCATGTGACCTTTTTGTGCCAAGGGTAGGCCTAGCGAATCTGAAGGATGTATTGCATCATTTGAAACATATTGTTGCACCCCCCAAAATAACTTTAATTAAAATTATAATGCTCGTTACATAACTTCAATCAAAACGGGGTACATTTTCAGGGAGGGGATATAATGCGAATACAGATAGAAAACAATCCCACGCAGGGGATTTAGAATGTTGATGGCTCTGCTCCTCTTCTGGCTTTCTTTACTTCTTCGCGGATAATGCACTTGCTTGTGAACACGTACGGCTCAGCGAACGCAGCTTTGGAAGATATTGGTACGACTTGTAGAGTGTTCATCTGCTCGTCCAGGATCGTGTCCAAATGCATCAGACAAGTCCTTGTATCAGCTAATTCTTGTGATGTCCCAGCCAAAACCCTCTGATTTTCTAACTCTCAGAACTGGTATTCTTGCTCCTTTTGCTGAAATTCTTGCTCCCTTTTCTGAAATTCCTGCTCTCTTTTCTGAAATTCCCGCTCCCTTTGCTGAAATTCCTGCTCCCTTCGATCCCATTCTTGCTGAAAATGATATGCATGGATTTGAAGCCTTGTCTGTACATCTTAAATTTCTCGACCTGCGCGTGGTGTTGGGTACACTACACCACAGAGATCATTCTTCAACCATGTCTTGTATTCATCGACATACCCAGCTTCATATCTGTTTTCAGCCATATCCCATTTCATGTTGACACGTCCGGCCCACTCTTGGAGGATGATCTTGGCGAAAGGTATTTTGCCGTTCTCGCTGTAATCGACAATAAAAGAGCTAGCATCCCCCTGGATGGGTAGGATTTGTGTTCTACCAAATTGCCGCATCACCCTAGCTAGGTTGTAAGGCCGTAATCCTCTGATGCCGGGAAGAACTAAAAATGGAAGTTTGGCCCCTTGTGATGCTATCCTCTCGGATTTGAAGTTCGGTAACATCCACTGTATATCTCCTTCTCTCAAATCATAAAATACCCTTGCCCACGCACCCCTGGTGGTATGAATTGGGAATCTGCGGATGCTTAGGTAGAATTCATAATTATCCAGGGGACTCGTCTGGCTTGGCTTGGCCAATTCTTGTGGTCGAGCACCGTCCTTTTTACAGAGATGTTCAGTCATCCACCATTGAAGTAGAATGTTGCAACCTTGGAAAAACGGAAATCCGTTCTTACACAAACTCAAAGATCGATAAATGTCGGCCAAAATGACCGGAGCCAAACTGCAGTATTTCTTTTCTTCTTGTTTCTTGCCTATCCCTCTGAAAATGGCGTCCACTACCATCACGACTCGGGTGTCGATATCCTTTCCTTCATCTTTAGGGAACACCATAGTTCCCAAAAGGCATGCGGAGAATGCAATGGTTTGAGTTTGTCTCCAAGTACTGTGATCGTGGAATTCGTTTGGAAATTGCTCAAAATAGCTATCGTGCCCCCATCTTTCGAAGAATCTCATTAGTGGTATGCTCTGGGCGTCCAACCAGTTAGCCCTTACCAGTAACAATATGTCTATCAATTCTCCGGCAGTTGGCCTATCTGGCAGAAGGATATGATGATCGGGACATTTTTTCCTCTTACCACATGTCCCAATAGAGTCTATACAGTCTTTAATTTCCTCTAGTATTGGTGTTATTTTGACGTCTCCAAATCGAAACACCATCCTTTTGTCATCCCAAAACCGAGTGATAACCTCGATAAACGTGGGCCAAATTTTGAAGTCCATTATTGAAGGTAAGTGACCCAGGTGAATCGAGATTTCTCTCTTTTGACAATCTTTGAGGTTGTTCCCACCATACCAGGAGAATGTCTGGCGTCTTGGTGACCATGTTGAAATGAAGGAACTGACTCGACATCTACAAAAACATACAACCAGTTAATTTCCACCCCCCACAATACAAGAAACATTTAAACACGCAATACATCCTTCAAAACACACAAATATGATCGTCCTATCGAGCCGTGGCTCTTTGGACTCAAGGTGGTCTTTCTAATAGGCCCAACAATCCTTGGGTGTTGGGTCGTCTTAGGCCAATGCGCTATTTTTGGGATTGGGTTACGCTCTATCTTATTTTAACTAAGAGTGGGTTATGTTTAGAGTGGAAAGGGTTACCCAAGCGGACTACTTGGGCTGGGACAGTTAACGATCGTTGACTATCAAGTAGCCAACTACACTCGTCAGGGTGCCCCGAGAAAATTTTGGTTAACGAACGACTGCGAACCCGCATAATCGTCCTTTAGTGGAAATGAAATAATTGTCGTTTGATGGAAAAATGTTATGCCATGAATGCAATAGTTTAATAAAGAGATAAAGTAAACAAATAAACAATTATACACATAACCAAATAAAGTTAGTTTTAAGGTTAGAATCCTCCTAGTCCCCAGCAGAGTCGCCATTTCTGTTTCATCAAAAAATATATTTTTAGTAAATTTTTGAGGTTTTTGAGAGTCGCCACTTAATTTTAAAGAAAAATTAAGAAAACTATTGTTTTCAAATAACTTAACAGGAAAAAGTGTTTGAAAACATTTAAAGGGTTCGGGGATTTATATTAACGTCTTAGGAAGGTTTTGAAAGCACCTAAGACGTCCGCTAACTTGCGGTTATCCGATAACTAATTATTTGGCTAAGGATTACAATTGTATAAAAAATACTCTTTAGAGTTTGTTTGAAAAACGAAAGCCAAAAATCATTTAAGATTGTTTTGAATGTGAAAAATTATTTATCTAAGTGTCTTTTAATTTGAAATGTCCTTTAAGCCAATTAATTGATTTGATCGAGTCGTTAAAATCAATAGTGGCGCTTTGCAGGGAATCGGATTTTCCTAACTTTTAAACTAATGACAAGTAAAACAGACAAGTAATTAAAAAGCAAGTAAAGAGAAAGGGGAAGAGATTTGGGTCCAAATCCGGGTTCTGTTCGCCTTGACCGGTTTTTGGACCCACCTGCTTTGGGTTTTTGACCCATTTCTTTTTGGGTTTCAACCCATTTGTACCTGTCCTAAACTAAGCAACTAATTACACAAAATAAATAAAGTAAAGCAAAGGACGACAAGGGCTTATGCCCGAAAATAAATACAATACAATAAAAATAAATAAAATGGGCCTCATTGGCCCACATTCTTCGACTGTCCATCTTCGGCCTTCTCTTTATCTTCTTCGAAACTTGTACTCCAAGTTTCATAAGTTTGACTCGAGAAGACAAATTAGAGCCTTTATGGCTCTCTAATAATGCGGGAAAAAGAATTCATGACGAACTCAGACGGAATCACATGCGACAGAAAAAGAAAAAAAAGAATTAGTAAAATGCGTAAAGTATTGATTTGAAACACAATTTTTAGGTAGTTTGAACAAGCGAGATCAATACAATTCCCATGCCGGTTTGATGAAAAATAATGTTTTCTCTTTGGAAAATATAGTCAAGGCATGCATTTATTTAGAAGTAAACGAAATGGCTTTTGAAATAAAACTTTCAATTACATAAAACGATCAAAGCAACTTTCTTAAATAATATAAAGGCTGCATTATAGATATTATAAAAAAAGAACAAGTTTAGCAATTAAAGACCTTAAAGGATGCCAACCATACCTTCCAACATCCTATATTCCCAAGGTTCACGTTATCAACTAATAAGATACCCAAAATATATACAAAAACACGCTGCCTATTTAACAAATAAGACCATCACATGCTTTGGTTTTTAACATCATTCAATAAAATCTAAAGAAACTAATTAATATGTTAGAGGAGATCGACAATTTGAGGAAGGCAAACATGGTCATTTAAGCAAAGGAAAAGGACCAAAAAAAAAGAAAAAAAATAACAGAAAAAAAAAAATTCGCCGGGCAGTAAACAACCCAAACCCAAACAAAATTTATCACATCTTTTGTTCATATTTATTTTTTAAGTCAACATGCTAGGCATAAACGGAAGGTATGAACGTATACAATAATGCAAGGAGGTTTTGCTAATTAAAAAAAAACTATACAGTGGTTGAGCAAGAGGGCGGATTAAGACCAAAATAAGCATTTCTTCTTATTATTATTATTATTATTATTATTATTTTTCTACAGAATAAGATCTTAACCAACCAACTTGCTACTAAAGGGAACCAACCATGATACCTTAGAATGCCAAGCGATTAACTCATGCTTGTATGATCCAAATCAAAGTCGCAGTTTCTATTCTAAGGACAAAGATAGATGTTGAACGCTTCCAATCAATCTCATAAGCTGGCCAAACATGCTTGCGAACAAATCAAACAAAGACGAGCAGAAGAAAAAAGAAAAATAACCTTTCTATATTTTAGCTTTTCCAGCAACTTCTGACAAAGAAAGTTCTCCGGGGCAACAAAACACACCATAAGATTTAGCACGATGATTCACATAACTAGGTAGGTATTTAAATCTAAAGAAAATAGAGTGAGTTAGAAATCAGCCTTTGGGAACGATGATTTTCAGCAGTAAGACTCGACCAATACGAAACAAAAAGAAAAAAAAAAAAAAAACTGATGATATTTCTGATAAACCGAATTTAAAACCTTCTGGAAACCATGAAATCATTCAGACAAAACAGAATGTGATGCAAAGGCTTCAAAACAATCGCTAACTCGACGTATGAGTAACACTAAATAACATTAACTTTACACAACAGAGGAAGACCAGCGAATCAGGCAATCCAAACTCCATACACATACGATTTGCGGTAATATTTCTCCAGAGAATGAGTAATACAAATTCATCGCGATATTCAAAACATATTAAGCTAAAAAAATTGATTAGATGGCAACAAAGAGCTTCAGAAAGACAACACCCAATACTAGAATTGTATTCATTCGATTACGTCTAAATATGTGCTAAACGAAACTCATTGAAGACCAACAATCGTCTTTGTCATACAACAAATAGAGAATCGCGTAAAGAATAGAGCTATTTCGAGGAAAACAAACTAAACAACGATGGAGTGAGCAAAAATGCAAAGAGAAGTTCACCTTTTTTTATGCAGCAAAACTGGAACGACGAGGCGAGGAGACGAGCACTACCACGAGAAGACTCACAAGTGAACAGTGAAGCCGCGAATCTGAACTGGAGGTCGAACTTTACTGCTAACACTATCCCCTCTGTTTTTCGCAAAATGGCCTGAATATGTATTAAGGTATTTCTCTCAAAGATTTTTTTTTTTATACCTCAGTGAAATTTCGACTAGAACTTCCTACTGTTCCCTCAACTCCCTCAAAAAAAAAATTTCCTCCCTCCAAAAATGTGAACGAAAGAGAATATATATAGGAGGAAAATTAGGGTTTTCAATTTTTGTGAAATCCCCAATCGACCCCCCAATCCACTCAACATTTGAAAATCAAAAACCTTTACCAAAAAGGAATCAACATCCTTTTTCTGAAATTTCAGCTCATTCCCAAAAGGGAATAGCGAAATCAACGTCTGAGAATAACTTACTCATCCTTGGCAGGCAACGTGGGTCGATCCCACAGCCCCAAGGATGATTTTGCGTGCCTGGTGAGGGTGAAATCACAGACCTGCCATTTTGCTGATTCGTACAAATCGAAAGGGACGCTTCGCGGAAGAAACAAAATGTGTACTAGCTTGATCTTTCCTCTACAATCCATTATCCACTCTCAAGGTTCGCGCGTCTGGGTTCCTCCGGTGAAGAGGAAATCAAAAGTAACGCAGCTCACGCGTTTTTTGCGTTCCGAACGCGTAAGAAAAGAGAAGAAGAAGAAGGAGTGGCGGATGGGTTGGGTCAAAGGTATGGGTTGGAGAATTGGGTGAGAATTGTTGGAACTGGATAAAGGACGTTAAAAATTGGGTTGGGCGGCTAGGAACTGAATGAATAAAATAAAATGGGCCTAGGAACTTTGCTGAGGCTGTGGAGAGTTGGGCTAGAAAATTGGGAAAGGGAATTGGGAGGAGCTAAAAATAAAAAATAAAAAAAATGCGGCCCTTTTACATGGCTGAAATAAATTATGGAGGTTCAACTAAATATTGATTATAATCCAATGGAATCCAGACGAGGAAACCGGCTAGACATTAGATAAAATAAAACAATATAAATAATTTAACGAGCTTCTCAATTTTGACGAAATAAATTAATCTAATTTCAAATTAAATGATTTAAAAAACATAGACTATTATATAATTGAACTAATTAGTAAAATATTTAAACGAAGTAAAATCTTTTTGAGGCGATTTTTCGAATAAACATAAAATACACTAATAGTATATATAATTACGTAAAACATATATATCGTCTAAAAATTACAAAAAGTGATGAGACATATTTAGAATAACTTTAAAAACATTTTAGACTTTATAAAAACTACCTATTTAAAAAAAAGTTCAAGATTAAGAAACTCGTCAATTAATTAATTATTTCGGAGAGGTCAAAATTTGGGTGTCAACAAATGTTCTACCTTGGCTAGGTAGGAACACCTTCCATTGGTGTAAGGCTCTACAACACCAAATTCCATGTTTAGCACCCATGGTCTTAGTGTCGGTTAAGGCTATAGTTTCCCTAAAGTAAAATGGACAATGGAAGTAATGAAACAGGATCCTAACTAGGATGACTTAAGGAAGGTTACTTAGTATAGGTGGAAGTAATGAACCATCTATACATTGCACAAGTAGCTCTTTAGGAAGTCTTAGGAAGGTGACCTATTGTACATGATTATGCTTATGTCTTTATGAATGATATTGTAGAAGTTGTCTACTTGTTATGAAGATGTGCATGGTATGAATCTATATGATGTGATCTTATCCTTATGTGCACTATGTTGGTCTAAATGACTATATGATGAAGGTCTTGTATTGACATGAATGAAGTTGTCTTTACTTGTGATGTTGATGTATGAAGTGTTAAGGCTTGCGGTCTCATGAAGGGTCTACTAAGTATATGTGAGGTTATGGGGATTCACATGTACATTTCACGAGTAGATTAAGATTGGGATTATGAGTAAGGTCTTATAAGGTACCATGTGAAGTAAAATAAGTATATGTGCATAATGACTAAGAGTTCACTGTAATGTCTTTTATAGTCTTGGCTTAAATATGTCTATGTTGTAATATACTTCTATGATGGTATGTGTTGCCTTGTATAGATTGTATGTATGGTTTCCTTGTGGCCTTAAGGTGATGCATTGCACCAAGTATCACTAGAGGTTACTTGGAAGGTTGATGAGTTAAAAGAAAAAGGGTCCATTGTTAAGGTAAGAGAGCTCACTGTAAAGTGACCTCAAATATGGTATAAATTCTATATGTGATTTTATATGATGTTTGGACTTTGAATATGTCTATATGAAGTATTTGAATGATATAAATGCTATTGTATAAAGGTTTTATGAAGATTTACTCAAAAAAGGTATGAAGTATGATTTCAAAGAAAATGTCCTTTTTAAATGCGTGTTTTTGCATGGTTGTCATACTTAATACATTCTTGTGCTAATCCCATTCTTCTCTACTTTTTACACAAAGTGTAGGTTATGGATGCTTAAAGGATGTCTTGAATGGTGAAGAGCTTGATAGATGATTCCCAAGCTCAATGAAAGGAATCCTTAAATCCAAGGATGTCCTAATATGTAGTTTACTGTAAAGTTCTTAATTACTATACTTATGTATTATGTTGTAAGGGTCGTGTCCCTAATGTACTCTAATATGGTTGAGTCTAAGATGGCAAAGAGACTTAAGGTCTAAATATGTATTATGACTTATGTTTTATCTATATATGAGATGAAGTTTCTAGCATATGATGTGCTATGAAAAGTTTTAAATTTCCGCTAAATTTACTATGTCAATGCGATGAATGATAACTATGGGCTTGTATAAGACCTCCGAGAGGTCAAGTACGTCATGTTACTTCTAGGGGTTGCTCCCCAGATGTGACAAACGTGGTATCAGAGTATGAGGTTTATAAAGTTGTCTTAGGTTCTAAAAGTCTCATATTGCCACGTCTAATAGAGTCTCGTGTTCATTGGTGGTGAGTCGCGACATCATCAAATGATATGAGAGGCTATAATACGATAGAGTTTCCCTTCTTCATCATTCTCATATCGTGCCATAGAACTTAACTCTATAAGATCTCTCTCTTATGTTTTCTTGTCCGGTGGTCTATTAGATGTGATTTCTTGGATGAGATTGTATCTCTATGCTTGAGGGAGAAAAGGTGAGTTAATGCTTAACTCGGTTTTATGGTTTAATGAGTATGTGTGAAGGTGAATCTTGGCATGTTTTGATGATGTGATGCTATTTATGGCTATATATGATACTTATGTGAAATAGCATGTTATGTTGAAGAATGCATATCATGATATAGTTAAACCATGTTAGAAGTTACTATGGTGAAAATGAGTTTCTTTTGAATGTCATGTTACTATATGGCTTTACATGTTGGTAGCTTAATATTATGATTTAAGCTAGAAATTCTTAGTGACTACCTATGAAAGCATGCTACCCTAAGATTATGTGCCTAAAAGTGTTCAATATTTCCCTTGGAATATATGCATGATGTTTCAAATGTTTCCTTAGTTGGGATGTGTGAACATTCGTGATTACCTAGTATGGATTGGAGTCCTTTGTATAGACTTGATCCTAGGTGTTAAGGTAGTATGTTTGTCTTGGTAGGGTGATGATGTAGGTTTTAGTGACCTAGAAGTCACCTTACTGTAATGTTTTAAGGGAAAAGAAGAGTTTTTATGGCTAAACCTCCTTGTTGTTTTCCCCTAATGTTGAATGACCTTGGAGTCTATTGTAATATATAAGAACCTTGTGTGATTTAATGGTATGACCTAACTTGATGATTGGGGATAAATTGCCTAGGAAATAAAGTTTAGAATACCTTGCTTGACTTACTGTAAATTCCTTCTAAAGTTGTAATCACTTTTAAGTGATGAAAACGAAGGTCGTTAAGTTAAGATCCTCTTAAGGTTGGGTTAAGTTTCTCTTAATTGGGTTTACCCTAAGTGGGGGATGGTGATTTTGGGTTTACCCTAAGTGAGGGATGGTGATGGAATAGTAAGATGGTAGATAACTTCTACCTTATCCTTCTATTTTGCTTGAACTTGAAGCTAATGAATTCTTAGTAAGCTTTTTCATGAATATAGTCTTGCATAAAGTATGAATTGCATGAACTTTATATGTTTGGTATGTATTGATTGACATTACCATAAAGATGATTTTTAAGCTTCCAAGGTGCATAAGGGGAAATTTTGATAAAATTCATGTTTTCTCATGAGTATTGTACATCCTAACATGTTACTTGTACATTTGACTTCATGAGATAAGGTAAGAAACTTGGTTTTAGTAACTTTTAATATGTAAGGTTTAGCCTTATAATGAGAAGTTGAGTCTCTATAAAATGAAATATGTTGAGTCTCTTGAAAATTATGTGCCTTTTATGGTTGGGAAAGCATGATTGTAGGCGCACCCTTGAAAAGTGAAAGCATGTTTAGCTTAGTATCATGTATGTGCCTATGATTTGTATTGTTTTCACGATGATGCTTACTGTAAAGACTAATGTTATGCTAGAAATTGAGATTTTGTGAAATGGCTTCCTAATTATTGTGATGCATTCGGTGTGACTTGCCATTTAGACTTCACTAGGAAGAAATCATGAACATGTCTTGATTTGAAAAGTTGAGAACTTCTCATATTAAAGTAAAGATGACCTTTGTGCATTTGCTTGGGTGTGAACTCATGATACATGTAAGTGTGTTGAGGAGAAGGACATTCCTCCATGGACACCACTAAACATGGTATGGTTGAGTATGACCTTCATGGCACTAGGTATAACTAATGAAGGCCCTTCTTGATTCAATTAACTCAAGTCTATGTGCATTGAAGTATGAATGCCTAAGTGACATTGAATATTATTGTAATCTGCCTATGTATGGCTATACATGATGAACTCTTAATAAAATGGATTGTCATGACCATGTTATGATTAGGACAAGGATGTTCCTCCCATGAACATGATAAGATCCTTTTGATGGATGCATTAAGGATTGAGTGAATTGAAGTTTTGAATAATGTGAAGTTGTATTCCTTGTAAAGTTTGGTGCATTAAATTCTATGTGATGATGTTATGAATATGATGAACTGCTCTATGATGCAATGAAGTACTTGTTGTGATTAAAGTGTTCTAAGTGTCATTCGAGGACGAATGTTCCCAAGTGGGGGATATTGTAAGACCCCCAAAATGAGTTAGGCTGTCTAGAGCCTAACATGTTTGTCTTAATGTTTTAAGGTCCTAAAATGTCTCATAATATGGTTAAGAGTCAGTGTACAAAGTTTGAGGTGATTTGGAAGTCAAACGTCAAGGGACGACCAAGAAGTTCGACGATTAGTCACCTATGTGCCTCATATGTCTATGCGTGCTTATATGTGTATGAATAAGATTATAAAGTCTTAAAATGAGTTATAATGATTTTAAATGGTATTATATGAAGTTTTGAGAAGTTTGGAGGTCAAACGTCCAAGACGTTCTAGAGACATGCATGTGTATGTCTTGATGGGGCCTTGCATGTTTGGACGTGTTGCAGGTGTTTGTTTTGGGTGAAACTTATGTGTAAGGTATATAACTTGTTAAGGGTTGTATTTACGTGGGAAACATCTGGGTACTACTTCAAAAGGGCCCCGCAAAAGGGACCACAAGAAGGACCCAAGGCTGGTCGAGACATTGCCTTGGCAGTGTCAATCGACGGACCAAACGATGGCCAGCTGGTCAACCAACGGCCCATAGGTAAGGTCTCGTAGTTTGACACTTAGCTTGGGCAGGTCTCAATCCAAAAAGTGGCCAAGGACCAATCGAGGGAAGCCAATGCACGGCCCGTTGACTGACCAACGGCCAGTAGATGGTTCCGTCGATGGTGGCCTGCAGCATGCTGCTGCCTGTGCACTGATTCATTAAAGGGGTGAATGGGAAATTCACCTCACATGCTAACCTGACCCCACACGATATATTTTCTGATTTTTGAGTGTATTTAAGTGATCAAAAACGTGATCAACCCATTCCCAAACCAACTCACACAAATTGAACCATCCCCTCCAAAAATATTCTCCCTAGAAACCACCATTGTTGGTGAAGCTCAAGAACAGCTGGGAGCTCGTATTTCCATGGATGATTCATCAATTTTTAATGGTTTTCATGAATAAACAGGTATGGTGGTCCTTCATCTCTAGTTATCCTTCCATCTAGAGAGTTAAATCTCAAAGTTTCAAAAGAGATCTTATGATCAAACCTTCTTGTTCAATCTGCCATGGGTTCTTTCTTAAATTGATTTCAAAGGCATAATATGAATATATTAGTGATTATCTACTGATTTGGACATGGATTTTCAATCCAATTGCATGATGAACCCATGCTCTTTCACAAACTAGATTTTAGTCTATGTATGGCTTTATGATCTTGATCTTATGCATGGCGAATTGTAATTCAACTATGTTAATATGCTTAGATCTACTTTTTAGAATGTGTATTGATGATGCATTATGTGATATTGAATTAATGTGAATTGATACTTAAAGAATGTGATCTATACGTCTTATTGAATGTTAAGCATGGCTTCACTGTAACATGGACCTTATTATGCATGAATGTGGAATTCAATTGTGTAGGGATAACTGTACCTACTGACTCACTTGGATAGTATTGTTGAGTTATATATACGTGATTCATGTGGTTCAAGTGTTGATTTGCCTATATTCTTCTATTTTCCGTTGATGTCTAAAATAGCATGTTCACTGTGGTCTAGAGGTTATAGCAATGGTAGTAGGATTTCGTGTAAATTATATTGTCCTCAACTAATCCCTTGTATTGATGATATTAACGAATTGTGGGTATGAATTCTTGATGATCAAAGAAAAGGAGTCTTGGTATTAAATGATCTAGGTTCTTGTAGCCTACAATTTGAATGTTGTAATGAACATTAGGTGATCTTAATTCTAGGGTAGATGAATCATGATTTAGATTTGATTTATATCTATTTGACTACTGCCCTAGATGTATATTATTGATACATTATGATTGATGAGCAAAACTAGGGAAGTTACTCGATGATCTATAACTCTCTACTTCCTACCATATATGTGATAATGCACTAGTTAAATCATGCAATTGTGACGACTTGTACGTGGTTTCGTTTATGATTAAGAACTTATAGCTACTACTCTATAATGTGTAAATGACGAGAAAGGAGTATTGATCAATGATGATCAAAGATTGATGAATTGGTAAGAATGGCTCATCCCTCTACTTTTCTAGATTAATGTGGTTGAGAAAGTCTTGTATGGCATCGTGTGGTATGGCCCACTTATGGTGGCGGTGTTTACTTTATGTCATTATATATGTTTTGAACATGGCCTTGAAGGCAAATTGATAAATATATGAATGAGTGGTTATGATGATCACTTTATGTGTAACTTGTGCCTAATCTTCCATTATAGTTGTACCTAGGTTGTGTTACTATTGTTATGAGCATGAGAAGGGTTATGTAATATCATGTGTAGGTACTGCCATTAATGATGTATTAAAGATTTATGACCCCTGCCCATGTACCCCTATGTGAATGTGTAAATAGCTAAAGTTGGGAGTCTTGATTATAATGTGAAGATTGTCTTGCCTCCTATGCTATTTTGTGTTGTGTGGTCTATGCTTGAAAGGGTAATGTGGTCTAAGATGGTGGATGCCTCAATGAGTTATTGATAGCCATTAAGTGATCATGTCGACTAATGTACACACACACTCACACATTATGCATGCTTACAATGTAGTAAATGGTTCATAGTATCTAATTAAAGGTTGTTCTTATATTCACTAGTGTCTACTACTATGCATGTAAAGTATATGTATGTGACGTTTGTTATGTATTATCTTACTAGGATGAATTGATAGGTGTACTAGTATGGGAAAGGGTATGGGACCTTGTCTATGCATTGCACATGTGTACCTTGATAGGATAGTTCCTAGGTTTGGTTTCCGTGTACATGAATATGAATGTATGGTCATGTGTTGTATTATTGTGTCATGTGAAAGGTTTGCTCACATATATGTATACACACACACATGAATGATGGTCTAGTCAATAAAGGAGTTTTTAAAGGTGTGCTCAAGTGTATCCTTAACTAGATAATGCTAATACATATGCTATGTCCATGTGAAAGGGTTTCTCACATGAATTAGGTTGATGAACTCTCATCTATGACCTATAAGTTAAGCATAAGAGGGGATGACTCTCTTAAACCTATGTTTTATAAAGAAATAATAATTAAAGGATTTTTAATAAAGGGAACTTAGCTTAGCACCGAGTGAACTTGACACAAAGAGGTGTTGACTTTCCCTTGAGGAAAGATTCACCATTTGTCTCTTATGGAATGTTGACTTCCCTTTGAGGAATATTCACCTATGGACCCACATGAGGTGTTGACTTCCCTTTGAGGAAGGGATCGCCCATGTTTTCTCATGAGATGAGGCCCCAATTGTCCAATGACATGTAGAGGGAACTACCTATCTCTTAGTTCCATAAACTATGCTTGCCACATAGGATCTAGCAAAGTGAATTCACTTAGGATGCTAGGATGTATATTAATGTTCTACCTTGCCTAGGTAGGAACACCTTCCATTGGTGTAAGGCTCTACAACACCAAATTCCATGTTTAGCACCCATGGTCTTAGTGTCGGTTAAGGATATAGTTTCCCTAAAGTAAAATGGACAATGGAAGTAATGAAATAGGATCCTAACTAGGATGACTTAAGGAAGGTTACTTAGTATAGGTGGAAGTAATGAACCCATCTAGACATTGCACAAGTAGCTCCTTAGGAAGTCTTAGGAAGGTGACCTAATGTACATGATTATGCTTATGCCTTTATGCATGATATTGTAGAAGTTGTCTACTTGTTATGAAGATGTGCATGGTATGAATCTATATGTTGTGATCTTTTCCTTATATGCACTATGTTGGTCTAAATGACTATATGATGAAGGTCTTGTATTGACATGAATGAAGTTGTCTTTACTTGTGATGTTGATGTATGAAGTGTTAAGGCTTGTGGTCTCATGAAGGGTCTACAAAGTATATGTGAGGTTATAGGGCTTCACATGTACATTGAACTACTAGATTAAGATTGGGATTATGAGTAAGGTCTTATAAGGTACCATGTGAAGTAAAATAAGTATATGTGCATAATGACTAAGAGTTCACTGTAATGTCTTTTATAGTCTTGGCTTAAATATGTCTATGTTGTACTATACTTCTATGATGGTATATGTTGCCTTGTATAGATTGTATCTATGGTTTCCTTGTGGCCTTAAGGTGATGCATTGCACCAAGTATCACTATAGGTTACTTGGAAGGTTGATGAGTTAAAAGAAAAAGGGTTCACTGTTAAGGTAAGAGAGCTCACTGTAAAGTGACCTCAAATATGGCATAAATTCAATATGTGATTTTATATGATGTTTGGACTTTGAATATGTCTATATGAAGTATGTGAATTATATAAATGCTATTGTATAAAGGTTTTATGAAGATTTACTCAAAAAGGCATGAAGTATGATTTCAAAGAAAACGTCTCTTTTAAATGCATATTTTTGCATGATTGCCATACTTAGTACATTCTTGTGATAATCCCATTCTTCTATACTTTTTACACAAAGTGTAGGTTATGAATTCTTAAGGGATGTCTTGAATGGTGAATAGCTTGATAGATGATTCCCAAGCTCAATGAAAGGAATCCTTAAATCCAAGGATGTCCTAATAACATAGTTTACTGTAAAGTTCTTAATTACTATACTTATGTATTATGTTGTAAGGGTCGTGTCCCTAATGTACTCTAATATGGTTGAGTCTAAGATTTCAAAGAGACTTAAGGTATAAATATGTATTATGACTTATGTTTTATCTATATATGAGATGAAGTTTCTAGCATATGATGTGCTATGAAAAGTTTTAAATTTCCGCTAAATTTACTATGTCAATGCGATGAATGATAACTATGGGATTGTATAAGACCTCCGAAAGGTCAAGTACGCCATGTTACTTCTAGGGGATACCCCCCGGATGTGATATCCCGGAAACTAAGGTGAGTACAATAGTCAGAATTCACAGCACTTCAGAGCTAAACCTACACAGTCTCAGGGTAGTGTAGCACAAGGAGGTAAATAGGCTCCTGCATGTCCTAAGTATGGTAAGACCTACTGAGGTAAATGTCGCGATGGCTCCACAAGTTGTTTCAAGTGTGTACAAGAGGGTCACTTCATGAAAGAGTGCCCTAACAACCATCAAGGTAATCGAAATCAGGGCAATAGAGTCGAATCTTCATCAGTTGATCCACCACACCGGGATGCACCTATAGGAGATACTTGTGGTAATGGCGGAGGATCAAACCGCCTTTATTTGATCACTAGTCGTTAAGAGCAAGAGAATTCTCCAGATGTTGTCACTGGTATGATCAGAGTCTTTACTCTTGATATTTATGCTTTGCTAAACCTAGGATCAAGTTTATCTTTTGTGACTCTTCGTGTTGCAAATAATTTTGATGTTCTTCATGATAAATTACTCTATGAACTATTTTGTGTTTCTACACCTGTTGCGGATTGTATTCAGTTGAGCGAATATATCATGATTGTGTCATTTCCATAAATCACAAGAACACTATGGCTGATTTAGTTGAGTTAGACATGGTAGATTTTGATATCATTCTAGGTATGGACTGGCTTCATGCTTGTTATGCCTTCATTGATTGTAGAATTCGAGTTGTTAAATTCCAATTTCCTAATGAGCATATTTTAGAGTGGAGTAGTAGTTCAGCAATGCCTAAGGGTCCTTTCATTACATAGCTAAAGCAAAGAAAGTTAGTTTCCAAGGGTTGTGTCTATCATTTGGTATGAGGTAAGGATTCCAGTGTTAAGACACCCCCTATTGAGTCAGTTCCTGTTGTGAGGGAGTTCCCAAAAGTCTTTTCAGATGAACTATTGGGAGTCCCTCCTGAGAGAGAAATAGACTTTGATATATATGTTCTTCCAGATACTCGTCCTATATCTATTCCTCCATATATAATGGCTCCACTAGAGTTGAAAGAGCTTAAAGAATATTTGAAACATATCCTAGAGAAAGATTTCAGTCAACCAAGTTTCTCACCTTGGGGCGCTCCGGTCTTGTTTCTGAGAAAGAATGATGGTTCTCTTAGGATGTGTATAGATTATCGTCAGTTGAGCAAGGTTACCATCAAGAATAAGTATCTTCTTCAGAGAATTGATGATCTCTTCTATTAGCTTCAGGGTGCTATAGAGCTCAGATCAGGCTACCATCAATTGAGTATAAGGGAATATGACATTCCAAACACAGCATTCAAGACTTGTTATGCTCACTATGAGTTCTTAGTTATGTCCTTTGGTTTGACAAATGCACCTGCAACATTTATGGACCTTATGAATAGAGTATTCAAGCGTTATTTAGATATGTTTGTTATCATGTTCATTGATGACATACTAATCTATTCGAGGAATGAAGAAGATCATGCTAGCCATCTCAAAATAGTTATCAAAACTCGAAAGGATAGGGAGTTGTATGATAAGTTCTCGAAATGTGAATTTTGTCTTGAGTGTGTGGCATTCTTAGGACACATTGTTTCCGAAGAGAGAATTAAAGTTGATACCCAGAAAATAGAGGCAGTGCAAAATTGGCATAGACCCACATCTCCAACTAATATTAGAAGTTTCATGGGGTTGGCTGGATATTATAGAAGGTTCGCAGAGATTTCTCATGTATTTCATCCCTTTTGACCAAGTTGACTCAGAAAATAGTGAAGTTTCAATGGTCTAAAGCTTGTGAGAAAAGCTTTCAAAATTGAAAAAGAGGTTGACTACTGCCCCAATATTGACCTTACTACCGCAAGACTTTGTTGTATATTGTGATACGTCTAGAATTGGTTTGGGTTTTGTGTTAATGCATAATAGAAAACTTATAGCTTATGCCTCTAGACATGTAAAAGTTCACTAGAAGAACTACCCAATCCATGACTTAGAGTTGGCTGTCGTAGTGTTTGCTTTAAAGATATAGAGTCATTATTGTATGGGGTTTATGTAGATGTATTCACCGATCACAGGAGTCTTCATTATTTGTTTAGTTAGAAAGAGCTTAATCTCATACAGGGAAGGTCGTTAGAATTACTCAAAGAGTAGGACATGAGCATTATTTATCACCCAGGTAAGGCTAATATTGTTGTTGATGCCTTGAGTAGATTATATATGGGTAGTACCGCCCATTTTGAAGAGGATCATAAAGAGTTAGCAAAAGATGTGCATAGACTTTCACAATTAGAAGTTTGACTAATGGATTCCATAGAAGGAGAAGTAGTGGTATTTGAATCATCATTAGTGTCAGAAGTGAAAGAAAATCAAGACCAAGATCCTATTTTGCTTAAATTGAAGGAAAACGTTCATAAGCAAAAAGTAATGGATTTTTAACAAGGGGGAGATGGTGTATTGAGGTATCAAGGTAGATTTTGTGTGCCAAGAGTGGATGAACTCCAAGAGAGGATCATAAAGGAAACTCATATATCCAGATATTCTATCCATCCGGTTCTACAAAGATGTATCATGACTTGAGAGAAGTATATTGGTGGAGTAGTATGAAGAAGGGCATTGCGGAGTTTGTTGCAAAATGCCTGAATTGTCAACAAGTTAAGGTAGGGCATCAAAGGCCAAATGGTTTTGCTCAGAATATACAATTTCTATAATGGAAGTGGAGATGATCAATATGGACTTCATCAAAAGTTTACCAAGGCCTCACATACATCATGATTCTATTTGGGTAATTGTTGATAGAATGACCAAATCAACCCACTTTTTACTAGTAAAGACAACCTATTCGACAGAAGAATATACTAAGTTGTGTATTCAAGAAGTGGTTAGACTTCATGGGGTGTCAGTTTCAATTATTTTAGACGGAGGTGCACAACTTACTGTACAGTTCTGGAAATCTTTTCAAAAAGGCTTTGGTTCAAGAGTAATCTTAAGTAAATGTTTTTCATCCTCAAGTAGATGGGCAAGCAGAGCACACCATTCAGACCTTAGAGGATATTTTGAGGGCTTGTGTGATTGAGTTCAAAGGTAAGTGGAATGATCACCTTCCTCTTATTGAATTTGCTTACAACAATAGTTACCATTCTAGCATCCAACTAGCTCTTTATGAAGCTCTTTATGGGAGAAGATGCAGATCTCTTATTGAATGGTTTGAAGTTGGTGAAGACGGGTTCATAGGATTGGGCTTAGTTCATCAAGCTATGGAGAATGTGAAACTTATTCAAGAGAGGTTGAAAACAACGCAGAGTCATCAGAAATCCTACACTGATGTTAGGAGAAGAGAGTTAGAGTTTGAAGTAGATGATTGGGTATATTTGAAAGCTTCACCATGAAGGGTATTATGAGTTTTGGTAAGAAGGGGAAGCTTAGTCCCCGGTATATTGTCCATTATCGGACATTCAAAAAGGTTGGAAAGGTAGCTTATGAGTTAGAGATACCACAAGAGTTAGCAGAGGTTCACCCGGTATTTCATATTTCCATGTTGAAGAAGTGCATGGGAGATCCTTCACTTATAATACCAACTGAAGATATTGTTATCACGGATAGCTTATCTTATGATGAGATTCATGTTCAGATTCTAGATCGCCAAGTTCGTAAGTTGAGGACCAAGAAAGTAGTATCGGTCAAAGTTCTTTGGAGGGATCAATTTGTTGAAGAAGCTACTTGGAAAGCTGAGGAGGATATGAAAAAGAGATATCCACATCTCTTTGATCCCGGATAAATTCCATACCAAGGTACTCATTCTCTTCTTAATACTCTTTATTTTATATGCTTGATGTGTTAGATTTTCTAATTGGGTGGTTGAGCTGAATCTTAGATGTTACACCCTTAGCCTAATAAGAGTAATCTCATTCGAGGACGCATGTTCCGGAGGGGGAGATATTGTAACACCTCGCTAATTGAAAGAACTAGAAAGAGTCATTTTTGGAAAGAATGAAAATCTGGAATTTTGACAAAATTAAGTTAAGTTTGAGTTTTTGGTCAACTTCAAACAATCATAACTTCTACCTCATGATGATTTAGGTGTGCTACAATATATCTTAGGAATGATCTTGGAATTATCTTTCCAACTCCGTCGAGTTTTCTCAATTTCGAGTTCGTATGAATGAGATATGTCCATTCGAAGTTGGACTGTCTACATACATACATACATACATACATAATACATAAACACACGAGATATGACATATATTTTATTAGTCACTCAAGCACACTAAGACTATTTGGGTGCTATTGGTTTAAACATTACAAACCTCTGGGGTGTGAGGGGGTTGGGCTCGAATCTCATGTACTGCTTTTCTTGTTTTATTTAATTATTTTTTTATATTGAATAAAATAAGTGAATAAAATAATGTGCTGGCTAGTTTCAAACTTGAGACCTCAGAGTGTCCACCGAGCAAACTTTACCAAGTGTAGTTTTCTGTTTTGTACTTCATTTTTATATGTTAGTACATAGATTTTATGTTTTTATGTTTAATAAAATTATCATACGAGTCAAAATTTATTGGATGAAATGCTTTAACAAATATGCATTAGCTATTGATGGTGCACCTTCATTTTCAAATCTTGGATTCGCCTCCTCTAATAGACCAAACAGTTAGATATCAACTAACATATACAATATGTGGTATAGGTAATCATGTCATCAAATAGTGTTTTAAAAAATCAAAGAAATGCATATAAGAATGCCAAATATTCATAGCTGCTTGATATGACTGTTAAATCCCTAAGATTTCAAGCTCAATATATAGAAAATCATTGAGAAATCATGTTGGAATATCATACGGTTCATTGAATATCAATCTTGGAAGCAAATTATTTCATAAAGAAAACAGCTCAAAATCACAAGATTTATCATAATATAGTATATCTAACTTTTGAAATCTTACGGGAAATACTTCATCACAAACTACGAAATTTTGTTCATTTTTCCAACACTTACCCCACAACATACAAGATATTTGAAAGTCAATTAATGCAATGTCTAAATCAAGACATTGAGAGGTAAATATTCAAGAAATTGAAGTTTTACTAATTGTCTTATGAACAAAATGAAAAGATCTACTTGCACTGTCACTGAGAGTGCAAAAATTACTAGAATTTGTCAATCTTCATGTGGTCCAAATAAGTTCTGACTGCTAATTTCCTTGAGAAAAACTCTTTGAGGTACTTGTCCATTGTGACACTTGTGAATAATGCAGGATTTGTAGAGTTAATTAAGGAATTAGCTGGTCCTATTTCTGCTTCTTGTTTTGGCATGAAAAACACTCCAATGGAAATCCTCCTTGTATGTTCAGTCACTGTTACTTTGTGTTCTGGGCTTTTATAAACACCATTGCTCCAAATCTACATGTTTAATGAAAAAAACATAAGACCAAACCAAAAAAAAAAGTTAATGGTTGAAAACATATTTGAATTATTATTTCTTTCGTGAGTTTCACATTCTAACTATCATTGGTTCTTCGTTTTCTATCTAAAAAAATATTATCACTTATATATGTATTACAACACATCTTAAGTACAATCAATTGTTCTTTTCTCTACCTGATAGGGTTTATGATTTTTAGGTAGGAAAATAGGAGGTGTGTTTTAATACCTAGATGGTGATATATAGTTCTCTTTTTCTACTTTAACTATCATTGTTTATATATTAAAGCACACCTCAACTATTAGTTATTTCATTTTTCTTATATAATATGGTTTAGGGGTTTAAGGTAGGAAAACGAACATTTAATTATAGTTGAAGTGTGTTTTAATACATATATATTGAAACACATGACCTCAACAATTAGTTAATTCATTTTTCTATGTGATAGAATTCACAATTTTCAGGTAGGAAAAAAACATCTGATTATAGAGGTGCGTTTTAATATGTACATGAAGATAGTTCCCTTTTCTTACCTGATATATCACCATTTATGTATCAAAACACATGACCTCACTTATCTGTTATTTCATTTTCCTATCTGATAAGTTTACCATTTTCAGATAGATAAAAAGAAAACAATTGATAGTTGAGGACTTGAGGTGTGTTTTAAAAGAAAAAATGTGAAACTCACAAAACACCAGTATACAATTCAGATATATTTTTGATCGTTATGTCAACAAAAAGTGTAAAAACTAACCTCAAGAATATCTCCAATGTTCACAACAAATGCATTAAGAAGGAACTCCACTGGGATCCAAACACCATCCTGTTTAACTTGCAATCCATCAACTCCATCAACTTGATGAACTATGGTGATTGCACTACCATCTGAGTGAGTCCCCAACCCAGTTACCAACTCAGGTTTAGGGTATGGTGGATAATAGTTCATCCTCACTGATTGCATTCCCTTCTCATACATTTTTAGCATTACCTCTCTATCAATTTTTAAAGTTTCGGATACACAACCTAGAAGGGATATAGAAAGTTTCTCCAATTCTTCAAGATAAGCTTCAAGACTTTCACTGTAATAAAAGTAGACTAACATGTGTTACATCTCTATATTAATTAAACCATTTATTGATATTGGTAGAGGTGGCAAAATTAGCACATGAAATCATAATCCGTCCAACTCGCTCAAGTTTGGGTAGATTATTATTCATCCCTTATTAGCTCAACCAATTCCAGTACTCCATCAATGTTTAGGCGGATATCTAGTTCATATTGATTCATGAAAAAAAATTGTCAAAATATTCGTAAGAGATATTTTATTTTATTGTACTAAAGATTACATAGAAGTACATATAAAACAATTAAAACTTAGTAAAAATTGGACAATTTCAGTTATGGCCTGCATTTTAGGTCATTTCAAATCATGAGCCGCTCATTATTATAAATTCATTTTGACTTGTTCAAATCGCCACGTATAGATGTTCGTACCAAAAATATACTACATCCATTTCAATTTCTTTATTTTACTTCACATGAAGTTACAGAACTAAAGAAAAAACATATGAATCTTGTGATCTTAAATTAAATATATGCAAGCATACAAAAATGCATTTTAATGATGTGAGTCGTGTAAAAATTCAACATTATTAAAGAGTTATCAAAAGACACATAAAGATTCTTTTTTTAAGCAGAATGAAATAGAAAAATAAGATAAATAAATTGAAACGGACGAAAATTTGTACCTTAGTGAAGGTGGGAGCTTTGGAAGAAGATGTGGTTGTCTTGTGTTTAAGGGATATGTATTCATGTAAAATCTCTCTACATGGTCTGAATTTACCTCCCCTCTAACAATTGCTTGGCCATACCGTTGACTGTTTCCCAATTGTGGTGCAAACTTCATTTTCTCTTCTGCGGGAAGTCCATAAAAATTCTCAACTGCCTTGTCTAGTTTCTTCATCAATGAAGAGCATACTCCATGATTTGTCAACTATACACAAAATTTCTAGTCACATTATAACTCAAATAAATGTATATATGAAATTAATTAAGTATCCTTTAATAGATCTTGTATGCAGCCTATCCCCACCACTAAAAACAAATATGTTGCATCCTAAAATGTCATTATTCACGATCAATCTATTGTTAGATTTCTTTATAACAATATTTTTATATAAAAGTACACCATACTATAAGCGCCAAATTAAAATTTTCTCGTCGATGATCTTTTATGTTATATTTTAACTCTATAACATTTTTTATCTATAATAATAACTATATTTATAACAGTACAATTTTTGTAAAACTATATGTTGGTAAATATAGATGAATTGACACAGATAGACAAATGTTACATACAATTGGCAACATACAGTCCAATATTAATTAGCAATTAATAAACAGATAAAAAAATTGGCACACATTAGCCTAAAAGTAACTTATCAACATTTTTTTATTTATTTTTAAATAATAAAAGATTTTAATATCATCTCTCTTCTAACTTCCAACCATTACTCCTTCAAACTAGCAAAAGATTATTTAGAATTATCTCACCTTTCAAATTTTTATGTATTTTTTGAAATAATAAAAGAAAATTAATTTCATCGATCTTCTAACTTCCAACTATTTCTCCTTAAAACTAGCAAAAGATTATTCAAAACTCTCTTCTTTCAAATTATTTTGTATTTTTAAAAATAAAAAAATAATTAATACCATCTTTATTCTATCTCCAACCATTTCCACTTAAAACTAGCAAAATATAATTTAGAATTATATCTTTTTTCTTAAAATTAACAAATCATATTTTCATCATGATTATTCTTACTTCAAAGGTATTCCTATGAGTTCATTACCTACCAATTATTTTGCATTTGAACTCAATTCATATGCACTTAACAAATTTGTATACATTTGTTTGCATTAGCATCTATTAATTAATATTTGTATAATTATATAATAGATTGACATATATTTGTATTGGATACATTTGTTCGTATTCATAATAAATTGGTATACATTTATATTTTTTGCAGTAATATCTTTCAAATTTTACATAGGTATACATTTATATTGGATACACTCGTTCATATTCATATATAAACTAGTATATATTTGCTTGCATTAATATGTTCCTAATTTTACATTTGTATTGTATACATTTGTTCGTATTCATAATAAATCGGTATACATTTATTTACAATAATATCTTTCAAATTTACATAGGTATACATTTGTATTTGATACATTCGTCCATATTCATTTATAAATTGATATACGTCTGTTTGCATTAGTATCTTTATAATTTTACATATGTATACAATTGCTTGCATTACTATTTTGAAATGCAGTCAACGAAATTCATTAATATATTTAGATAATTTTAAATTATTATGTGTTCGTTTGTATTCATTAACAAACTTAGATATATTTGTTGGAAAAAATATAAATACTCATTATCAAATCCAATCAACAAAATTCAATATTTTAAAAACTTGTCAGAAATATACTAATTAATTATCTATTATAAATTGAGAAAATCTCAATTTAGTAAATCACAATATATTGAAGTTTTTTGGGGAGGAAAACGTTGCAAAAAATACAAATACGACAATTTGTAAAAAGAAAAAATCTTGCATCCAACTACAAGATAAAGAATGTAGAAAATTTCATTTTTTTTAAAAAATAACCCAGACAATCAATATAAATAAAATTCATATGATTTGAGTTATTACTTACCGTGAAAAGTTACTGTTGTGATTGATCTTTAATGGAAATATTTTAGAGAAAAAGATAGAAATCCTAAACTTGAAAGAGGGAGAAAGAAAAGGAAGAAAGAGAGAATTGAAGAATATAAGGAAGAATATGTTTAAAAAAATTGTTGACAAATTATAAGGAGAAAGGAAAAAGGAATAATAAAAGCAGACTTGATAACTATTAAGAAATAAAGTGATAAAATCAGGAAAAATAATTATTTTTAAAAAAAAGATATGGTTATTTAATGTCAAATAAATATTAAAAAAAATTGTTAAAAAATTTAAAATGGACTATTTATTACCAATAAAAATCTATGTTGTCATACTGTGCCATTTTTCGTAAATATAGTTGAGCAAGTTTATAATTTAATGATTAACAAAGTAAACGATGATACATTGTTTATCATCATTCATGAGACAAGGAGAAAATTGTTGGAGAAAAGGACAACATGTATATAATTTTGATGATTGATAATGTAAATCTGATTCACCACATATTCTCTTATATATACTTTAATGAATCAGGTCCTCACCAGATGTGATATAAATGCACATACAACTTGTATATATTTATGAAAAAATATGAATATATACCATTAGAAGATTTTTCTTCATTATTTTTTTAATTAGTTGATTGTATAAACTTTAAGATATATCTATGCAAATATAAAAATCAATTTATCAAACGTATACAAATAGATGCATATATAAAAAGGAATAGAAATGTCACATAGTTATCGAGAAAAAACTCCTTTCATATGAAAAGGAATACCTACATATCATAGGAAAAATGAATAAGTAACATTACTCTCATAGGATGTCCTTGTTACGTATATTTTGTTCACAAATAATTTAATTATTAAAATATAATAATCATTATTAAATTAATATATTTATGTGTAATTTGTATTATTTATAAAAGAAACACGTTAAGTCTCAAAAGAATTGGAGAATTTTAGTCCAAGAAAAGGCAATCTTAAAATTAAAAATAGCTATTGGAGAGGTTAGAAACCGAAGAAAAGAATTACTTGTAATTTTTAAATAAAATCATGAAAAAACTAATATGTTCATCAACATCTATACAATAAAAATATGAAAGTCAAAAATTGATATAACAATTGAACCGAAGTTATGTTAACGGAAAAAAGATGTAGATTTAGTAATTAGAATAATAGTTTGCGCTTGTAGTTGTTTTTTTAAAATCATTCGATACTTCGAAAGATATTTGTTCATAAATTCAAACATATTTATTCACGCGTGAGCTAATTTATATCGTAAAAGGTCATTTTATATTCGTTCACGCGTGAGCTAGCTAATTTGTATTGTGAAAGGTCATTTAAAGAGGAATTGAATTTTTATATCATGCTCCCATCATATTTCCTAAAAAATCGTTTGGTTTGTGGACAGAGCTATTTTAAAATTAGAGTCCTACGTAAATTTATATGTCAACTAAATAAAATTATAAATTTAGTTTCAACCCTTGATCCTAGATATTCTACCTTATTTTTATACCAAACAAATAATTTACATGTTACGACAATTACCTAATAAGAAGGGACTATGAGTATCAAATTCTCCAATTTTTCACGGATAAAAAAAGTGTAGTATCAAGCCCAAAATTTTACGCATTAAAACTAATTTACACATACAAAGGACATGTTAAAACTACTTGCATATACATGAAACATATTAAATCTTATAAATGGGGCAAAAACAAATCATAGCTAATAAAATAATTAATTACAGAGTTAGAGATAAAAAAATGAAATATATATAGATTTCTTCACCATATCAACTTTAGAAATTTTTGTATCTAATGAACAGTATAATAAAGAAGTCTCTTTGATTTATTGAGGGGAAAAGGAAGAAGAAGAAAACACATATGCCAACTAACACTTTAATTCAATATTTATTTTGTGAGGCTTTTTTTAAGGCCATTTATTTAGGAGATTATGTATTGAAAATTAAAAAGAAAAGGACATGTTATTCAAATAGAAAATGCAAGTAATTGGAGAGTTTTTGTAATTGAGATATAATTAAATGTAATTAATGTGATAGAACTAATTTTAATTATTTATCAAATTGTATAATGAAAAAATGAAGGAAAAACCTAAAAAATAAAGAGAATTAATATATATATATATATATATATATAAACAAATGATAGAACTAATATGCTATTAAGCAAAAAACCTACACTTATAGTTTTATTTGTTAGCTTCCAACATGAGAATAAAGACTAAACATTTAGGCATATAATTCTGCTTATACTAATCTACTTTACTTATCTACTTCAAAATTATCATGAAATTACTTGAATTGAAATAAAAACTAAAAATATATTATCTCAAATTTTAAATCATTTTCTTCCTTGTATATAGTACTGATTTTTGGATACAAATTTGTTGGTCTGATTTCTCTATCGTAATTGAAATTAAACAAATAATAAAGAAATTATTTTAGAGGAAGAATAAAAAAATTAAAATAAGAAGAGCTTTTATGCGAAAACAGTTTTAGCAAACTATCAATCATTTTTTACGTCATCCTCTTGACCCTTCTTCTATTAATTCATTATTATGACCTTAATTTTCAGAGATTCAAAAAGATGAAATACTCTGAAAAATCAAACTTTGAGAAAAAATGTTGCTAGATCCACTCTGCTCACATCTTATTTAGATAAAATGTTCTTCTTTTTCAAAAATCTAAAAAAATGATTGGAAATTAAATCGCACAATGAAATTTTAATTTTCTTAGCAATCTGTAGAATTTTTTTATGAATTTCAATTCCGAATAGAGACCTTGCAGATTTCTGATTTCCTAAATGTATACATACATTTAAATAAATAAAACGGATAATTTAATATTACTAATCCTATTAGATACAATAATTATTGTTAGTGGAAGATGGAAGGGTAAAGGTTGTTTAATTAAGCAGGTAAACGGTTGGGTTTGGGAGAAGGCCATTTGACGTGTCATAATTGGTTGTGACAACGAATTGCTTAGCATTTGAAATTAAAATTTTTCTATCAATCTTAAATGAATTTAATTTTAAAGTTAATATAAAATGTACTCGTATGTCTTAGAATTGAAATCTTCATAAAGAGTTAGGGTCGTTAACGGAATGAATCAGACGGATAATTTCACTTAGCGGTTTGGCCTCATGAATATCAAATTTTAAATTTACTAATTCATTAGCCAACCTATATATATAAGATATTGGTCAATATATATAGATTGGTCATTACTCATTACGAACCCGCAACATTGATCCAGTTAAATAATGCCATTACCATTAGGCTATGGGTACAACATGATGATATGTGCTTTACATAATTAAAGTAATATGAATATGTTAACATAACTTCTTCATTTGTATTTTGTTTACCTTTTTTCTCTCTTTTTAATTTTATAACATAAAATATTACTCTTTTCAATTTAAATTATGTGATATATTTTCTTTTCAAGATTATTTCAAAAGTATATTATTTTTCTATTATTTGAAACAATGTTAATTTGTAATTCTTCTTTTACCTTAGTGAAAAAATGTATAATCATATAAATGACTAAAAAAAATTTATATCTTCTCTTCAATAAATTTATTTTCTTTTTGTTAAAATTTTTTAATTGGAATCGAGTTTCTCTTACTTTTTGTTCTATTATCTAAATCGAAATCATTTGAATGCTTATGAAAACAAAAATAGTTTAGATTATGATAATCTAAATGTTATCGAGAATATAAAATTATAAAATAAAATGCATGTCGCATTGAAGGACAACATGAAATTTATACTAAAATCTCATATGATTTCGTTGGTCTTTTAAGATTTGTACCGTCGTGAGTCAAAATATCAACATAAGACTTCATTTTTGTTACTGAAATTATGCATGTGAAAATTTTCAAGAATTTTATTTAAGTATGATACATAAAGCGTGAACTATTAATAAATAGAAATAACTAAGTCAATTATTGAGTGTATTTAAAATATGAAAATTCATCAAGCGCGATTATAGAAGATATTGTTGGAAGTTTTTTCTTTTTGTCAAGTTATCATAATTTATTTATTTTTTGTTTTATTTGTCTTTATAAACTGAAAAGATCAATAACTGAATAATAGTCCCAAGTTACAATTTACAAGGGAAAAAGAGATTAATATTTGATCGATTTAATGAACACATCTATTTAAAGACGATATCCTACCCACAACCTTCAAATCTTAGATCTGCCTCTGGATTTATCCATAAAGAAACTGAATAATTCTCCCCACTCTAATAATATAAAATTCTAATCTATTCATTAACCATTTATTCGATAACTCTATACTGATTAGTCAATAGGCCAATTTGTCAATTTTACGATTGATTTATCGATTACAATTCAATGAAATTATATTAACTATTGCTAATTTTTAGTTAGTTGGGTATGAATATTTTTTAGATGTAAAATTTAAATAATTTTCTCATTTTTTATAACATGAAAAAAGAAATTAGATCGATGCATCTTTTTTTTATTTGTAACAATCAAAATAAAATTTAAATATTGAATGTTGTTATAGATGTACAACAACCAGTCGCTATAAAAGAATTAAAAAATCTTAAATAAATAAGATCATTATAGAAAGATTTGATTATATATCACGTACCAGAAAAAATCCCCAATCTTTGTATGCAGATTGCAACTTGTCAAGTTCAAAAACCTTCTTGTCATCCATTGTTAGTGCTTTGAAATTTATTACTGGAATTGAAGAAGTTCCTTTCACAACTAGCTTTTGAAAACTCATTTTCTAGCTTTTGAAAAATATATTTTCTCAGGCAATGGTGGAGTATTAGAGAGGAGTATATATATAAATATATTTATTAGACAATAACCCACTATTATTAAGTAAATCAGATAATGATTTATTTATTTATTTTATTCTTTCTTATTAAGGAAATGTAATTATTTTTGTTATTTTGAATTGGATTTCTTACTAAATTTATTTTTTGTTTTATATTTTTTCTCCTCTTAGAATAATAGTAGAATTTTTAATGAAAATACTAAAAAAGCTTTTAAAAGATCATATTATCCTCTATTCCATATCAACTGAATTTGTAAGGCACTACACTTGATTATTAAGAAAAATATTTAAGAATATAATTAAATCATGTTTTCACTATTTTCTATATATATCATAAATATAATGGAAAGTGCTAAATGACCAGATTTGTTCGAAAAATTTGGCCAGAAATTAAAAAAATACAATAATAATTTTTTATTTTAAAATAAACTGGTCTTTTTCCATTTTTAGTTAAAAGGAATTAAAGTTACAAGGGTAAAAATGTTTTAAAATATAAAATACCATATATAAAATATAATTCTGGCCAAAAAGATTTTTCCAAATATAATTTTGTAAGTAGTGTAATTTATCACCTAGAAAATATCAAACTTCATTAAACGAAAAGAAAAACATGGTAAAAATAATCCAAACATTTATCTTGAACTTTGAATAATTTAATCATCCCAAACAATGAAAAAATCTCAAAAATTCACTTAATATAGAACAAAGTGATTTACTAGAGTTAATATCTCAAAAGGTCACTCAACTCTGAAAAATCATTTAGCAAAGTCATTAAACTTTGTTGTGTATCAAAAAAATCACTCAACTTGGATATTTATATGTGACAACCCAAAAACCGTCGTGAGTGACACCCACACTTACAAGCCGATGGGAGAACCACTACCACTATCCAACTAAAGTAATTATTTTAAAACTAAGACATTTAAGTTATAGAAGCAAGTTAAATGACTAAAAATGAAGTTCCATTACTAAACAAAAGATCTAACAACGAAAAATTGCGGAAGATAAACCTAAGATCTGAAAGTCAATGTACCAAAACTATTAAACGAATATCAAGTCTAAACAAGAGAATACTACTGTACTATTCAACTAACTAAACAAAAGGTGTAAGTCTAGAAATGGTGGACATTGACGAAAGAGAACTTCATGGCAGCGTCTAGAAATGGTGGACATTGACGAAAGAGAACTTCATGGCAGCCCGGAAGATGCGGCTCACCCTTGAATTGAATGCGATAATCTCTAGTCTCCTAAGCGAGGTTTGTCAATAACCATTTAAATATGCCATGTACTCAACAAAAATAAGAGCAAGTGCAGAATCATTACACAACCACCTTGTACTGATAGGATCACGCGGATATCCCACTAGTGCGAAATAAGCAAGTCAAACAACATTATGATCACATGCATATATATCAAGATATACAACACTATCAACATGACAATTCGATAACACATTTCACATGCTTAACACATCATTGGTCCTATCACAGAACCCAAACTCAAACAGTTAACTTGCCGAAACGTGGCAATCTGATCCGAAAGTATGCTGGAACGTGGCTATCTAATCTAAAATTATGCCGAAATGTGACAACCGATCCTAGTTAGCTTGCCAAAACGTGGCAATCCGTTACCCATTCACACACCACCATCATAAGTACATCATTAAGATTATACATTTACATCATGATTTCACGGTTACATCATTCATCTATCTCGTCTACAACAAGTGCAATCAACATTGCAACGTTCATATACATACAAGTATCACAGTGAAACAAGAACATGCATACATCACACAATCATGAAATCACAACCATCACCTACCTCGAAATAAGCTTGAACCCTAAGAATCCTAGAGAGATTAGAATTTTTCGTGTTTAACTGGGTTTAAATGTAACACCCTATATTGTAGACAGACCAGAATTCAAATTTTAGATGTTGCAGGTGCCAAAGACGGCCACCACCCATGGTCCGTAAGTTTACCCATGATTCGTAGGTGGGCTCCGCGGGATGGCCACCTACAGACCTTCCCAGAAACAGTCCAGAAAAATATTATGTAAGGGTCGACCCATGGCTGGACCATAGGTCAAACCACGGACCGTGGTCCTTGCCCGTGGATCCAACCTCTCTTTGAAGCCAGTCGATGTTTGACAGGACGGACCATCAGTCAGTCTGTCTGTTGGCCCGAACATCATTTAAGTCAAGGGTTGTTTGATCATTTAAGTCAAGGGTTGTTTGGTCTTTTCTCTATGCGTTGGGCTCTAAAATATGTTGTTTTACCCCTAAACTACGTCGTATTAGTTAGATTTTGCCTAGTAACTTAGCTAGAAGTTACCCTAATAGATGATTCACCTGAATCATTCAAACTTAGAAAGAGGCAATATTTTAATTTCCTCAAGAACATCAACAAGGTTTTCTTCCATTCTAGCCTTCAAAATTAAATATTTCTTCGTGAATTTCGTCATCATGTATGTGGAATTTCACTAGTGGGTTACATTCACCCATAAGGTCCCTAGAATTTAATCAGATTCTTGATTCCCCCATACTATATAGACCTAGGGTTTGTAGAATTTCAGCAAATTACTATGATTTAGTTATTGTAACGTTCTTAATCAGATTATCGTGTCTTAATATTATTTTTACGTAGGTTCTTGCATAAAATCAAATCCCTAGTTATGTAGTTCGTTTAGTTCATGAGTTACACTTGCTAGGCCAGTTTATACAGATATATATGCACAATTTACGAATGTTTCATTATCAATACTTAATGTTGCATTTTCAGTTAGCATGTCAAATATTGAGTTATCCAGTTATTTTGTATTTTATACATTCCATTGGGAGTAGACTTAATACCGAGTTGAACTAGGGTCATTCCCACCTCATTGTCTCAAAATTACATGCCCCACATGTTTATAAGTCCCCTCTGTGGCCATCAGTTTAGTGATCACACCAGTCATGACTTTATACCCCTGGCAAGGTATATTGGGTCCTCTCGATGAGGCGTATATATCGGACTCCACTTTTAGCTCACATGGCTTTATGTCGTTTATTAGTAGCTCCCACAGTCATATTCTATTGCATTGACCAGGTTATCAATTATAGTTTAGTATTCAATTTCAGCATGTTATAAGCTTGGTCATTGCATTCAGTTTAGTTCATGTTTAGTATTTTCAGTATAGTGTCATGTTCATCTTATAGCATTGCTCAGTGTGCTTTACTCAGCTATGTATATTGTTCAGCTTTATTCTATCTTGCATGTCCAGTACCTTTCAAGTACTAACGCATAGTTGTCGCTACATCTTCTCGTGATGTAGGTTCAGATCCTCAACATTCAGATCATGCATATATCGGTTCTCCATCTCTAGTTTAGCAGCATTAGTGATGAGTCCTCATTCTTCGAGGACAATTGACATAATTATCTTTCTACCTTCAGTATTTAGTTTCAGTTTTGCTAGATTTAGTTGGGGCATGTCCCAATAACTCTAGTTAGTTAGAGACTTTATTAGTTTTAGTTTTGAGTTTGATATTTCAGTTGTCATTAAACTCACAGTTTATTTGTTCATAGAGTAATGGGTATTCCCCATCATTTCAGTTATATGATGTTCTAAGCTTCCGCACTGTATTTTCTTACTTCAATTTATCTAATATGCTTATGATATGTCAACTCAGGATTAGCTTGGGGTCACTCGTGATCCTAGGTCCCGTGTTTACATCCAGGGGTAGCCTCAGGGCGTGACATTAAATATTATGAAGGAATGTAACTCCAACTTATAGATAAATAGAAATGTAAAAAAGGCAAATGAAATTAAAATTTAAATCGATTTTACGATAAAAAAATCAATGTGTAAAGAAGAATAATTGGCATAAAGAGTTTTTTAAAATAAAGAACAAACTATATGTGATAGATATATGTGGGATGGGGTGAGTTGAAAACAATAAATTTCTTTACAATTTTTTTGTCCCACAACGACTTCATAACTCACTTTAGGGAGCAACCCCGAGGATCGGAGTCTGTATTGAAACCCATACTAAATTCAGATCATGAATTGTAGGTCTATTTCAGGAGTGGTACTTCCAACAAAAATTTCTCCATACTCGGGACTCAAATTTGAGTCCTCTGATTAAGGTCGTAAATTTGAAAAGTAGGGATGACAAAATGAGTAATTGATATGGATATCCATTCAAATTACCCATCTTAAATGAGTTGGATACCCAACTTATTTAAAATGAGTAAAAACACGAGTCAAAATCATATTATCCATTTAAAAATGGATAGTTAAATGTGTAAAATGGGTAAAAGAGACTCATTTATATAAAAAAATAAAATGACATTAATATTATTCTTAAGGTGTAGGTGATCCGGGTAGGGATCGGTTGGATAAGGAATAAAATTTATTTTTTAAGAAAAACAATTTTTTTAATGGAAGGGGTGGGGGTAAGATTGGTGGGGTGGGTGGGTGGGGAGAGGTTGAAGAAGTAAAATATAGATTTAATTTTTATTTAAAATAAATAAAAAATTAAATTAAATTTTTGAGGGGTTGGGGTGGGATGGGGGTGAGGGGAGTGAAGACTGGGGTAAGAGATTTTGCTTTTGAAGTTTAAAGATGATTCTAATAATATGGTTAAATATGTATATTCATATTATCCATTGGATATTTCGGTTTTACTAATTTAATATAAGAGTGAAGTTGAATATTTTACCCATTTTTATTTAACTTGTTTCGATCAACTCATATTCGACTTGATCCGCTCATTTGCGACTCTCAGTCGTATAGGTTCAAGGTTAAAAGGATGCGAATGATAATTTCTACTTGTCTTTACAAATTTGGTAAATATGTCATGATCCAAACTCAAGAAGCGTGATCGTCTGATCGACACTTATTGAGAAAAACTACTCAATATGTTAAGTGAACCAAAAACATCTTAATTAAATATCAATAAAAATATTTGTTGAATTTTTTTTATTACAAAAACAACAAAAACTCCTTGTAACCGACGAAGCAACAATTCAATAAATACAGAATATTCAAAGCCCTAAAAACCCCAAGTACCAAAATTCACCCCACCCTACTCTCAAACTTTTATAGTTTATAAAAATACAAATCATTTATGATTTTGGACTAAATTTCATTTTAGTTTGTTATACAAATTTTATACGGTTATATACTTATTTTATACAATTGAGATAAATGTCAAAAACATATCTAAATTATTCCTTTTTTTTAGTTTCACCTAAGCTATTGAGAGTGTGAGTTTTATACCTAAACTATTACTTATTTGTTTGAAAATCACACCTCAGTGGTGTGTGTGATATACTCTCTCTTTTATTTGAAAACCCTTGACGCATGCATTCCACATGGATAAAATATTCCACCTAGACAAAAGTTATATAATAAAATATTAATATTAATCAAAGTTTAAAGTATTACTATGCAAAAAAAAAACTTTTTTAAAAAATAAAATTTAAATTATTTTTCTTACCCCACTCCACCACCTCCTCCCTGTACCCCCACCCAGAAATTGCCCATTTAGTTTTAAAAAAAAAAACAAATTCTACCCCATCCTATTTAACCCTCTGCTAATAACTATTTTTAGGATTTTTTTCTATTTGTGTACCAAATATAACATAAATAAAAAATTTATTTTAAAAGAAGTTTTGAGGCGATAAGTTAAGTATATCTTCGATATGTATATCTAACACAAACGAGAAAAAAAGTTGGAAGCGAAATATTAAGTAAAGTGGGTAGAATTACTCTTTCTTAAAAAATAAAATAAAATCAAAATTTGAAGGGGGGAGATGAAATAAGAAAAACTAGACACTTTTATAAAAGAAATTTAAACAAAAAATACTTTAAAAATGGGTGGGGCGGGGGGGGGGGGGATTCTTTCATGCCCCGAGCATACACCTTGGGCGGGACTGACACTCGACAACCATTATTGGCCCCAAGCAAACCCTTAGACTGACTTACTACTCAACGAAAGACTTAAACACAAGAAAAGAGTCTCAAATGATGAGCTCATTAAATAAACTTAAAATGTCTTAAAAAGCATTCGACTAGCCAATATGGCAACTGAAGTCTCAAAACATAAGCCAATAATAAAATATTGACAAATGAACTAACTGAGTGTCTATCTATGAAGCCTCTAAAACTGAAATGGATGTTAGAAAAAGATCCACGACATCCTAATGAACTAAAATACTGAAAGCAATAAAATTGATCCTCCAGAAGCAAAGAGGCTCACCAACAACTCTGGAGCTCAACTAGAATCAAGGATGAGCTCGATGCTGATCCTGGTTGCCTGTATCTGCATCATAAAATGATGAAGGCCAAATGGCATATGTACACTGAATGTACGAGCATGCGAGGGGGATTCAAAAAGGATCGCCCATACAATTCTTCAACATAGAAAGATGGAATTTAGATGAACTGCTGCTAACTCTTGGGGTAGCTCCAACTCATAAGCTATGTTACCAATCCTTTTGGATATTCTGTAAGGACCAATATACCGGGGACTAAGTTTCCCCTTGTTACCAAATCTCATAACACCCTTCATGGGTGGAACTTTCAAGTAAACACAATCATTTTCTTCAAACTCTACGTCCTTTCTCCTAATATTAGTGTAGGATTTCCGACGACTCTGCGTTGTTCTCAACCTCTCTTGAATAACTTTCACTCTCTCCATAGCTTGATGAACTAAGTCAGTTCCTATCATCCCAACTTCACCAACTTCAAACCATCCAATAGGGGATCTACATCTTCTCCTATAAAGAGCTTCATAAGGAGTCATCTGGATGCTAGACTGGTAATTACTGTTAACAATTTGGACACTTGAAAACAAACTCTGCAATGCCCTTCTCTAATTGACAACCACTACTATGAGCCTAAGTGATGATACAACGTCTTACTCATGCTGTCAGAACTTTCCTATACTTTTTCATCATATAAAGTGCCTTAACTGAATGGATCCACTAGTCTATGCTAAAAATCACTAAGGAATCATCTAAAAAGTATGATCCTTCTCTACCCATGATGGCTACCACTTGAGCTATTATGAACTTGCGACCCCATATCGGTGCTCAATATTTCCCCCAAAAATATACTAAGCACATATATTTTTAAAATGAAAACTCTTTATTTGGTTTGAGATAATTACTCAAAACTTAGCTTAAAAGCTCTCTTAGAAATTGATGTTTCCTTTCTTGCTCAAATGTGAAAATATTTTAACTCTTGGAATACGTAGTTCCCATATAATCGTTGAAGAAATGAACTTTGTTCATAATCTTTACTCAACTCAAAGCTTAAGTCTTAAAACAAAGTTTAAATGTTTGTAAAAGACTTTTGGAAAACATTACGAACTTCTCTTCGCTTGACTCTTAACGTTTCTTCACTTGACTCTTAACATTCCTTGAATTGAATTATATATTCAAGGATTATGATTTGTGATAGGAAAGATCTCATGATGCTTATGAGTGTTTTTAGATGATTAAACATGAGAAAAGATCAAGAAATCACTATTTGGAAGCAAGTTCGCGACACAGCGATGCATTTAATTATTTGGTCGGGAAATAATATTTTGTGGAAGAACAGTTCGTGACAACTCCGCGACACGAAGAAAATTTTGTCAATCCTGTGGAATGACCTGGTACCCAGATTTTTCCGACTTGATCCTTCTTTGTTTTCTAACCCAATTCACCTAAAATTAGTTCTTTTTCCCAAATTCTATTTAGATCCAGATACCCTGTAAATGTACCTAAGAAACCTAACTCAAAACAACTCCATAATATGACACAATAATCTCAAAAACTCCTCAATCTCAGCCCAATTCTAGGAATGAAAGCAAATTCAAGAAATATCAAGAATGTCAATGTTTCAACCTTTTTAGGATGAATTCACGCTTAAATAAACATGTTTCGCAAGTGCGTGAACGGACCCAACTCTATGTGAGCTCACATACCTCATAGGGATTAACCCTTGGCTCTCTAAGAAATCGACGAATCTTTGCTTATTCTCCTCTCTAAAAACCCTAAGTCTTTTTGAAAAGTGTCAATTGAACTTCAAACTAACTACCAAAAAAATGAAATAAAAATAATTGGGTAAAAGGAAAAGACTAAACTACCCTTAAAAAATCCGGAATAGACTTTCCTTATTTGAACAACCCAACTTCCAATAGGTATAACTCACTCATACAAACTCGGAATCACACAAACTTTGAGGTGTTGGAAAGATAATTCAAAGATATTTCCTACGGTATCTTGAAGCACACATAAATCATTCTGATCTAGGAGTTATGGTCATTTAAAGTTGAACAAAAACTTAACTTGACCAATTTTTCAGATTTTCATTCTTTGCAAAAGTGACTATTTCTAATTCTAACTCTTTCTAGTTCTTTCAAATAGCGAGATGTTACTGGACTAATTACTTATATTTCCGTGAGTTTGATATTATAATCTCCACCATATTTCCATTCTCAGATACATGATAAGAAAATACTTCAAAGTATGTGCATCTAAATATGAAATATTATAACTGAAACATAAAAAAACATCCTATTTTTTAGCATTAGTTTTCCATAAATACATATAAAATCTTAAATCACATACATGTACACTTATTAGACATGAACTCTTAATAAGATACATGTATACATTTTGTCAGATGCATCTTTTTCCCATTGCTCTCATCATCTCTCTCCTCTGCAGCCAAAGATGGCCATCTCCTGGGAAAAAAACTTCACCAAGCCAACGAGGGTGTGTTCTACCAGCCATTTTGTTGATGGACTGAAACATGCCGTCCATGATTGTTGTTGTAAGACCATTTTTCCAATCCTCTCCCTTTGTATATATCTAGAGGTCGCCGTCTCCGCTCAAAACTCCACCAAATCAGCATAGGGATGTTTTGTCGATCATGCCATTGACGAACTAAAATTTGCCGGTCATGGCTACTACTGCTGTAAGAATCCTTGGAGTCAGAACGTGGGAGGAGAAGGATTAGGAGAGAGAGTACGTGGATTGATTTGGAGCAAATGAATAGGTTAGGTAAATCATTAATGGGATAGCACTCTATAATAGGAAAATAGTTAAGTGGGTAAGAGAGATAATTAAGCAGATATGACTCTATTCAGGAAGATGATTAAGTGGGTAAGACTCTATTTTTGAGAGATAATTGTGAGAGTAAGACTCTATTTTAGACTATTTTAAAGGAGTGATATATCTATCTATCTGGTAAATAATTAATAAATAGTGAAATAATAAGTAGTTATTTAAAAATGTAGATTGCATTAGTAGATATAGTATGAATATATGTCTAATTAGTTTTTTTTTTCAAAAAATTTATTCTTCATACATATCATCACAAATGTGTATCTTCGTCTCTATAACTATGTCAATCGAGTAAGAAGACAACAAATTCATTGTTAAATATATGTGAGAGATGCGGTCTCTTTCTAATGAACTCGCCATAGCAAGTTCACCTGTCACGCCTCGAGGCTACTGCCTTGACGTATAACGGGACCTAGGATCACGAGTGACCTTAAGTAAACCTTAAGTCTTGCATATTATAAGCATATTGAAAGTAACTAAGTAAAGCATGAACTATACTGAAACTAAATTAATAAATATCTACATACTGAGTTTAGTGGCAACTAGAAGGACCACTTAACAACTCAAGATGAATCTACTACTATGTCTGATAAACTGTGTTGCTGGGACATGCCCCCAGCTAAATCATAAAAACTGAAACTAAAATAATGACTAAAATGAAAGCCTGTCTATTATCCTCGGAATATGAGGACTCACCATGAAAGTTATTGAATGTGGACCGAGAATCGATCTAAGCGTGATCTGGATTTTGAGTAATTGAACCTACATCATTAAAGGATGTATAATAGAGTTTGCGGAAATACATGGAATGTACTAATCATGCAGGATATAAATACTAAGCTGAACAAATCATAACTCAGCAATGACATAAAATGAGAAGGAATGTTAATACTGAAACAAAACTGAAAAGTTAATCTGAATGCAATGATCAAGTACTAATCATGAAAATAACATACTGAACCTTAAAAACCTAGTCACATGCACTAAGAGTCTGACTGTGGGAGCTACTATTAACTGACATAAACCACATAAGCTAAACGTGCAGTTTGATGTGTATGCCCCATCGACTGGACCAATATACTTTGTCAGAAGTACAAAGGTATGACTGACGTGATCACTAAATCTGATGTCCAACAGAGTGGACTAATAATCCTACGCGGGCACATAGTTTAAGAACTGTGGAACCCTATCCAACTCAGTGCTAAATTTACTCCCAACTGAATACATATGAAGCTAAACTTCACAAAATATAGAATAGATCAAAGTAATGACATGTTGAATGAGAATGCAATATTTATGTACTGAGAATGTGACATTCAAAATCTGGAGCATGATTTTTTGTTTAGGTGACTTAGCAAGTATAATTCATGAACTAAAAAATTTACACAAACTAGGGTGTAACGACCCGCAAGTACACCCTAGAAGTTAGGGCAACCATTGGGTCGTAACAAGGCGTACTTGACCTTTCGGAGGTCTTGTACTAGCCTCTTAGCTATCATTCATTACATGAGATATGAAAAGTAGTGCAAAATTAAAACTTTTCACAACAACAATAATAATAAGTAATATCTTTCATAAATATTAAAGAGTAGTCACATCGTCACAAGAAAACTTAAAGACACAACTTAATATCTTAGGAGCACAACCCTTTACATTGAAATAAAATACATAATAAGTCTTATACAAGAACTAAAGCAATAGAGACTATGCCCTCGATTATATGAGGACATACTTAGTCTTGAGAGAGTCGATTCCCAAGCTTGCCTTCTAATCTTCCATTTGCCTCCAACCCATACTTGAGTATAGAAAAATATGGGGTTAGTACAAACATTATACTAAGTATGGCATTATGCAAAAGATGCAAAAGAGGACATTGTAGTAGAAATAAGCTTTCATGCTACATAAGTAAAACCTTCATGATTATAGAATTAAAACAACATATAAATCATCATTTAGCACACAGAATAGAACTCCCCTAATTTTAACACCAAAATGCATATTACAGTGAACTCAAGAAAAAACATACAGTGACTCATTTCTTTTCAACTCACACTGAACTCATATCCTTTGAAATTTCCCTAACCAAGGTTTTCCTAAGACTCACTAAGGTAAGACATGAAGGAACCACCCATACAACCCCTTCGATGCACACCTAAGTGATCCTCAAGACTACTCATTATAGGCTTACTTCACACGGGTAACAAGTCCACATCTTCTAGATAGACATTAGAGAGACATACTTGCATTTAAAGACTTCACATAAGTGCCCTTCTCCAAGTGGACTTGCAAGTTACACAAAGTGAAATGTGAGAATAGCATCCCATACTACTATTCCCACAATGTGCTCCTTGAAAATTCCATGAGATTAGGTACACCACATTCATCATTCATAAACTTCATTATACAAGACATAATCTTAACATGATTTCTTAACGTTAGACATTAAATCACATAACTTCACTTTCATCTCATAATGACACATTCGTACATTAAATATAAAGACACACCAAGACTCCCCTTTCAAGTGTCTACTTGTGCAATGGATAAATAGCGTCCCATACAACCACCTACCCTAAGTATTACACTCTTTAGGAGACTTAGTTTATTACATACTTTTGTGGGGGATAGCTTTAACCGACATAGACCATAAGAGCTAGACATGGAATCCCGATATTAACCCCTATCGGATGAGGGATCCCTACTTGCCTAGGGTAGGGTCATTCTCTTAGCCTTTACATGGATTCTCCAATAGGTACTACACCTACGCGGGTGCATAGTTAAGGGATAAGGAGATTTCTTCTAAGTAAGTCATTCTCTACTAACGGAGTACTCATCTCAAGAGGTACATTGGATACAACGTCTCAACTCACGAAGTGTAACCAACCCTTCTTCAAATCCTCTCGGTTCTAAGCATAACCCCCTCACGGAGTCTTAAACATTCATTACTAAAGGTTAAGAAATAACTATTAGAAACCACATCTAAACTCGCGAAGGGTATCCATCCTCAAACCTATCTTAGAAAACTCTTGGGAATAGTGAGGTTGCTACTAAACACTTCATCTCAACTCACGAAGAGTGTTCACCCCAAAACTCCCCTTTTTCTTACTATAGGAATAGTAAGGGTGGTCTAGACACTTCATCTCTACTCACGAAGAGTTTCCATCCTACAATTCCCCATTCACATTCATTAACTACATTCATTCATTCAAGTGTGTGTAAAAGTGAGCACACCTTTCATATAATCACTATTTTCATAACATTAACTTCTAATCATGCTTACATATTTATTCATCTCATTTCACACACTAGCATACTTCACAAAAACATATACTTCACTTAGACATAGTCTCTAGCATACTTCACATAACAAGCTTCATAAATCACACCAACAAGAACATTATCATCATCATTACTTTACTTCACATACTATGCCTTCATGGCCATAATCACAATACACATATTCATATTTATATTCATATATACTTCAAGTAAACACCTCCACCAAAGGTGGACCATACCGCTCAAGAGCATTTCATAATAAGAACTAAACCATATAACCAACTTACCATTCGCCCAAGATTTCACCACCTATTCACAATTTCTCCACTAATTCATCATAAAATAGCCCTTATGGAAGTACCTAATTCAAAATATAACCATAAAGAAAACATAATCTAACATTTTTTAATCATGCTCATTAAACCCATTTCATAATCTAAAAGTTGATAAAAAGCATAAACATGGTTTCATTGCGGTTTTGAAATTGAAATCATCATTTAACACTAAAAACAACTCATTTGAATCATTAAAACATTTTTATGCAAAGACCATACTTAGAGTCAAGGAATATAGAAGTTTGAAGTTTGAAACCCTTTTTGAAATCTCTTTGCATTGGCTCCTTGAATGAAAGAGGGTTGAAGGATGACTACCATACCTCAATATGAAGAAACCCACGAGATTTGAAGAAGAAATCCTTATGCATCCACAACTCTAGCTCCAAGACCTTGACCTTCAATGGAGGCTTGAGAGGGTTTTGGAAGAGAAGACCTTTTTTGGGTTTTGGGAATTTTTGATTTCTAATTGAGGGCTTGTGGTTTTTGATGGGGGGATGGGTGTATAATGACCTAAAATCAGAATAATACACCCCAAAAATACCCAGAACCCCTACATTAATTGGACCATTTTGGACAAGTCAAACTTTACTTAAATTTTTGGAATTATCGTCGGGGAACAAGTCCTCGACGCGGAGCTGCTCCCGCAAGATTTTTGAAAATAAATTTCGAGACAGGGGATTCTGCTACGTGTCCGCGACGCGGACCAAGAATTTGGCCCAAGTTGTACCAAGTCCGCGACGCGGACTCATTTCACCCAAGAATAACTTTGGCTGCCTTGGGCAGCTTGTTGGTCCAAGGGTTGGGTCCTCCTCAAGGATCCCTAGGGCGGTCCTTGGGGGGTCGTAACCAGACGTTTTGACCCTAAACATGTCCTTCTAGGTGTTAGGGTCTTCCCCACTTCTTTTAGACTCCAAACAACAAACACAAACACATACAACATATAAAGACACACTAGCGCACACACAAGGCTAGTTTCTGAGGGTCTTGGTCGTCCCTTGAAGTTTGACTTCACCAACTGACTTCGAATTCTAAAATACATCATTTTAACTCATTATTAACTGATGAAACACATGCGAAGGTCTAGTTCAACCTAGTTCATTTTAGGGGCGTTACATTCTCCTCCACTTGGAACAACATTCGTCCTCGAAGACACTAAACACTTTTAAGTACATCAAGGACTCAACTAGTAGCATATAACACATCACATCACAGTCAAGACATTCATATCCAATGCACCAAAATCACAAGGAGCACCAACTTCATATCATCAAGCATTCTCAAGTAACACAAGCAATTTGGAACAAGTTCCACAATTCAAATCACGCACTCATTTCTTCATTTACTTCTCATTTATGGAGGAACTAGCTTCTCCAACATTAGGCATGCTCATACACATCATTTCAACACACATTGAAATAATTATTCATGAAAATGCAATTTTTTTCAAATTTTGAATTTCTTACAGTGAATACCAAAACTTTCACAGTGAAGCATGCCTAAAATTTAATAATTCATCTTTCAAGTAATTTAGCATGAAGGAATGAAAATATGAAAGACGAGATCATATAAACTCATCTAAAGTAAAACTAAACAACCACAAGAAATTAAGACTTACCGGGGCTCTCATTCCGGATTAGCTCCTTTACACATTCTCATTACTTCTGTTTAGGATCCTTACCAAGCATCTTCAAGGCCATATAATTCATAGTCCCACTATACCTATCATAAGGTGGGAACTCATATTGACCTAACTCATGAACATGAAAACTAATAATCATCCCTCCTAGTCAAGCATAACATCTTCCTCTTAGGATTCAAGCTTAGACAAAATCTCTTAAACATCACTTCGTCGAACTCTTAGTCACCGCATAACTTAAACTCATGGAATAAACTCCCACTTTCTCTTTTCCACTTACCAAGGTAGATTCATTTGCAAACCCACAATATTGCCATATAAATTCCACCATTTTTGCTAGCATAACCTCACAAATACCTTGCTAGGTAAACGTATTATCTTTCCTCCTTAGAGTAAACCTACACAAGAACTTCAACCGAATCACAATGACAACTATGAAACATTAATCACACAAGAGGGAAGCCCTCAACTCTTACAAAAATTACCACATTTCCTTCAACACTTCTCAAATTTTCACCTTAATTGTTTTCCACTATTATTGCACCTAACCATAAGATAACTCATTTTCCCAAAAAAGGGACTTCATTCAACCATTATAACTCTTATTATGCTAGAACTACATCACTATACAACTTCACATCATTCTACCTCCAATCTCATGAATCACACATAGCCATGAATGACATCACATCACAATATTCCAAATCCACCTTCCCATTTACTCATCTAGTCATCAAAGCGACCTACATCAAAACTCACCATTTTCTCCCTCTATCCTTTCAACATCACCCCTTCCAAGCAATCACATCTAGAAGACCACTAGGCAAGGGAAAGAGAGAGATCCTAGGGAGTTAAGCTGTATGGCACGACACGAGAGTAATGAAGAAAGTGAAACTTCTATCGCCTTATAGCCTTTTGCTCATGGATGTGTCATGACTCACACTGATGAACAAGACTCTACTAGACATGGCTTGTGAGACTTTGGACTCTAAACTATTTCCCAAAACCTTATGCTCTGATACCAAGTTTGTAATGACCCACCAGTACACCCTAGAAGTTAGGACAACCCTTGGGTCGGAACAAGGCATACTTGACCTTTCGGAGGTGTTGTACTAGCCTCTTAGCTATCATTCATTACATAAGACATGAAAAGTAGTGAATAATTAAAAAATTTCACGACATCAATAATAATAAGTAATATCTTTCATAAATAATAAAGAGTAGTCTCATAGTCACAAGCCATTTTAAAGACACAACTTAATATCTTAGGGACACAAACCTTTACATTGAAAGAAAATACATAATAAGTCTCATACAAGAACTAAAGGAATAGAGACTATGCCATCGATTATATAAGGACATAGTTAGTCTTGAGAGAGTCGATTCCCAAGCTTTCCTTCTAATCGTCCATTTGCCTCCAACCTATGCTAATAGAATATAGAAAGGTATGGGGTTAGTACAAACATTGTACTAAGTATGGCATTATGCAAAACATGCAAAAGGTGACATTTTAGTAGAAATAAGCTTTCGTTCTAAATAAGTAAAACCTTCATGATTAAAGAATTAAAACAACATATAAATCATCATTTAACACATAGAATAGAACTCCCATAATTTTAACCATAAACATGTCCTTCTAGGTGTTAGGGTCTTCCCCACTGCTTTTAGACTCCAAACAACAAACAAAAACTCATACAACATACAAAGACACACTAGCGCGCACACAAGGCTAGTTTTCGAGGGTCTTGGTCACCCCTTGACGTTTGACTTCCAAACTTCACCAACTGACTTCAAATGCTAAAATACATCATTTTAATACATTATTAACTTATGAAACACATGCGAAGCTCTAGTTCAACCTAGTTCGTTTTAGGGGCATTACATAGGGTTTTGAGTTTTTATTCAAGGATTTAAGAAAACTCTCCAAGAAACATGCTATTTTGATTTAGGGATACTACAACAACCAAATCACAACAAGTCTCCAAAATGTTGGAAACCCTAGATCTAAAAAAGATATGGAGAATCAAGGAATTTATTGAATCCTAGGGACCTAGTGGATGAAAGAAACCCAGTAGTGAAACTCCAGATACCCGGTTACAAAAAACTATAGAGAATTCCTTTGGATTTTGGGGCAGAAACTTGAAGAACACTACTGCTTGTTCTTGAAAGAAACTGACACCTCTTTCTCTTCTTTTCTTTCTAATTTGGATGATTTTTGGATAATGAGGGTTCTGGGTATGCCCCACTAGATTATTAGGCTTAGACTGGGTAGAACGACATAACTTAGGCATCAAATGACATAGTTCGAGAGCCCCCAATGCATAGGAAAAAGACAAAAACGATCATAACTTAAAAGGTGATGAAGGCCATCCACGGTAGACTGACGGACAGTCTTTTGGACTAACGGTCGTCGTTTGGAGTCATCGTTCATGCTCTGCCTAATAGGACTTCACTAAAACGAGCATAAAGTTTTACTCCGATCTTGAAATTTAGCAAACTCGGTGGTTGTTTTATTTCGAAAATGAATATAAAATAAAAATAAATGACTAAGTTTTGAAAAATTAATTAATATTATGATTTAAGAAAAATTGATTTTCCAAATTAACAGAGTCACTACTTAATTTTTTTAACGTAAAAATCAAGAAAAAACATATGTTTTCAAAAGATTGAAACAGAGAAAAATCAATTTGAAATTAAAAGAGCTCGAAGTTCAATGTACATTTCGAGAAGGTGTTAGGTCCTCGAAATGTCCGCTAACTCGCTGTTGACCGGCGATTTTGACTAAAATGACTTTGACAAACTTTCCAAACTTTAACTAAGTAAAAGAATTTCATTTTTTTGTTATTTACTTATTTATTATTACTTCATTTTGGGGGAACGACGTACAGAAAAATCTTATGAGAAGAATAATTAAAGTGCCGATAAAAAAATTAAAAAGTAAAGTTAAGTATAAAATATAAATATTTTAATTTTTATATAAAAGAGAGAAAAAATTATCTTTTGGGAATTAATTAAGTTAAACCAAAATCAAATATAATGTTAGTCAACATAATAAGAAACTAACAAATAAATAAATAGAATAGGGAGAAAGTTTGAATTTGGGCCCGCTACATAATTTTAAAATATGATGGGCTTTTGGCCCAAAGCCTGTCCTAAGCTAGCTAAAGAATTGCAAATGGATGAGCTCTGGCCCCTTTTCACTCTCAAACAGTTGTGTATACAAAAAATGTATATTGTTGTATATGTGTCATATTTTGGCCTCTTTTTTGCGTATATAAGTTTGAATACCATTTGTATACAACATACTTCAGCCTCCAAACACCTGCATCATTTTTGGACTTCTATATCATGTATAAAATTATTGTATAACAGTGTATACTATTGTATACAACAGGTATGCAGCCCCTTTTTGAGATTTTGAAGGCTTGCACTTTGATTTCTATATTTTTTCTATTTCACTCGAACAAGATGAGGCATGCTGACTCAAACAAGATACAACTCAAATATATGCGAGGATTGGAGTCGATTAGACTTTTTTTGGGCAGCAACTGGACTCGAGATTCTGGGAACGATTCCACCACCATGAAGGTAACCTCGAGAAGTCCTACAAACGAGCCAAGGAACGAACCTAAAACAGAACCAACCTCTTTTCTATTCGAATTTATCTCATGAGTATCCTCTATAACTATTTCGTGTTTTACCCTTTTGTAAGCTATTCTTTCTATATGTTGGTTACCGCCCTTTAAAAAATAGGAGAAGAACTTTATATAGAGGGAGCTTAGGTTAGATTTATGAGTGGGAAATCGGATAGAAATTCCAATTCAAAATTAAAACTCTCAATAATATTTCACCATTACAGGAAGACACCTTTTTCTGAAGGTTAAAACCATTCTGAAATGGGAAAGGAGGATGGACGGCTGGATCGATTCGATCGTCCTTGGCGGGCAACGTGGCTCATCTTAAGGCGCAAGGACGAGACGCGTCTGGAATTGCTGATGCGAAAGTACTGTGAGGAATAAAACAAAGACGCAGTGTATGCTTTTTGTCTTTTTCCTTTTTCGTCGAGCAAGCGTCGTTTTGAACGTGAAAGATACTGGGATGTTGTCGTTTCTGGGTTTCCTTTGTTAACGCCGTGTATCGCCGCTTATGATTGCTGCTGTCAATGCTGGGTTTCTTTTGTTGTGATTGGGCCGGGTTGGAGCGGCTAGGGAGGTGGGCTGACTGAAATTGGGAAACAAGAGGGAGATGAGAAAATGAGTTAGGCAATTAAGGGGGTATCGGGCTGAACGTACGGGTGAAAAGGAATTGATAGTTTAGTATACTGGAAGGATTGGGAAAGACCCAAACTTTGGTCTTTTGAGTGTTAATCTCAAAATGTCACCAAATTGAGACTAATTGGTGGATTCGGCTACAAAAATCTAAATAAGATGAATTGACATAAATTAATTAATGAGTTCCTTAATCCCATTGAAATGAAATAGTTGACTTAATTATAAACAATCCAAAAGTGTAAACTGTTATCTAACTAAACTAATTAGTAAAATATTTAAACAAAACAAAATCTTTTTAAGATGATTTATCGAATATTTATAAAATAAACTAATTATAAAAAATATAATCATGTAAATCATATATATTATCTAAAAATTTTAAAAAAAGTGACGAGATTAATTTAAAATAACTCTAAAAAGACATTTCAAAATTTATAAAATCTAATTAATCCAAATCATCAAGAATTGAAAAGCTCGTTAATTGATTCCTATGGGGGAGGGTTAAAATTAGGTGTCAACAACTGTCCCTCATTTTATTCGGATTGATGCAACAAATTCGAGAAAAATGAAATTGACTAATCCAATTTTGATCGTCCTCATTTCGTCTTTAAGAAAGGGATTTGGTACGGACTTATGAATTATGGCCGAACACTGGAAGTGGGCTTCCTACATATCTTAGGCTATATGAGAATTCAGGCCACTTGTAGTTTGATACGCCTGATTTGACGCACGATTTTGAAAAAATTCAGAAGCCACCCCGATATCGAATTATGAAAGGACCGAGATGCTCGAGAATAAGATTTAAGAGCGAATGTTGGCATATATCCGAGTTTTCAACATGGATTCTGCCTACATATCCCTCAACTTAGGGAATCAGGCTGATTGTAGTTCGACTTGACGGTTGAAAAGGAAATCTATTATGCTAGATAACCTTTTGTTCTAGACAAGTGACAAAGTAAGTCGAGTATGAAAGGAGGCTTGCAACCTTTTAGCCATGAATGTGGCGCGCTTCACACTCATAATTAAGAATTTACACTGACATAATTTCCAAAACTCTTAGTGTATGTCACTACGATTGGAAAGGTGCTTCCGGTAGATGTCAAAATTTCCAGATGCAAAACTGAAACCAAGAAACCCAAGGAAAAACCCACAAGCCTTCTGATAGGGGTGTGGTTGGAGTGTTGTGGAAGTCGCTCCTCTTCTCGCATCCTAAGAGTTTGACACTCCTCTTTGGACTATGTCCCAGTTCGTCGCTAAGAAAACATTTCACGTTGTGCAGCATCCTCTTTGATGTCGTTCGAACCTGTGGTTTGTTTTGAGAATACATCCTCTTGGATGCTCTCGACAAAGACTAAGATAAAACTCATTAGCATAAAAACGTAATTCAAATGGAAAGATAATGTCTTTTACAATGTTGACACTTAGTCGCTCTTCTTGAACGCTTAACGTCAGTTCCTTCATCTCGACTTTAGGCCAATAAAACTTGTATCTCATATTTGCAATCTAACTCCTCGAATGTACTCTTTCTTTGATATCAAAAAAATAAAAATATGGACTGATGTAATATGTTGATGGATCTCTTGATGACGTTCTTGCCAAGAAACATAATGATGATGATTCTTCATTGGTAAGATGACAAAAATACATTATTAGGTTAATGTTTATCCATTGGTAGGATAATGCTGGTACATGATAGGATGATGATGATGCTTCACCGATAAGATGATGATGTTGATGTTAGATTGATATGATATATGATTCTTTATTGATAGGATGCCGATAATGATAGGATGATGATGTTGCTCCATGGATAGCATGATTATGATGATCCATTGGTAGGATAATGATATTGATCCATTGATAGGATAATGCTGATCTATTGGTAGGATAATGATAATGAAGATTCGTCGGTGGAATGATATTGATCCATTGATAGGATGATGTGGATGATCCATTTATAGGTTAATGATAATGATCCATTGGTAGGATAAAGCTAATAAATATCCGTCGGTATGATTATATTGATCCATTGATAGGATAATGATAATGATCCATTGATAGGATGATGATAATGAATATCCATCGTGGGATGATATTGATCCATAGGTAGGATAATGATAATGATCCATTGATAGGATAATGATGATCCATTGATAGGATAATAAAGATCTATTGATAGGATAACGATAATGAAGATGATAAATATCCGTCGGTAGGATGATGCTGATAATAATTTGCAGATAAAAGGATAACGATCCATTGGTAGGATAGTGATTATGATCCATTGGTAGGATAATCTTGATGAAGATCCATTGGTAGGATGATGATAATAAAGATGATAAATATTCATCGATAGGATGATGTTTGTCAATTGATAGGATGATGTCTATCGATACCGAGAAAAGATGATGCTTCACCGAGCAACATAGATGATATTCTGGGTATCTTATGAGTGGAAGCATCATTTCAATCGGCAATACAAATAAAAATGACCCTCAGATTAGTGGTATCATCTCATTCGACAATACGATATAAATAACTCTTTGGATAGTAAAATTATCATGTCTAATAATATGTTGCAGATAACGTCCTATGGATATCTTTAGTTGATGGAAAAGAGTAAAATGTCTTTCGTTTGTATTTTCATTTGTTCCATCTCTGAACATAGTTGCACATTCATTATGGAATTCACCTTGTTGGGAATTGAATGAAATAATGTTATTTATTCCCAAATCTTTCATATACGCTACACAAAATATTTCCCGCATCCACAGAAGAATTGTCAGTTTTGGGGAGCTCTTCGCTCTTTTGACTTCTCCATATTCATTGAATGGAAGAATATGCTGATTTTGAGATAAACCTATAGACCTGCATCCACAAAAAAATTGTTAGTTTAAAAATCAACTGATCAGTGTTGATCTCTTTGGTTGTCTGCTCCTTGTCTTGCTATCTTCGGTTGATTTCTCTGATGTGCCGCCTCTTGATAGATAAGACAAAATATTTTAATGTAAAAATAACTGAAACACGGGAAAAGTTTTTAAAGAAAATAGATTTTCAAAAAATAGTATTTGAAAAAGGTCACTGCCAAGTGTCATGTCACGTCAAGCTTACCGAACTTCTTTGAGACTAATTATCTGATTACTTGTTGGGAATCATTCAAAGTTACTCTAAACTGCCGATAAACCCTGTCAAAATTTTGAGGCCATCCTCAAAAAAATTGTCCCAGTTAATTGTCTTGGCTTATCTTTAACTGTTGGTGAAATAATTACGAAATTTTTGACTTGTTGGAGAGAATCTTCTCTCGGGAATTTTTGAGTCCCTCTCAAAAATTTTGTTCCACTTTCTATTGTAAAAAGGAATAGAAATCTTACGGGAGGTATGACCGAATCGTTGTGGAGCCTACGTATCCCGTTGAGGCAGGAATCAGGTCAAACGTAGTTCCCCCTTATAGATTAACAAAAATAAGAAATCTACAAAGAAATCGACTGAGGCCGACATAGGCCGCCTACGTATCTCATTATTGAGAATTCAGGTTGAACGTAGTTCAAATACAAGAGAAAACATTAAAAAGGGATAAGGGAGTGACCGAGGCCGACACAGGCCTCCTACGTATCTTATTCTTGAGAATTCAGGTTTGACGTAGTTCATTATAAAGGGATAAATTCTGAGCATAAAAGATTACAAGCAAATCAAGGCGGTTACAAGGAAAAGATAGCAATCGAGTCTTTAAACATCATATCTTTAACATCATTAAAGTGGATTGATGACTTGTGAGGTCCAATGTTCATGCTCAACCATCAAATGTATCGATGTGTTCTTTTAGCAAACTGATGAGTTCTCTCTCCCATGCTTTCGTCAGATAGACACCAATTTTGATTTCTTTGACACATTCCTCATTTTCCTGATTCACTATTTCAATCTCTTCTGAATTTGACTCTTTGTGACTTTCGAACTGTCTGAATTCCTCAACCACGTGTTTCGAAAATATGATCTTCTTGTTGTAGTCTTCACATATGTTTGCATCTACCCAATTTTGTTCATTCAGCTTGTCATATAACATGATATTGACATATTTGAAAATATATCAATGAAAGATATCATTAGATAATAAATATAAAGAAAGTAAAACAAATTTTCGCAACAAAAGAGGTTCTAATTTGAAATAAGATAATAAGAACGTTGGCCATTTTTGCCTCTCTTTTTTTTTAAAAAAAATATTATGAGGGAGATTAAAAAATACTGAGGCAGAAAATAAAGTAAAAGATGGGTCTAGAGCCTCATTCTGAAAACCACCAATTTTAAAAATAATATAGAAAATTGTTTATGTCTACCAAGACGAGCGAGAAACCAAGAGCAAAGTCGATGCCCATTTATGAATTTACTTCTTTGACAGGTTGTCTAGTATGACTGATGTCATAATCAATTCTTCGACCACAAATTTACCTTCTTTGAACCAATTTTCGATTCCTTCCCCTATACCGCTTTGCATGGGAAAACACAATGATTTTGGAAAATCTTGATCGATCTTCTTCTTCTTTTGACCCTCTTTCGTCACTAAAGCAAAATCTTGTTGAGATGCCATGACCACAAATTCAGATTTCTCTGTTTTGGTTGGAGAGGCTACAACCTTCTCAAGCTTTTCAAGTTTGGCTGAGATTATAACTTTCTCTACATTCAAATCTTCTTCGACTTCAACCATATTAATAGTCACCCACCATGATTCGGTATGGGGTTGTTATTGACATTAGGAGTGGCAGTATGGAGAGTGACAACTTGGATTTTATGTTTCAAGTTGATACAATCCTCAGTAATATGCCCAGCACCTCCTGAATGGTAAGCATAGTGAAGATCGGGTCTATAAAGCTTGGAGTTGACATTGATATTTTTTGGATCAATTGTCTGTATGAGTCCGGCTGATTTCAATCTCTCAGAAGTTGTGTTTGGCTCTCAACCAAAAGAGTAAAGAATTTAGCAGGTTTCTTCTCATGATTTTGGTGAGGAGATGATAATAATTTCTTGGATGTGAAGGTACTTGACGGTAGTTTGGAGGATTTTGCTGAGTAGGTGCTTGCATTTGGAAATATGGGTACTGTGGAGCTCGATAGCTAGGAAGGGTATTTTGGTAGTATGGGGGTGGAGTTTGGTAACTTGATTAGATATTTGAACAGTTAACTGATGGAGTTTGGTAATATAGATGGTTATTTTGGTAATTTGATAACCTGATTGGATATATCAAGATGGATATCAATTTTGTAGAGCTCGAGGATAACCTTTGTAATGTGAGGATTTTATGAAGTGTCCTTTTCCATCATATCCGTAGGAAATGGAAGACACATCCTCTCCTTTCTTTTTCAACAATCTTGGAGATTCGGTTGGAGAGACAATGCGAGAAATCTTTCTGGTTTTAAGCCCATCTTCGATAGCCTCACCTACCTTGACTATCACACAAATTTTGCTCCAATTCTTGCTCTTGAATGCGTATGAACACTTCAATGATCTCCTTCTCAGACATAGGAGGTCGAACCCGGGCGACTTCTTCCCTCGGCCTATACACATATTCACGATAACTTTCAGTGAATTTCTTCTTAATTTTCTCCAAAGAATATCGATCAAGAACGATCTCTACATTGTAGGCGAACCATTCAACGAAATCTTTAGCTAGTGCATTCCAGCTAGACCACTATTTTGTCTCATGGGAGGTAAACCATTCAAACGCTTCTCCATTCAAACTTCGGCTAAAAAGCCACATTAATAAAGATATATTCCTTCCAACTCCCACGAGTTGGTCACAGTAGGCTCTCAGGTGCGCCAAGGGATTCCCTGTTTCTCCGAAAGTGTCAAATTTTGGAATTTTAAACCCTTCTTGGAGGTTTAGATTTGTATGGATGCAGAGATCGTCATAACTCAACCTATCGACTTCAGGAATACAGTGCAACTCCTTCATGGCTTTCTTGATCTCTTCTTTCCTATTCACCTTGGATGCCTTTTCGTTTAACCTCCACTCTCTTTCCTGTTCCTCGTAGTGATCAAGCCCGAAATAATTGGTATAAGGTTGATTTGGAACTGGAATTTGAAAAGTAGCATTTTGAGGCAATGGTGGAGCAATGGAGGGATTAGGGTATTTTAAGTGGCTTGGTAATTTTGGGGGAAAGTATTAGTGTTGGTATGTTGATTTTGGTGATGGGGGAAGGTTTGCAGATTGTTGAAATTTTCATTTTGTGGGGTAGGGACAACTTGTAGGTTGATATTTTGATGAGGAGGGAAGGTTTGGGGGTTGGTATCTTTAGGAGGAGGTGGCACTTGGTAAGAGACGAAAGCATGATGGAGATTTGGGGCGGTTAGGTCGGTATTTGGGGGATTTCGAGCCGGGTTAGAGGGTGGGTTCTGAACCTGTTCTGCGCTTGGAGGAGGAAAGTGAAGTGGAGGTCTTTCATTTTTTCGAGGGTTGAAACCGAAAATTGAATTAGACAAATCTTGCATTCTTTGCATTTCGACCCTCATTTCGGCAATCTGTTGCATTAACTGCATAACAAATTCATTTTGATCAGCGGCGCGGGTTGAGCCACGCCAACATCATTCAGGTCAATCTCGTCATTGATATCACCATTACTGTCTTTTCTTTTTGCAAACTTTGATCGGGGAACAAATCAATTCTAAGTACCTGACAAAGAAAAATAACTCAAAAGATAAACATGTTAGTCTAGGTAGATGATAAATAATATAAAATATCATACATATGACCATAAACACATAAAAGTTGCTCCACTTGAAGATATTCTAGCCCACGTATTTAGAGAAATGACTAAACAAACAAGAATTTGTCTATCTAATTCGGAGCTTTGTGAATAGAAATGTCGACTTGAGTCTATACAAAGTCGATTGGATATTTAATTGTCGTACTTCTGATTTTCGATGGAGATGCAACTCTAATTTCTCCGTAAGAATTGAAAAAGATTAAATTTCTCAAATATGGGGACCGAGTCCTGAAAGTCCGCCTACGTATCTCACGGAGTAGAATTGAGGTCCTACGTAGTTCGACCCACTTGAAATTTTTTTCACTTTGAGACGATGAATCTTTTTTCTGATGAGAGTAATAATTGAAAACGAATGAAGTTCAATTTTTTTTGGGAAACTAAAGACTCAGAGAGTATTTTGACGCACTTTTGATAGTGACTTGACATTTGTGCTTAAAAAGTTCTACATTTTTTTTTGAGAATGATAAGGCTAGAACATCTTCAAATAAAGCAACATAATCATACAAACAGTTATAACATACAAACAATTATTGCGCGCCATAAGCAAATATGTGACCCTTTTGTGCCAAGGGTATGCCTAGCGATTCGAGATATATATAAGTCATTTGAAATATTTCATTGCCCCAAAACCCAAATTTATACAAATTTTATGAATAAATTTTAATGGGGATACATAATAGGGAAAGCGGGATACAAAATAATCAGTCCCACGCAGGTGTACGACCCTAAATTATGCCTCCATGAAAGGTCCTTCTTTTTTCTTGATTTTACGTCATCTTCGGGTGCCAACGTTTTTGGATGGACTAATAGCTTGTGAAGCTATTTTTTCAACTATAATATAATATTTACCCCATGGGACAATGATAATTCAAAAAACGTATACATCCTTCAAATTTAAACACATAAATATAAACGTACGTTTAGGCCGTGGGTCATTTTGGACTCAAGGTGGTCTCTCTAATGGGCCTAACACACCTTGGGTGTTGGGTCAACTTAGTTCAAATGCACTAAATTCGGGATTTTATTTAGCTCTACACTAGTTAACTAAGAGTGGCTTTTGAAAGACCGGGAACCCAAGCGGACAACTTAGGATGGAATTCACGACAACCATTGGACGCAAGACGAACCAATAAATTGCCAATCATTCTAGAAAAAGGTTGAGTATAAAAAATTCCGATTGCGGTTACGCAAAATCGTCCTCTAATATACTATACATACAATAGGAATATGTCATGAAATGCAATGACAATTATAAAATTTAAACACATAATCAAAGATAAACAATTCAGTAATAACAATTAGTCAAATAGTCAAATCTTTTGGTTAGACCTTAATTAATTCCCCCAACAGAGTCGCCATTTCTGTTTTATTTAAAAAATAAATGCAAAGTAAAAATAAATGACTAAGTTTCAAAAAATCAATTAATCTTATCATATAAGAGAAATCGATTTTCCAAATTAACAGAGTCACCACTTAATTTTTTTAAAGTAAAAATCAAGAAAAAACATATGTTTTCAAAAAGATTTAAACAAATAAAAATCAATTTGAAATTAAAAGAGTTCGAAATTCAATGTATATTCCGAGAAGGTGTTAGGCCCTCGGAATGTCCGCTAACTCGCGGTTGACCGGCGATTTTGACTAATGACTTTGACGAACTTTTCAAATTTTAACTAAGTAAAAGAATTTCATTTTTTAGTTATTTACTTATTTATTATTACTTCATTTTGGGGGAATGACCTACATGAAAATCTTATGAGAAGAATAATTAAAGTGTCGATAAAAAAAATTAAAAAGTAAAGTTAAGTATAAAATATAAATATTTTAATTTTTATATAAAAGAGAGAAACAATTATCTTTTGGGAATTAATTAAGTTGAACCAAAAAAAAAATATAATGTTAGTCAACATAATAACAAACAAACAAACAAATAAATAGGATAAGGGAGAAAGTTTGAATTTGGGCCCTTTGCCTAATTTTAAAATCTGATGGCTTTTGGCCCAAAGCCTGTCCTAAGCTAGCTAAAGAGTTGCAAATGGATGAGCTCTGTCCCCTTTTCACTCTCAAACAATTGTGTATACAACAAATATGTATTGTTGTATATGGATCATATTTTGGCCTCTTTTTTGTGTATATAAGTCTGAATACCATTTGTATACAACATACTTCAGCCTCCAAACACCTGCATCATTTTTGGCCTTCTATATCATGTATAAACTTATTGTATAACAGGGTATACTGCCGTATACAACAGGTATGCAACCCCTTTTTGGGATTTTGAAGGCTTGCACTTTGATTTCCAGCATGTATATTGCTTCCATTTCATTCGAACAAGATGAGGTAGGCTGACTCAAACATGATACAACTCAAAGATATGTGAGGATTGGAGTCGATTAGAATTTTTTTGGGCAGCGGCTGGGACTCGAGATTCCAGGAACGATTCCACCACTACGAAGGATACCTCAAGAAGTCCTACGAATGAGCCGAGGAATGACCCTAAAATAGAACCAACCTCTTTTCTAGTCGAATGTATTTCGTGTGTATCCCTATAACTATTTCGTGTTTTACCCTTTTGTAAGCTATTCTTTCTATATGTTGGTTGCCGCCCTCTAAAAAATAGGAGAAGAACTTTATATAGAGGGACTTTAGGTTAGATTTATGGGTGGGAAATCGGATAGAAATTCCAATTTGAAATTCAAACTCTCAATAATCTTTAACCATTAAAGGAACACACCTTTTTCAGAAGGTTCAAACCATTGCAAAATGGGAAAGAGGATGGAAGGCTGGATCGATTCGATCGTCCTTGGCGGGCAACGTGGCTCCATCTTAAGGTGTAAGGACAAGACGCATCTGAAATTGCTGCTGCGACAGTACTGTGGGGAAGAAAACAAAAGATATGCAGTGTATGCTTTCCGTCTTTCTCCGTTTTCGTCGAGCAAGCGTCGTTTTGAACATGGAAGATGCTGGGATGTTGTCGTTTCTGGGTTTCCTTTGTTAACGTCGTGTATCACTGATTAGGATTGCTGCTATCAACGCTGGGTTTCTTTTGTTGTGATTGGGCCGGGTTGGAGAGGCTAGGGAGGTGGGCTGACTGAAATTGGAAAACAAAAGGCAGATGAGAAAATGGGTTGGGCAATTAAGGGGGTATTGGGATGAACGTATGGTTTAAAAAGGAATTGATAATTTAGTCTGCTAGAATGATTGGGAAAGGCCCAAACTTTGGTCTTTAGAGTGTTAATCTCAAAATGTAACCAAATTGAGACTAATTGGTGGATTCGGCTAAAAAAATCTGAATAAGATGAATTGACATAAATTAATTAATGAGTTCCATAATCCCAACCAATTGAAATAGTCAACTTAATTATAAACTAGTTAATTCAAAAAAGTAAACTATTATCTAACTAAACTAATTAGTAAAATATTTAAACAAAACAAAGATGATTTATCGAATTTTTATAAAATAAGATAATTATAAAAAATATAATTATGTAAGTATATATTATCTAAAAGTTATAAAAAAAAGTGATGAGACTAATTTAAAATAACTTTAAAAAAACACTTCAAAGTTTATAAAATCTAATTATTCCAAATCATCTAGAATTGAGAAGCTCGTTAATGATTCTTATCGGGGAGGTTAAAAATTGGGTGTCAACAGTGGCGTTGAAAAATATGATTCACTTATCTTTAATTTGATAGGTCATGGGCCACATAATTCATTTTGTGCTATAAGATATGATCGTTCAAAGGTTACCCAACATCCATTTTCATCTAAATAGTTGTTGACCCTCACCTACGCTTGGACCTATGGTCCGTAGGTCAAACCATGAATCGTAGAGGTCGACTATAGGTGGGATAAGAGATCAGCAAACTTTGGACCCCAACAACGGACCCAACCTATGGTCCGTGGGTCAATCGACGGACCTTGGTTAACGACCGTAGGTTTCATATTTAGATCCCAAATTTCCCCTATGTTAGGGACTGAACCATGTGACCCCACCTACGGTCTGTGGTCTGACACATGGTTCGTCGGTAGCTTCTGTTGGTTCTTGCATTTTTCTATTTCTCGAATATGAGGTGTTACACCACCCATCAATAATGAAGAAGTTGTGGTGAAAATATTAACTAGACTCGGTCCTGAATTCCGTGAGATCTTAGCAGCTCTGTGGGAACGAGACTTCCTAATTAACTACGCAGAACTTTTCGATAAGCTTCTTGATCACAAATTATTCCTCAAACATGAGGACCTTAAGAAGAATTCCAAACAGGTCACAACATGTGTTTCTCAATGCGTCACACATACTTCATCAACCCAATACAACAATTGACACCCACCCACCAACAACAACGGGCGCCCCCCAAACATACATCATAATCAAAGCACCACTTTCTAGTATCCAAAGCATCACTCTCATTGGCGTAACTTCCCACACCACTTGATTAAGGCGATAGATAGTTTACCTATTTTTGAGCATCAGTATATGTATATAATTTTTGGAGGATTATTTAGCTGCGATAGGATGTGATTTTAAGAAATCTGAGTCCTTTAATTATATTCCACAATAGAATGTGAGTATAGTGCTAGTGATTCAACTTCTTTAGCCTAAGATTCTCAATAGTGAATTCAAATTAGATAGATATGTTTTATACCTTAGAAAGGTATAAGGATGTTCAATCGGGATTATAAATTAAACAACATGAGCTCACATGGAATACTATTTATTTTATACACTTAACTTATCATCACGATTCCACATATATGGCATCTTAGATCAATTTTCAATTTAGGCTTATAGAGACGGTTTCATTATTTATATATTTGAAATTTGATTCTCAAATGATATTTATACACTAATTTCAAAATGTCTTTTATTTACTTAACTATCTTTATGATTATTGAAAACTCATAAGTTCTTGTTACATGTTGTCACCCGAAAAGATTATATTTAGTATCAACTTACATACTTAGTGCATTTCACCTATGACTGCATACTTTTTTTCTGTGTTGCATCCTTTTATGGTGAAGATTGAGGCATTCGCTCACTGGCTCATGGCTAGATAGGCTGCATCTTTTAAGTCAGTAATTGGTAAGTCCTTATTCTTTGGGGAATTTATGGAGTAGTCAGTAGCTAATTATATTTTTTCATTAGGAAAATTATTTTATTTGAGATAGATGAGGCCATGTCCCGGCAAAAACATAGCTTTTCTTTATTCCAGTTAGTAGAGTATTTACTTCAGATATTAGTTATTTAGGTCCATAGACCTTTTAGTCATATCATTAAGATATATGTTCATTACTGTTCCACTTAATTATGTTTGGCTTTTGCTTGCATTTCATATTATGTCAGTTTAGTTCATTAATAACATGTCACTACCAAGGCTCCACTTGGCGTCACTTGTGATGCTATGTGTCGGTCACAACTAGGGTATAAACTAATATTATGAAATATGTTTCCCATTGGTTGGGGGAACCATTTATATTACCTTGCCTCTTTGATGTCAGCACCTTGATAGAGAAGGTCCAAGAAAATGTAAAAGGAGGAATTCCAGTAAAAAAAAAATAAACTTGGTTGAGCCCTCCATCGAGATGATCCTACCACATCACTAGTCCTATGGTAGGGAAGTGTAAGACTGAACCTCACAGATGAAGCATATCAATGACCATGTATAGGTTGGCTGGCAATTATATTTATGAATTAGGACTTCTCACATCCCGACTATCTGGATGGATAGGAAATGGGAAGGTTGTATCATGTTCGAGGCCACTAAGCTATTTGATAGGGTGACATACAAAGAGTGAGGCCATTCGTACATTTACATATAACCTTTCACCCTAGAATTTAGTGACTATTAAATTGATACCATTGCTCTAAAGTTATGCAGAGCCTATCGGGTTCACTTAGACTAAGTTGGCACTACAATCTAGAGAGCGATGTCTGCCTCCAATATTAGTCCATTAAGGCCAAATTAGATATTACCCCGACACATATAATCCTTCTTTACACTCCACAACTTTTTGATGTAGAGTTGTATATTTTACTCACTATAGAGTAAGAGCCCTTATATCCATCTTATATGGAAATCATGAACGCAGCTGGATAAAAAGTTGTTTGGTCATTCCTACCAAAGATTTAGATTCGAACAATAACATTTTGGAAGCATGGAACAATTCTCATGAGTATTCACGCTATCTAGTTTTCTTCTCTTCTAAGCCTATACTATTATTCTTGGCCAGGTTTTAACATTTTACATAATCACCTTCTAGAAATAAATGATTCGAGAAATCTAAGGTATTCCGCAATGAAAAAATGGGCTTGGAAAGAGATTCTCAAAGACAAAAACTAGAAGGCCAAGAACCACAGAAACATCTCATATTTTGATGAATTGAATTTTTTCCATTACTATTATTCCTACTTACACTTTAATATTGTTATACAATTTCCAAAGGGATTTTCTCCCAGTCCAAGCACCAAGGTTCAAGTAACCTGATTGTGGAATGAGTGATAGTAGATTAAGCCCTCAAGCACAAAAGGCTTCATTAGGAGACCTCCATTGTATAGAGGACTTTATATTCTCTGAGCTCCTAATCCCTATCCAAAAATTTGAGGCAAAATGCCCTTAATACTACTGGCTAAAAATACCAATCCAATCTGGAAAGCTTCATTCTTTCCATTGACGACCGTATAACTCCATAAAGATGAGGGTGATGAGGAGGATCTCCTTTGGGTAGGACTCTGAATGTTTGGTCTAGATAGCCCAATGAGATTTCAGAACTTTTTGTGGAGTCTAATATTATAAAACTAACTCATTCGTGGTATATCTCTTTGATTGCTCCATAAAGAAAAAAATTTCAACTCGATCTAGGTTAATTGATAACCCCTCATTCCTAAATCTAGCCTCTTAGGATCATCGCACCACTTGGTCAATATTTTTCCTACATTGATTTAATATCTTTCTTTTAACTGCAATATCCCTCGCACAATACTAGTGAAGACCTATCATCTTTTAAAATCTGTTAGTGATGCTAAATACATGAAAGCTCTTTTCATTAAAAAATATCAAAGAAAGATGAATGGTGTATCTTTTGAATGCCTACTTAGTGAGAAAATTAAGGTAGATGCCCAAATATGTGTGTTTTGATCATTCTACTATGTACACAAATAAGGAAAATGTGATACAAGTTTGAAAGTTCAAGACAATAATGTGTCATTATAAATTGTCCCTATGAGTAAAAGGGTGGAAGTTGTATGATCAAGTCATGACCCAAAGTATATCCTAGGAATAACGTGGTGTATATGATCCCAAGAGACCCAACATAATCCACACAACACTCATCATACAAGATTATATAATTTAAAGAATTCAAAAGATAACACTTCATATTTCAAATGAGTTTGACAAAGTGAAAGTCTAACATATGTCCCATTGAGACATTTGATATGTTACGACCCCCTGGACGTGGCTGGCACTCGAGAACCATTGCGGGTAACAAGCGAACTCGCATTCTAACTGACTACAAACGGGAGACTAACTCAAGCATAGATAAGTATCTAATTTATAGAAATGTTTAAAAAAAACTTACTAAATCTCAAAACTTTACTGAATATGCTAAATATGAATCATAAATTTAAATAAAAAATCTGAAAAATGGAAAGACTCTTCAAAATTGTCTATCTATGAAGACTCTACTATATATAAATGAGTGTCGGCAAAAGACTCACGACTACTGAATGTTACTAATACTAACAAATCATAAAACTAGAGTCCCCCAGAAGAAAGGAAACCTCACATAAAAGCTGACGAGCAGATGAAGAGTTCTGATAGACTCATATTGAGGATCTTAGAAACTTGTATCAACATTATTAAAAGATGCAGATCGAATGACATTAGTACATTGAATGTAGGAGTATGTAATATAGTTGAATAAAACTTAACTGAAAGAAAGGACTACAATAGATAATAATGTACTCAAGCGAAATGTAAAGAAATAAAAGAGTTAAATCAATTAAATCTTTACAAAATACTTTTTCATCTCTGAACTCAACATAATAAGTGATATATAAAAATACACATTATATTTATTGGGATATTCTCTAACCGACAACCTTCACTGTGAACTACATGATGATACAATGTCTCGCCCACGTTTTAGAACTATCCTATACCTTGTCGGGATATAGGACACCTCAACTAAGTTGATCCACTAAGCTCTAGCCGAAGGCACTTAGGATTCATCTAAAAAGTATGATCTTGTACCCATGGTGGCATACATGGTTTATGAGGAATGTGAGTTGTCTTAACTAATCCTCATATCGGTGTTCAATACTACTCTCAATAATATATACTTGTGCTCCATGTTAAAAAACATACTCTTCCTTTGCTTTGAGATAATTTCTCAAAGTATCCTCTTAAAAGAGGTAACTTCTCTTGAAATATATTTGAACTCATAACTCATTTAAAATCAAAGTTTCTCTTTTATCATTGTAAAAATTCATACCTTTGGAAATACTAAGTTTTCTTGTTGTCTTACTCAAAAAGCTTTCTTCAAAATATATGAAAATCATATTGTGATATGATCATTGATGACTCGCGAAGTCATATTGCATAAACATTGATGACATAACTAGATACTATACTAGTTAAACATTGGCGGCATACTCTGTTGTCATACTACTCATGTTTTAGAAACTCTTTCTCAAAACTCATCTTTACTTCATCAAAAACTTATGTCACGACCCAAAAGCACCCCCTATAAGCTAGGATAACCCTCGGATCGTGACCGGGCGTAATTGACCCTTTGGGGTCTCATACAAGCCCTTGAACTATCGTTCATTACATAAGACATGAAAAGTAGTGCGGAATTTAAAACTTTTCACGAATAATTAAATAAAGGGATTCTTCCATAAATACTTAGAGAATCTCATCGTCACAAGCCAACTTAAAGACACGACATAATATCTTAGGGACATGTACCTTTACATTAAAAGGAAAATACATAATAATTATTAAATAAGAAACTAAGAGAAGGACTATGCCCTCGAATATATGAGGACATACTTTGTCTTGAGAGGAACTTTACAAAGCTTCACCTTCAAACCTTCAAAAGCTTCTAACCTATACTTATAGAGTATTGAAAAGTATGGGGTTAGTACAAAATAATGTACTAAGCATGTCATATGCAAAAATCATGTAAAAAGGGACATTTTAGTAAAATAAGCTTTCATGCCAAATAATTATAACCTTCAAGAATTTAGAAGTAAAACAACATAAGAAACATCATTTAGCACTTAAAGAAGGATTTCCATAATTTTAACCAAAAAGGAGCATTTACAGTGAACTTCCCAACTTAACAGTAAACCTATTAGTTTGACTTAACAGTGAACTATTTAAGACATTACAGTGAACTAAAGACTCCAACAATGGTGAACTTCCAAGGTATTGCCAATGAGGAAGTGAACTCATTTCCGTAGGAGTTTCCCTACCTAAGGATTATCCTAAGACTCTCCAAGGTAAGACATGAAGGAAACGTCTAAACACTTCCTTCAATGCATACCAAAGCGATCCTCAAGACTACCCCTTTCAGCTTACTCACCTCGGGAGAACAAGCACCACTCAATCACAAGACATTAGAAGAACACCCAACAAAACACCAAAGACTTCCCTTTCGGAATGCCTGCTTAGTGAAATGAGTAGATAGCGTCCCACACCACCACCTACCCTAAGTAGTACACTCTTTTAGAAGGTTTTGCACCAAGTCTTCCCTTTCGAAACATCCTACTTAGTGCAATGGATAGATAGCGTCTCATACCACCACCTACCCTAAGTAGCACGTTCTTTTAGAAGACTTAGTTCATTCAATTCACATAGGAATCATATTCTTTTAGAAGACTTAGTACTTTCATTACTTTTGTGGGTGGTTAACTTAACCGACAAAGACCATGAGAGCTAGACATGGAATTCCGATATTAACCCCTATAGGATGAGGGATGTAACATTTCGAAATACCAAGGCATGTTGTAAAACTTAACCTAGGCTCCATGAGGTCTAAATCACTGTTCTAAGTCAAATTAGGTGTATATAGAGTGGTTAAGGTGTTTAAGAACCAAAATACTCAAGAACGTCCATGGCATCCGGAAAGTTGGTTCATAAGGGGGCTAGTGTGTCTTAAGCCGTTTGACTATTTTTAAATTCCGGAATCAAACGAAAGTTGGTAGAAATAGAGGTAACACATGTGAAGGGTGTTTCATGATTGAAACATCCGGGTACGACTCTCCAAGGACCAACCAAGGGCCCTTGAAGAGGACCCTTGCAGCTAGGAAAGCAACACTGCCTGGCAGTGTGCCTCGACGAAGGGAATGATGGGGAGTCAGTGGCTCAACGGGGCGTCCAGGCCACCGTCATCCCACACTTAGAAAGATGCGTGAAGGCTCCTGCTTACCTAGCTACTGTTACACATGACGGAAGGCGGTCGACGAGGCGTCAGTGGCTTGATGGGGCGTCAAGGCCACCGTCGTCCCACACTTAGTTGATTTCTAAGGATCCCTCGCCTGCACAATCTCTGTCCAATACGGCGGAGTGCAGGACGGATGGAGGGGATGCCCATCGACTCACCGATGGCCCGTCAGCGGGGTTCCGTCGGTGAGGGTCTGCAAATCCCTGCACATTTTAAGTTAAAATCATTTAATTAATTACGTGGTTTAGGGGTAATTGGGGATTAAGGGAAAACTAATTAAGTTGATTTAGTCTCACTATAAATACCCCCTACCCTCATTAGCCTAAACACAACACTCAAAATAAACTCTCTTCCTTCTCTCTACTTTCTCTCTCTTTTGGAAGACACCATTGAAGGTTAGCTTGGGAGGTGAATTGGGGGCTGAGTAAGGACGAATTCACCATCAAAAGGTCATCCAATCTTAAGGTATGGGATCTAAATCACCTTTGAGACTTCTTTCCTCAAAGGGCTCCTTCAAAGGTTTTCCAAAAGTTGAGTCTAATATGGGTTTCATTCAATTACGAGTTTTATGTTATGAATTGAGTTGTTCAGGTTTTCTTTGGGTTATAATGAGTATATTAGCATGTATTGTAACTTGGTTAGGATGAATTGATATGGTTTGGCCTAGATTGTAGATCATCACCCTTAACCCCTAACCCTAGGTATGATCTTGATATGAATTAGATTTGGTTTGATACAGTTGATTCTATTATTGATTAAATCATACTTAATGGTTGTGATTACATTGATCATGAATCTATAGAGATGAATTGAAGTCCTTCATACAAATCCTTGGGTATTGATCTAGGTTAAGAAGATAGGCTTAGATAACATGTTTCCAAGTTTTGATTTAGTATTGAATTATGGTGTAGTGACTCTTCTAAATTCATAATCATGTTGGTTGTCGATTTACATTGGTGTGATGACTCAAATTTGGTTAATATATGGGTTGATGGTAAGGCCCTTTATGATGAACTATGGAGGAATGTTGGTAAGTCTTGACTATCCTAATTCTCACTTTAATTATGGTAAATTGTCCTCAAGTTATGATGTTGTATTGAAGTATACCTTGTTTAGAGTGATAGGATGGTATGATGATTGAGTTGAAATGTCTTATGTTTTGGTTGCGAGGTTGCTTAGGGTGTACATGCCATAAGAATGATAACATGTGATTATGTACCCTATTATGATGTGATATACAAAAGGTTGACCTCACTTATATGAATTGTGAATGAAAGGATTAATTCTCATACAATTCTTATTGAGCTATGATAACGAATATACAAGGGCTAGGCCCTATGACCTAAGTTAAGTTTATGATTATAATAAGAGTAAAGGCATTTCAATAAAGGGACCTAGCTTAGCACCGAGCGAGCTTGTAGGTGAGGGGCTGACACTTTCTTACATAAGGAAAGGTAGGGTTCACTACGGTCCTCACGGGGTGGATAGCCTCATGACCCAAGGTAGGGTGTTGAATTGATATTTCCATGGTTCTTTTACCCAAGCTCCATAAACTATGTTGCCACCATAGGATACTAGATAGTGGATCCACCTAGCTAGCTACATTTATGTTAGGTTCTACCTTGGCCGGTAGACTACGTTCCATCGGTGTAAGGTTTTATGACACCGGATTTCACATTAGCTCATGTGGTCTATGTCGGTTAAGGTAAGAGTTCCCTAAACTAAAATTAATGAACGAAGTATAGACTAATTGAAGTGACTTGAGGGGTTTAACTTTAGCTTAGGTAACGGTATGGGACTCTACCTATGCCTTGCACTAGTTTGCCTTGATAGAAGCTTTGAGAAGTTAATATTATGTATATGAATGATGATATAATGTAAATGACTTTATATGTTGAATAAGATGCTTATGATTATGAAATTGGTTATCATTGTTAAAGAAAGATACTATGTGGGATGGAAGACTATGCTACGTGAGGTGAATTGCTAATTATGATCTTTGGTTGGTTACTTGACTAAGTAAGGTTATGGGGCTTTGCTTGGTCATTGCACTTGTGGCTTCTTAATGATTATAGTTGGATTGGTTTACTTTGCTATTCACATGATTTACTCTTATTCATGTTTGTAATGTTATTACTTGATGTTAGAGTTTTATAGGATTATGGGTTTAAGTATGATGACATGCATATAATATAATTCACTTGTGTAGTATGTGTAAAGGATTGGTTTGAATAACATGATTTCATTAAATGTCCTTTTTTAGCATACTTTGTTGGTATTTGTGCATATGGTCTCATACTTAGTACATGTGGCGTACTAACCCCATTTTCTCCCTCTTTCCCAAACATTTTAGGTTCCGGTCGTTGAAGTTTGACTTGAGGTGATTTGAAGGAAGAGTTGGATATTCTATCATCCAAGTGATAGGTCCTCATTTCCCCGAGGACGATGCCAATACTCTTTTATGAAGTTACTTAGTTACTACAACTTTTGTATTGACTCTATTTCCTATTTGAGACAAAGTTGTATAAAGCCTATATGTGGCTTACTTTTATTGATGTAGGGTTATGCCCAATGTTATTGTTCTCGTTTAGATGGTTTATGAGATGAGACAGACTTATGACTCTATTTCTTCTTTATATAAGTGTGTGAAATAAAAGTAGAAGACTATGTAATCTTCTTATACGAACGAGTCTATGTATATTCGATATTATTATGATTATGTGTATGTAGAGGTCTATGTAAACCTCCGATTAGATGTAGTTAAAATGTTTTTAATTCTTTCGTATTTTAATCGATGAATGCAATGATGTAAGACTAAGAGGCTTGTCTTAGTCCTCAAAGAGGACGACGACGCCGGTTACGTCTAGGGGGTATACCCGGATGTGACAAACTTGGTATCAGAGCATGAGGTTGAATATCCTTGATGTTGACGTCTCTCTCAACCACGTCTATGTAGGTTTGTATTCATAATTGTGAAGCGCGCCACACTTATGAATAGGAACTTATTTTATGCTTAGGAATCACTCTCATTTTTGGAAATCCATTATCGTGCCTCTAGAGTGTACTTCTTATATGATTTCACCTAAACCTTGTATTTTGGTTATAGGAGATGAATACTCGGAGGAATGCGGCTAGGAGACTTGAGGAGGAGATTGCTAATGTGGGAATTCCTCCCTGTGATGATCCAGTTCCTCCTCTTGAAGAGATTGTTGTTGATGATCAGGCTCTGGCCAATCCTCCACCTATGACGGAGGCTAAGATGAGGGCTATTCTTGCTCAAATGGCCCAATCCATGACTACTCAAGCCCAAGCCGCAAAGGTTCAAGCTCAAGCTATGACTGCCCAAGCCAATCGGGATGTTGCACCGAGAGTTCATGAGCAAACTATGGCTTCCCGACTTTGGGACTTCACTAGAATGAATCCTCCTATCTTCTATGGGTCTAAGGTTGATGAAGACCCTCAAGAATTCATTGATGAGGTTTATAAGATACTATGTGCTATGGGGTTGTCTTCCAATGAGAATGCCGAGTTTGACTCATACCATCTCAATGATGTGGCTCAGACTTGGCATGTGCAATGGAGAGATAATAGGCCACTTCAAGGTGGGCCAGTGACTTAGGAGATCTTCAAGAGGGCTTTCCTTGATCGGTTCTTCCCTAGAGAGATGAGAGAAGATAAGGTGGTGGAATTCATCAACCTCCGCCAAGGAGGTATGAGTGTTCATGATTACTCTTTGAAATTCATTCAATTGGCCAAATATGCTCCTTCCTTGGTCTCCGATCCTAGAGACGAGATGAGTCGATTTGTGACGAGTGTGTCGGATGACTTGCAAGAAGAATGTCATTCGGCTATGCTTCATGATAATATGAATATTGGTCGTCTTACGGTGCATGCTTAAAGGGTTGAGGAGGCTAGATCAAAAAGGAAGGATAGGGATTCAAAAAGAACAAGGTCTTTTGAGGGTGGAGCTACGAAAGATAGGCTTGGGATTCAAGACAAGCCTAGATTCAAGAAAAGGTTCTCAAATCAAGTTCCATCCAAATTTCCCAAAGCTATGGATGAGAAGGCCTCTAGGCCAAGAGTTCAAAAAGGGAACAGTGGAAATTCGTTTAATGAGAAGCCACCTTGCAAGGAATATGGGAAGAAGCATTTTGGTGCTTGCCTCTTGGGGTCGGACAAATGCTTTGGTTGTGTAAAGATTGGTCACAGGGTGCGAGATTGTCCTAATGCTAAGGGGCAAGAGAGGGGTGGACATCCAAGTGGCTCTAGTGATGCTCCAAAAAAGAACCGCTTTTATGCCCTTCGTACTAGAGATGACCAAGAGGCCTCTCCCGAGGTGGTGACCGATATGTTACAAATCCTTTCTATTGATGTGTATGCTTTCCTTGATCCGGGTGCTACTTTGTCTTTTGTTACTCCTTTAATATATGAAAAGTTCAATTCCTTACTCGATGTTTTGCATGACCCTTTTGTGGTGTCTACTCCGGTGGGTGAGTCAATTGTAGCAAAAAGAGTCTTCTAAAATTGTCCTATTACTTTGCCCAATAGAATTTCTCATGTAGATCTAGTTGAACTAGATATGCTTGATTTCGACGTCATTTTGGGTATGGATTGGTTGCATGCTAGTTTCTCTTCTATTGATTTTAGGACTAGAGTTGTGAGGTTTAGTTTCCTAAATGAACCTGTTATTGAGTGGAACGGTGGGAATTCTATTCCTAGAGGTCGCTTCATATCTTGTCTAAAAGCATGTAAAATGATCTCAAAAGGGTGTCTTTATCACATTGTAAGAGTCCAAGATTTGGATTCCAAAATTCCTCCTATTGAGTTAGTCCCCGTAGTGAGTGAATTTTCGGAGGTCTTTCCTAATGACCTTCCCGGCATTCCTCCCGAATGGGAAATTGATTATGGTATCGATTTGCTATCGGAAACAAACCCTATCTCGATTCCTCCTTATCGAATGACTCTTGTCGAATTGAAGGAGTTAAAGGCACAACTTAAATATTTGCTAGACAAGGGCTTTATAAAGCCTAGCATTTCTCCATGGGGTGCTCCGGTCTTGTTCGTGAAGAAGAAAGATGGGTCCTTGAGAATGTGTATTGATTATCGCCAACTAAACAAAGTTACTATCAAAAACAAATACCCTCTTCCTCGAATTGACGACTTATTTGATCAACTCCAAGGAGCAAGTTATTTTTCAAAGATAGATTTGAGGTCGGGGTATCACCAACTCAGGGTGATAAATGAAGATATTCCAAAGACGGCCTTTCGAACTCGGTATGGACACTATGAGTTTGTGGTTATGTCTTTCGGTCTCACAAATCCTCCGGCGGCATTCATCGACCTAATGAATAGGGTGTTTCAAAACTATCTTGACTCATTCGCTATAGGGTTTATTGATGATATATTGGTGCATTCGAATAATGAAGTTGATCACATGGATCATTTAAGGGTGGTATTGAAAACCCTTAAAGAGCATCAATTGTTCGCCAAATAGAGAAAATGTGAGTTTTGGTTGAGGTCGGTGGCATTTCTTGGGCACATCATCTCTAGTGAGGGAGTTGAGGTAGACCCAAGGAAGATAGATGTAGTGAGAAATTGGCCTAGACCTTTGACTCTGTCAGACATTAGGAGTTTCTTGGGTCTAGCGGGCTATTATCGAAGGTTTGTGGATGGTTTTTCATCCATTGCATCTTCTTTGACTACATTGACTCAAAAAGGTAAGAAGTTTCAATGGTCGGAGGCTTGTGAAAAGAGTTTCCAATTATTGAAGGATAGACTTACTTCGGCTCCGGTGTTGACACTACCGGAAGGTACAAAGGGCTTTGTTGTGTATTGTGATGCATCTCGTATAGGTTTGGGGTGTGTGCTTATGCAAAATGGGAAGATGATTGCCTACGCTTAGAGGCAGCTGAAGGTGCATGAAAGAAACTATCCCACTCATGACCTTGAGTTAGCGGCGTGGTGTTTGCTTTGAAAATATGGAGGCATTACTTGTATGGTGTCCATGTGGATGTTTTCACCGATCATAAGAGTCTCCAATATTTGTTTACTCAAAAAGAGTTGAATCTCCGGCAGAGGAGGTGGTTAGAATTGTTGAAAGATTATGATATGAGTGTCCTATATCATCCCGGCAAGGCCAATGGGTTGCGGATGCCCTAAGTCGTATGACTATGGGTAGTGTATCGCATATGGATGAAGCCAAGAAACACCTAGTGAAAGATACTCATAGGTTGTCTAGATTGAGGGTGCGATTGGAAAGTTCTCCAAATGGTGGTGCTACGGTTCATCATAGCTCCGAGTCATCATTGGTGGTTGAGGTGAAGTCCAAACAACACCTTGATCAACTATTGATGGAGTTGAAGGAATCGGTTCTTGGCAAGTTGAATGAGTCTTTCTCCTTAGGGGGGGATGGTGTGTTGAGGTACCAAGGAAGATTATCTGTTCCCTATGTTGATGGGTTGAGGGATCAAATCCTTGAGGAAGCCCATGGATCCCACTACTCCATTCATCCGGGTTCAACTAAGATGTACCATGACCTTCAGGAGGTATATTGGTGGGAAGGCTTGAAGAAGGACATAGCAGAATTCGTTGCTAAGTGTCCAAATTTCCAACAAGTGAAGGCGAAACATCAAAAGCCGGGTGGCTTACTACAAGAGATCCAAATTCCTACTTGGAAGTGGGAAGACATTAATATGGACTTTGTGGTAGGGTTGCCTCAGACTCAAAAGTAATATGATTCTATATGGGTGATTGTTGATAGATTGACTAAGTCCGCCAATTTTATTCCCATCAAGTCCACGTATTCGGCGGAGGATTATGCAAAGATCTTCATAGATGAGATTGTGTGTCACCATGGTATTCCGTCATCCATTATTTTGGATCGGGGTGCACAATTCACATCTAGATTTTGGAGGTCCTTTCAAGAAGGTTTGGGTACTAAGGTGAAATTGAGTACCGCTTTTCATCCTCAAACGGATGGTCAAGCGGAACGCACTATTCAAACCCTCGAGGATATGCTTAGAGCTTGCATTATTGATTTTAAAGGAAGTTGGGATAAGCACTTGCCGTTGGTGGAGTTTGCTGATACAAATAGTTTTCATTCATCCATCTCCATGGCTCCCTAAGAAGCCTTGTATGGTAGGAGGTGTAGGTCTCCTATAGGGTGGTTTGAAATTGGCGAGCCATCGATTCTTGGTCCCGATTTAATTTATAGGACCTTGGAGAATGTGCATATCATAAGGAATCGGTTGCAAACAGCCTATAGTCGACAAAAGTCCTATGCCGACAATAGGAGAATGGATTTGGAATTTGAAGAAGGTGATAAGGAGTATTTGAAAATTTCACCTATGAAGGTAGTGGTTAGATTTGGCAAGAAAGGAAAGTTGAGTCCTCGTTACGTGGGCCCTTATGAGATTTTGGAAAGGGTTGGTAAGGTTGCCTATCGCTTGAAACTCCCTAATGATTTAGCTTCGGTTCATCTGGTTTTCCATGTTTCTATGTTGAAGAAGTGTGTCGGGAATCCCGAGTCTATTATTCCTTTTGAAGGCCTTGGAGTCAAGTATAACCTCTCTTATGAGGAGGTTCCGGTTCAAATCCTTGATAGACAAGTGAAGAGGTTGAGGAACAAAGAGGTGGTTTCCGTAAAAGTGCTATGGAAGAACCACCTTATTGAGGGTGCAACATGGGAGGCCGAGGCCGACATAAAGACCCGTTATCCTCATATTTTCAATGATTAAGGTTATCCATTCTTTTTAATATCATAATTATGATTAGGAATTGTGGTTTCTTGATTTTTAGGTGAAGTCTTGCAAAAATTCAAATTTTTGAGACTTCACAGTGATGGTACAGTGAAGCCACTGTAACTTGGCTTTGAAACTTGGAAATTGTTTTGCTTGTTGCTTATTTGAGTTAAGTTATGCATTTTGATTTGATGAGTCCTTGTGGAAATTATATGTAGCATATTGATAAAATGAACTTGGTTCTAATTGACTTAGGTAATAAATGATGAGCTCATATGTGTTGTAAGAAAGAGGTACCTCATGATGAAATTTAGAGCCTATGTGTAATAATTGAGTTTTGAAGTTTGCCTTATTGAAATGATGTGATTCATGCTAATTGTATATTGTGAATTGGTTGAGCTGCTAGTCTTGAGTCTATTCCTTCCTTTAGAAAAGTGTTTAGTGTCATTCGGGGACGAATGTTCCTAAGGGGGGGGGGATAATGTAACATTTTGAAATACCAAGGCATGTTGTAAAACTTAACCTAGGATCCATGAGGTGTAAATCACTGTCTAAGTCAAATTAGGTGTATATAGAGTGGTTAAGGTGTTTAAGAACCAAAATACTCAAGAACGTCCATGGCGTCCAGAAAGTTGGTTCATAAGGGGCCTAGTGTGTCTTAAGCCGTTTGACTAGTTTTAAGATCCGGAATCGAATGAAAGTTGGTAGAAAGAGGGGTAACACATGTGAAGGGTGTTTCATGATTAAAACGTCCGGGTACGACTCCCCAAGGACCAACCAAGGGCCCTTGAGGAGGACCCTTGCAGCTAGGAAAGCAACACTGACTAGCAGTGTGCCTCGACAAAGGGGATGATGGGGCATCAGTGGCTCGACGGGGCGTCAAGGCCACCGTCATCCCACACTTAGAAAGATGCGTGAAGGCTCCTTCTTACCTAGCTACTGTTACATACGACGGAAGGCGGTCGACGGGGCGTCAGTGGCTCGATGGGGCGTCGAGGCCACCGTCATCCCACACTTAGTTGATTTCTAAGGATCCCTCTCCTGCACAGTATCTGTCAAATACGACGGAGTGCAGGACGGAGGGAGGGTATGCCCGTCGACTCACCGACGGCCCGTCAGCGGGGTTCCGTCGGTGAGGGTCTGCAAATCCCTGCACATTTTAAGTTAAAATCATTTAATTAATTACGTGGTTTAGGGGTAATTTGGGATTAAGGGAAAACTAATTAAGTTGATTTAGTCCCACTATAAATACCCCCAACACTCATTAGCCTAAACACAACACTCAAAATAAACTCTCTTCCTTCTCTCTACTTTCTCTCTCTATTGGAAGACACCATTGAAGGTTAGATTGGGAGGTGAATTGGGGGCTGAGTAAGGACGAATTCACCATCAAAAGGTCATCCAATCTTAAGGTATGGGATCTAATTCACCTTTGAGACTTCTTTCCTCAAAGGGCTCCTTCAAAGGTTTTCCAAAAGTTGAGTTTCATATGGGTTTTATTCAATTACGAGTTTTATGTTATGAATTGAGTTGTTCAAGTTTTCTTTGGGTTATAATGAGTAGATTAGCATGTATTGTAACTTTGTTAGGATGAATTGATATGGTTTGGTCTAGATTGTAGATCATGACCCTTAACCCCTAACCCTAGGTATGATCTCGATATGAATTAGGTTTGGTTTGATACAATTGATTCTATTATTGATTAAATCATACTTAATGGTTGTTATTACATTGATCATGAACTATAGTGATGAATTGAAGTCGTTCATGAAATCCTTGGGTATTGATCTAGGTTAAGAAGATAGGCTTAGATAACATGTTTCCAAGTTTTGATTTAGTATTGAATTATGGTGTAGTGACTCTTCTAAATTCATAATCATGTTGGTTGTTGAGTTACATTGGTGTGATGACTCAAATTGGGTTAATCTATGGGTTGATGGTAAGGCCCTTTATGATGAACTATGGAGGAGTATTGGTAAGTCTTGACTATCCTAATTCTCACTTAATTATGGTAAATTGTCCTCAAGTTATGATGTTGTATTGAAGTATACCTTGTTTAGAGTGATAGGATGGTATGATGATTAAGTTGAAATGTCTTATGTTTTGGTTGTGAGGATGCTTAGGGTGTACATGCCATAAGAATGATAAGATGTGATTATGTACCCTATTATGATGTGATATACAAAAGGTTGACCTCACTTATATGAATTGTGAATGAAAGGACTAATTCTCATACAATTCTTATAGAGCTATGATAACGAATATACAAGGGCTAGGCCCTATGACCTAAGTTAAGTTTATGATTATAATAAGAGTAAAGGCATTTCAAAAAGGGTCCTAGCTTAGTACCGAGCGAGCTTGTAGGAGAGGGGGTGACACTTTCTTACATAAGGAAAGGTAGGGTTCACTACGGTCCTCACTGGGTGGATAGCCTCATGACCCAAGGTAGGGTCTAGAGTTAATATTTCCATGGTTCTTTTACCCAATCTCCATAAACTATGTTCCCACCATAGGATACTAGCTAGTGGATCCACCTAGATAGCGACGTTTATGTTAGGTTCTACCTTGGCCGGTAGACCACATTCCATCGGTGTAAGGTTTTATGACACCGGATTTCACATTAGCTCATGTGGTCTATGTCGGTTAAGGCAAGAGTTCCCTAAACTAAAATGAATGAACGAAGTATAGACTAATTGAAGTAACTTGAGGGGTTTGACTTTAGCTTAGGTAGGGGTATGGAACTCTACCTATGCCTTGCACTAGTTTGCCTTGATAGAAGCTTTGAGAAGTTAATATTATGTATATGAATGACGATATAATGTAAATGACTTTATATGTTGAATGAGATGCTTATGAATATGAAATTGGTTATCATTGTTAAAGAAAGAATACTATGTGGGATGGAAGACTATGCTACGTGAGGTGAATTGCTAATTATGATCTTTGGTAGGTTACTTGACTAAGTAGGGTTATGGGTCTTTGCTTGGTCATTGCACTTGTGACTTCTTAATGATTATAGTTGGATTGGTTTGCTTTGCTATTCACATGATTTACTCTTATTCATGTTTGTGATGTTATTACTTGATGTTAGAGTTATATGGGATTATGGGTTTAAGTATGATGACATGCATATAATATAATTAACTTGTGTAGTATGTGTAAAGGATTGGTTTGAATAACATGATTTCATTAAATGTCCTTTTTTTAGCATACTTTGTTGGTATTTGTGCATATGGTATCATACTTAGTACATGTGGCGTACTAACCCCATTTTCTCCCTCTTTGCCAAACATTTTAGGTTCCGGTCGTTGAAGTTTGACTTGAGGTGATTTTAAGGAAGACTTGGATATTCTATCATTCAAGTGGTAGGTCCTCATTTCCCCGAGGACGATGCCAATACTCTTTTATGAAGTTACTTAGTTACTATAACTTTTGTATTGACTCTATTTCCTATTTGAGACAAAGTTGTATAAAGCCTATATGTGGCTTACTTTTATTGATGTAGGGCTATGCCCAATGTTATTGTTCTCGTTTAGATGGTTTATGAGATGAGACGGACTTATGACTCCATTTCTTCTTTATATAAGTGTGTGAAATAAAAGTAGAAGACTATGTAATCTTCTTATATGAACGAGTCTATGTATACTCGGTATTATTATGATTATGTATATGTAGAGGTCTATGTAAACCTCCAATTAGATGTAGTTGAAAAGTTTTTAATTCTTCCGTATTTTAATCGATGAATGCAATGACGTAAGACTAAGAGGCTTGTCTTAGTCCTCAAAGAGGATGACGACGCTGGTTACGTCTAGGGGGTATACCCGGATGTGACAAGGGATCCTCACTTGCCTAGAGTAAGGTCATACTTCTTAGCTTTTACATGGCTTTACCAATAGCTACACCTATGTGGGCACATAGTTAAGGGATAAGGAGATTGCTACTAAGTAACTCATTCTCTACTAACGAGGAGTACTCATCTCAAGAGGTATATTGGAATACAACATCTCAACTCACGAAGTGTAATCCAGCTCTTCTTCATATCCTCTCGGTGCTAGGCATAACTCCCCACGGATTCTCAACATTATAAACTATAGGTTAAGGATAACTAGTGAATACCACATCTCAACTCACGAAGGGAATTCATCCTCCAACCTATCTTAGAAAGCTCATTAGGAATAGTGAGGTTGCTACTAAACACTTCATCTCAACTCACGAAGAGTGTTTACCCCAATACTCCCCTTTTGACTTAACTTGGCTTCATTCAAACATTCAAGTGTGATTGTGTGTGTGAACATGTTAAAACACCTTGCACATAAGCATCATTTCATTCACATTTCATTCTATACATACTTAGACCTTCTTTCATCACATCACACACTTTAACATACATTACATAATCATATAAGTCATTTAGGCATACTCTCTAGCCTACTCCACATAATAGTCATATAAAACACATTTAACAAGAATAACATCATTTTCATCCTTACTTCACATTACAAGCCTTCATGGCCTCATTCACATTGAATAAGTAACTTCACATTCATATAAGTCAAGTAAACACCGCCACCAAGAAGGTGGATCATACCACTCAAGAGCATTTCATAACCAAAGCTTAATCAACATAACCAACTTACCCTTCAATCAAATCTTCCATCACCTATATCATTTTTCTCAATAATTCATCATAAATTAGCCCTTAGGGCAGTAGCTAAACATCAATAACAACATAAGTAAAGTAAAGTTAAAAGACTACAAAACTAAGCTCATTTAACCCATTTCTTAAGCCAACATTTGATGAAAAGCTTTAACATGATTTCATTGAAGTTTTAGCATTAAAATCATCAACTAACATTAGAAACGTCATTTTTGAATCATTAGAAACGTTTTCATGCAAGACCCATATTTAGATTTGAAGATAGTAGAAACTAGGGTTGAAAACCCTTTTTTGAAAATTCATTAGAATGGACTCCTTGAATGGAAGAGGGTTCAAGGATGGATACCATACCTCACATAGAAGAAACCCCAAGGATTTTTTATGAAGAACAGCCCACCAACAGACCTCCTAGTTGTAAGACCCCGAAAATGAGATAAGGTGTCTAGATCCTAACATGTTCATCTTATGGTTATAAGGTACTAAAATGACTTATTATATGATATTGAGTCAGTGTGCAAAGTTTGAAGTGATTTGGAAGGCGAACGTCAAGGGACATCCAAGACGTTCGACGAACAGTCGCTTATGTGCCTCACATGTGTATACATGCCTATATTGTATGAACGGAGTCTAATTAGTCTTGAAATGGTTTAAAATTATGTTTAATGTTATTGTATGAAGTTTCGTGAAGTTTGGATGTCAAACGCCCAAGAACGTCCAAGGCATTCAAAAGATAGCCCCTAAGACGTTCATCGTATGTCATGGTGGGGCTTGGCCTGTTTGGACGTCTTGTAGGTGTTTGTTTTGGATGAAATTTATGTGGAAGTCCTATAACATGTTAAGATTTGTAATCGCGTTGTAAACATCCGGGTACGACTTCTAAAGGGCCCCACAAGAGGCCCCAAAAGAAGGACCCAAGGCTGCCTAAGACACTGCCTGGGCAGTGTCCCTTGATGGACCCAATGACAGATCGTTGGGCCACCAACGGACCGTGCATCAGGTCTCATCGAAGGGGAATTGCCTTGGTAAGGTCTTAAGCCAAGAATTTGGCCTAGTCTCATGCGATGGAGGCCATGACGGTCCGTCATGGCCATGATGCCCCATCGAGACCCTCGTCGTGAGTGGCCTACAAGTTGGCAGCTGCGTTCTGTTAATTAAAGGGGTGAATGGGAAATTCACCCCACGTCCTAACCTGACTATAATAGGTTTATTTAAGTAATTTTGGGTGTATATAAGCCATCAAAAACGTGATTAACCCATTCATAAATCCTCTCACATGTTTTAAGCCTTTCCCTCCCAAAAATGTTCTCTCTAAAACTACCATTGTTGGTGAAGCTCAAGAGCTGCTTGGAGATGGATTTTCTATGGATGAAACATCAAGTTTAAGAGGTTTTCAACTAATAAAAGGTATGGCAATCCTTCATCTTTAAGTAACCTTTCACTTGAAGAGTTCTTCTCAATGTTTTTCAAAGAAATCTTATTATCAAGTTTCAAATCTTCCAATCTAGCCATGGGTTCTTTCTTAAAACGTTTTTTAATGATTAAATCATGATGAATTGAAGTTAATACAGTGATTTGAATGTGATTTCACTCCAATTTCATGATGAACCCATGTTCCTTCCAAAATTGGTTTAGCTCTTACATGGGCTTTGTGATCTTGACTTGTTATCGATTGAAGTCTGATTCCCTTACGTTCAAGTGATTGTATATGCTATTATTCACATGAATTTATGTTTAATTGATGTTTAATGATCCATGAGGATCAATGTATGAAGATTTGAGCATGTTTAGCCTAGTTTCTATAGTTCACTGTAACAATGGCTTTCTTATGATCTAAAGTGAATTTCGATTAAGTTGTGGTTCTTGTAGCTACTGTTTTAGGTTAATACCATGGTTGAATTGTGGATATAAATCATGTATGAAAAAAGTATAGAAGGCTTGGTTTGAATTAATCTAGGTTCTTCTTGTCTATGAGGTTGTAACTTGTGATCTTGACGTTAGGTTAGTCGCTATAGTAATTGATTATGGTTAGTGTCTATAGCTGCTGCCTATAATGAAATATGAGGATGAATTATAAGTAATTAATACAATATGGGTCAATTCATGATAGGTTTAATATGATTAACCTATGTAAACTTACTTTCCATGAACTCCCTATATGAAGCATGCTTGTATCGACCTTAATGGCAAATTGTAGTAGTGTCTCATCTAGCTTATGATTTCTTTATCTACTGCCTTAGGGTTATATGATTCATGAAATATGACCTATAATCCATATGAATGAAATTGATTAATGATCTATGTTCTTCTACTTTCCTAGTATGTTGATATGTTGTATTATGTTACAATATAATCTTGTAGTAACTTGTACATGGTTTCTTATATGTTTAAAGTACATTTAGCTACTGCCATATATATGAATTATTGATAAACAAGGTGTATTGATCAATGAGGATCAAAGGTTGAGGAGTTGGTAAGAATGCCTATTTCCTCTACTCTTCTACTTCTCTATTCTTTATAGAAATGTTGATGAAGCCTTGTATGGCATTGTGTGGTATGGTCCACTTATGGTGGCGGTGTTTACTTTATTTTCATTATATATGTGTTGATCATGGCCTTGAAGGCAAATTGATGAACTTATGAATATGTGCTTAAGATGATACTATCAGAAGCTTATGCTTACTTTCCTATTCTAGTTGTGAATTAGGTTGTGTGGGTATTGTATGAGCATGTATATAACCATGTTAGGGTAAAGTATAGGTGCTGACATGGATGTGTGAAGATGATTAATAACCCCTTACCTATGTACCCTTATATGAAAGTGTAAATAGCTAAAGTTTGGAGTCTTGATATTAAGGTATATATTGTCTTGTCTCCTATGCTATTATGTGTTCTGTGCTATGTGCTTGAAGTGTAATGTGGTCTAATAGGGTGGCTGACTTAATAAGTTATTGATAGCCATTATGTGATCATGTTGGTCAATATACACGCACTCTCACTTACATGCATGATACAAGTAGTATAAGTCATTGTGTCTAAATGAAAGGTAGTTCTCATATTCACTAGTGTCTACTACTATGCATATTAAGGTGATGTTTATGAAGTATGATTTGTATTCCCTTACTAGGATGACTTGATAGGTGTACTAGTATGGGCAAGGGTATGGAACCTTGTCTATACATTGCACATGTGTATCTTGATAGGATAGTTCCTAGATTTGGTTTCTATGTACATGAAGGATGAATGTATGAACATGTTATGAATATGATGTATATGATATGATGAAGTATGAATGTGTATAGTGTCTTAGTAGGTTTATATGAAAGTATTGCTCATATAGTTATGCCTATAGACTTATGCATTGATATATGAACATGTGTGACATTATGTGTTATGTGAAAGGTTTGCTCACATATATGTATACACTCACACACATGGATGATCTAGTTAGGGAGAGGGGCCTTGCTAGGGGTGCCCAAGAATACTCCAAAACTAGATAGGTGCTTGAATATGCTATAAGCATATGAATGATGAATATCCTAAGCCTATGTTTTTATAAATAAAAGTAATAAAGGCTTTTCAATAAAGGGAACTTAGCTTAGCACCGAGTGAACTTGACATTGAGAGGTGTTGACTTTCCTTGGAGGAAGATTCACCATTTGTCCCTTATAGAGTGTTGACTTCCCTTAGAGGAATACTCACCTATGGACCTACATGATGTGTTGACTTTCCTTGAGGACGATTCACTCATGTTTTCTCATGAGGGGAGGCCCCATTACCAAATGGTATGTAGAGGGAATACCTATCTCTTAGTTCCATAAATTATGCTTGCCACATAGGATCTAGCAAAGTGAATTCACTTAGGATGCTAGGATGTATGTTAATGTTCTCCTTGGCTAGGTAGGAACACCTTCCTTTGTTGTAAGGCTCTACAACACCAAATTCCATGTTTAGCACCCATGGTCTTAGTGTCGGTTAAGGCTATAGTTTCCCTAAAGGTAAAATAGACAATGGAAGTAATTCAATAGGATCCTAACTAGGAGGACTTAAGGTAAGTTACTTAGGATAGGTGGAAGTAATGAACCCATCTAGACATTGCACAAGTGACTCCTTAGGAAGTCTTAGGAAGGTGCCCTAATGCATATGATTTTGTATGTGTCCTTTATGTATGACATTGTAGTCTTGGTTTAACTATGTTTATGTTGTACTATACGTATATGATGGTATATGTTGTCTTGTGTAGATGCTATGTATGGCCTTCTCTCGTGTTCCTAAGGTGATACATTGCACCAAGTATCCCTAAAGGATTACTTAGGAGGCTAATGAATTAAGAGTAAGGGTTCACTGTAAAGGTGATGGAGTTCACTGTAAAGTGACCCCAAATTATACTTAAATTCTATATGTGCTTTTCTATGATGTTTGGCCTTTGATTGTGTTCTATGAAGTATGTGGATGATATAAATGCTATTGATAAAGGTTTTATGATGATTTACTCAAAATGGCATGAAGTATAATTTCAAAGGAAATGTCCCTTTTAAATGCATGTTTTTGCATGGTTGTCATACTTAGTGCATTCTTGTACTAATTCCATTCTACTCTACTTTTTACACAAAGTGTAGGTAATGAATGCTTAAAGGAGGTCTATGATTGAGGAGCTTGATAGATGATTCCCAAGCTCAATGAAAGGAATCCTTAAAGTTCAAAGATGTCCTACTTATGTCTTTAATGTAAAGTCAATAAATATTGTATAGTTATGTAACGTGTCTTATGGGCCGTGTCCCTAATGTACTCTGAAGTTGTTGAGTTTAAGATGGCAAAGAGACTTAAAGTCTAAATATGTATTATGACTTATGTTTTATATATATATGATGTGATGTTTCTAGCATATGATGTGCTATGAAAAGTTTTAAATTTTCCGCTAAATTTACTATGCCAATGCAATGAATGATATGAGAGGTTTGTCTTGGACCTCCGAGAGGTCGACGATGCCTGTTACAATCTAAGATTGTTTCCTATCTTCTAGGGTATGGTTTTGGGTTGTGACAAACTTGGTATTAGAGCATGAGGTTTATGTAGCGGTTTTAGGTTCTAAAAGTCTCATATTGCCACGTCTAGTAGAGTCTCGTAGCATTGGTGGTGAGTCGCGACACATCAAATGGTACGAAAGGCTATAGGACGATAGAGTTTCCCTTCTTCATCAATCTCATATCGTGCCATAGAACTTAATTCTATAAGATCTCTCTCTTATGTTTTCTTGTCCGGTAGTCTTTTAGATGTGATTGCTTGGATGAGATTGCTCTATGCTTGAGGGAGAAAAGGTGAGTTTAAATGTTTATCTTTGTTTTATGGTTTGAATGAGTATGTGTGAAGGTGACACTTGTCCTTATTTGATGATGCATATACTAACTAGGGCGACTTGAAGGGTTAACTAGACTTAGGTAGGGGTATGGGACTCTACCTACGTCTTCCACTAGTTTGCCTTGATGGAGACCTTAGGAGGTTAATACTATGTATGTGTATGATGATAAATGTGAATGTCTTTATGAGATGATCTCTATATTTGTAAACATGTAAATAGCCTAGTGTGCTAAAGATATGGGGTTATCCATGCATGAAGGTTATAGATGAGTGGAGTATGGTGCTAATTGTAGTTCTTGTTGGGTTACTTGGTTTAGTGAAGTTATGGATCTTTACTTGATCATTCAACATGTTAACTCTATGGGGATTATGATTGGTTATCTTACCTTGCTAGGTATGAAATATCTCTTATTTGACGATGTGATGCCAATTATGGCAATATATGAAGTCTTTGTGAAATAGCAAGTGATGTCGAATGATGTATGTCATGATATAGTTGAAGCATGCTAGAAGTTATAGTGGTTAAAGTGAATTCTCTTAAGATTGTTGTGTTCCTATATGGTTTTGTATGATGGTAGCCAAATATTAGGATTTGAACTTGGATTGTTTGAATAACTACCTATGGCGGTATGCTATCCTATGAGTGTATGTGATTAAAAGTGTGCACTGTTTTCCTTTGTATATAAGTGATACTTGATGAGTTGCTAGTATAAATTGGAGTCTTTTGTAGAGACTTGAGTTGTAAATATAGTATACATGCTTATGAAGGATGAGTTGGTAAAGCTTTGTATCTTATAATTCCATACTTGTTCCATCAAATGTCTAAATGTTGCACTTTTGGGTATTTGGAAGCATGCTCGCTGTAAAGACTAGGCAACTTATTGTAACATGTTTGGAGAACATACTAAATCGTCATTTGATTGGATGTTGTTGAAATATGTGCAGAATTTATATATATGAACATGATAAGGATTGTGGAAAAGAATCTTTGCTATTTAGATTGAAGGATGAGAATCTTATGACATGATGAGTCGTAGAGTTATTTCTAAACGTCTTGTTGTGTTATGAACTTCCTTGTTGTTTTCCACTAAGAATGTATGACCTTAGTGTCTATTGTTGGGTTAAGTTGCTCTTAATTGGGTTTACCCTAAGTGGGGGATGGTGTTTGAGTAGTGAGATTGTAGAAATTGTCTACATTATTCTTCTATTCTTACTTGAATTGGAAAAATATGAATTCTTGGTATGTTGTTCATGAAGATAGTCTTGCATAAAGTGTGAATTGCATGATCCTTATATGATTGGTATGAATTGATTGACATCATCTCAGAGACATGGTGAATTTTCCAAAGGGCATGAAAAGAAATTTTTGATAAAATCCATGTTTTCTCTTGTTGACTTGCATTTTAATGTGCTAATTGTGAAGTTGACTTCATGAGGTGAGACAAGGAACTTGGTAATAGTCACTTGTATGTTAAATTGTTTAGCCTTATAATAGGAGTTGAGTCTCTTTTACAATGAAATATGTTGACTCTCTTAAAAATTTAGTGACTTGATGAGTAGTAATGCAAAAATTGTAGGCTCATTCTTGAAAGGTGAAAGCATGTTTAACTAAGTGTTCATTTTGTGTGCCTATAAATTGTGTTATTTTACTAAAATAAGGCTTACTGTAAGGGTGAGTACTATGTTAGAAAGTGAAACTTTGTGGAATGACTTCCTATTTTGTTGTGATATACTTGGTGTGATTTGCCATTTAGCTTTCACTAGGAAGAAAAAATGTATGCATGTCTTGGATTGGAAGTTGAGATTTCTCATTTTTTTAAAGAAATTGACCTTGTGCTTTGCTAAGGTGTGAACTCATGATACATGTAAGTGTGTTGAGGAGAAGGACATTCCTCCATGTATACCACTAAGCATGGTATTGGTGGGTATGACCTTCATAACACTAGGTCTAACTAATGAAGATTTTTGTTGATGCAATTAACTCAAGTCTATGTGCATTGAAGTATGAGTGCCTACTTGTTTTGAGTATTGTTGAAATCTGCCTTTGTGTGGTTTTGCAAGATGACATCTTATTGAATTAAGGTGTAATGACCATGTTATGATTAGGAGAAGAATGTTCCTCCTATGAACATGATAAAAGCCTCTTTGATTAATGCATTAAGGGGTGAGTGAATTGAAGTTTTGCTTGCTTGTAGATGCATCGAGTGCTAAAATGATTTGATGATATTTTAAATGTGATAAACTGCTCCTATGTGCATTGAAGTCCTTGTTGTGATTAAAGAGTCTTAAGTGTCATTCAAGGACGAATGTTCCCAAGTGGGGGATATTGTAAGACCCCAAAAATGAGATAAGGTGTCTAGATCCTAACATGTTCATCTTATGGTTATAAGGTACTAAAATGACTTATTATATGGTATTGAGGCAGTGTGCAAAGTTTGAAGTGATTTGGAAGTCGAACGTCAAGGGACGTCCAAGACGTTCCACGAATAGTCGCTTATGTACCTCATGTGTGTATGCATGCCTATATTGTATGAACGGAGTCTAATGAGTCTTGAAATGGGTTAAAATGATGTTTAATGTTATTGTATGAAGTTTCGTGAAGTTTGGAGGTCAAACGCCCAAGAACGTCCAAGGCATTCAAAAGATAGCCCCTAAGACGTTCACCGTATGTCATGGTGGGGCTTGGCCTGTTTGGACGTCTTGTAGGTGTTTGTTTTGGATGAAATTTATGTGGAAGTCCTATAACATGTTAAGGTTTGTAATAGCGCTGGAAACATCCGGGTACGACTTCTAAAGGGACCCACAAGAGGCCCCAAAAGAAGGGCCCAATGCTGCCTAAGACACTACCTAGGAAGTGTCCCTTGACGGACCCAATGACAGATCGTTGGGCCACCAACGGACCTTCGACCAGGTCTCGTTGAAGGGGAATTGCCTTGGGCAGGTCTTAAGACAAGAATTTGGCTAAGTCTCATGTGACGGAGGCCATGACGGTTCTTCATGTCCATGACGCCCCGTCGAGATCCTCGTCGTGAGTGGCCTGCAAGTTGGCAGCTGCGTTCTGTTAATTAAAGGGGTGAATGGGAAATTCACCCCACGTCCTAACCTGACTATAATAGGTTTATTTAAGTAATTTTGGGTGTATATAAGCCATCAAAAACGTGATCAACCTATTCATAAATCCTCTCACATGTTTTAAGCCATTCCCTCCCAAAAATGTTCTCTCTAAAACCACCATTGTTGGTGAAGCTCAACAGCTGCTTGGAGATGGATTTTCTATGGATGAAACATCAAGTTTAAGAGGTTTTCAACTAATAAAAGGTATGGAAATCCTTTATCTTTAAGTAACCTTTCACTTGAAGAGCTCTTCTCATTGTTTTTCAAAGAAATCTTATGATCAAGTTTCAAATCTTCCAATCTAGCCATGGGTTGTTTCTCAAAATGTTTTTTAATGATTAAATCATGATGAATTGAAGTTAATACAGTGATTTGAATGTGATTTCACTCCAATTTCATGATGAACCCATGTTCCTTCCAAAATTGGTTTAGCTCTTGCATGGGCTTTGTGATCTTGACTTGTTATCGATTGAATTATGATTCCCTTACGTTGAAGTGATTGTATATGATGTTATTTACATGAATTTATGTTTAATTTATGTTGAATGATCCATGAGGACCAATGTATGAATATTTGAGCATGTTTAGCCTAGTTTCTATAGTTCACTGTAACATTGGCTTTCTTATGATCTAAAGTGAATTTCGATTAAGTTGTGGTTCTTGTAGCTACTGTTTTAGGTTAATACCATGGTTGAATTGTGGATATAAATCATGTATGAACAAAGTAGATAAGGCTTGGTTTGAATTAATCTAGGTTCTTCTTGTCTATGAAGTTGTAACTTGTGATCTTGACGTTAGGTTAGTCGCTATAGGAATTGATTATGGTTAATGTCTATAGTTGCTGCCTATAATGAAATATGAGGATGAATTATAAGTAATTAATACAATATGGGTGAATTCATGATAGGTTGAATATGATTAAACTATGTAAACTTACTTTCCATGAACTCCACATATGAAGCATGCTTGTATCGACCTTAATGGCAAATTGTAGTAGTGTCTCATCTAGATTATGATTTCATTAGCTACTGCCTTAGGGTGATATGATTCATGAAATATAACATATAATCCATATGAATGAAATTGATTAATGATCTATGTTCTTCTACTTTCCTAGTATGTTGATATGTTGTATTATGTTACAGTATAATCTTGTAGTAACTTGTACATGGTTTCTTATATGTTTAAAGTACATTTAGCTACTGCAATATATATGAATTATTGATAAACAAGGTGTATTGATCAATGAGGATCAAAGGTTGAGGAGTTGGTAAGAATGCCTATTTCCTCTACTCTTCTACTTCTCTATTCTTTATAGAAATGTTGATGAAGCCTTGTATGGCATTGTGTGGTATGGTCCACTTATGGTGGCGGTGTTTACTTTATTGTCATTATATATGTGTTTACCATGGCCTTGAAGACATATTTATGAACTTATGAACATGTGCTTAAGATGATACTATGAGAAGATTATGGTTACTTTCCTATTCTAGTTGTGGATTAGGTTGTGTGGCTATTTCATGAGCATGTGTATAACCATGTTAGGGTAAAGTATAGGTGCTGCCATTAATGTGTTAAGATGGTTAATAACCCTTTAACTATGTACCCCTTATATGAAATTGTGAATATCTAAAGTTAGGAGTCTTGATTACATTGTATATATTGTCTTGTCTCCTATGCTATTATGTGTTGTGTGCTATGTGCTTGAAGTGTAATGTGGTCTAATAGGGTGGCTGACTTAATAAGTTATTGATAGCCATTATGTGATCATGTTGGTCAATATACACACTCTCACTTACATGCATGATACAAGTAGTATAAGTCATTGTGTCTAAATGAAAGGTAGTTCTCACATTCACTAGTGTCTACTACTATGCATATTAAGGTGATGTTTATGAAGTATGATTTGTATTCCCTTACTAGGATGACTTTATAGGTGTACTAGTTTGGGCAAGGGTATGGAACCTTGTCTATACATTGCACATGTGTATCTTGATAGGATAGTTCCTAGATTTGGTTTCTATGTACATGAAGGATGAATGTATGAACATGTTATGAATATGATGTATATGATATGATGAAGTATGAATGTGTATAGTGTCTTAGTAGGTTTATATGAAAGTATTGCTCATATAGTTATGCCTATAGACTTATGCATTGATATATGAACATGTGTGACATTATGTGTTATGTGAAAGGTTTGCTCACATCTATGTATACACTCACACACATGGATGATCTAGTTAGGGAGAGGGGCCTTGCTAGGGGTGCCCAAGAATACTCCAAAACTAGATAGGTGCTTGAATATGCTATAAGCATATGAATGATGAATATCCTAAGCCTATCTTTTTATAAATAAAAGTAATAAAGGTTTTTCAATAAAGGGAACTTAGCTTAGCACCGAGTGAACTTGACATTGAGAGGTGTTGACTTTTCTTGGAGGAAGATTCACCATTTGTCCCTTATAGAGTGTTGACTTCCCTTAGAGGAATACTCACCTATGGACCTACATGATGTGTTGACTTTCCTTGAGGAAGATTCACTCATGTTTTCTCATGAGGGGAGGCCCCATTACCAAATGGTATGTAGAGGGAATACCTATCTCTTAGTTCCATAAACTATGCTTGCCACATAGGATCTAGCAAAGTGAATTCACTTAGGATTCTAGGATGTATGTTAATGTTCTACCTTGGCTAGGTAGGAACACCTTCCTTTGTTGTAAGGCTCTACAACACCAAATTCCATGTTTAGCACCCATGGTCTTAGTGTCGGTTAAGGCTATAGTTTCCCTAAAGGTAAAATGGACAATGGAAGTAATTCAATAGGATCCTAACTAGGAGGACTTAAGGTAAGTTACTTAGGATAGGTGGAAGTAATGATCCCATCTAGACATTGCACAAGTGACTCCTTAGGAAGTCTTAGGAAGGTGCCCTAATGTATATGATTTTGTATGTGTCCTTTATGTATGACATTGTAGTCTTGATTTAACTATGTTTATGTTGTACTATACTTATATGATGGTATATGTTGTCTTGTGTAGATGCTATGTATGGCCTTCTCTTGTGTTCCTAAGGTGATACATTGCACCAAGTATCCCTAAAGGATTACTTAGGAGGCTAATGAATTAAGAGTAAGGGTTCACTGTAAAGGTGATGGAGTTCACTGTAAAGTGACCCGAAATTATACTTAAATTCTATATGTGCTTTTCTATGATGTTTGGCCTTTGATTGTGTTCTATGAAGTATGTGGATAATATAAATGCTATTGATAAAGGTTTTATGATGATTTACTCAAAATGGCATGAAGTATGATTTCAAAGGAAATGTCCCTTTTAAATGCATGTTTTTGCATGGTTGTCATACTTAGTGCATTCTTGTACTAATTTGATTCTTCTCTACTTTTTACACAAAGTGTAGGTAATGAATGCTTAAAGGAGGTCTATGATTGAGGAGCTTGATAGATGATTCCCAAGCTCAATGAAAGGAATCCTTAAAGTTCAAGGATGTCCTACTTATGTCTTTAATGTAAAGTCAATAAATATTGTATAGTTATGTAACGTGTCTTATGGGCCGTGTCCCTAATGTACTCTAAAGTTATTGAGTCTAAGATGGCAAAAAAACTTAGAGTCTAAATATGTATTATGACTTATGTTTTATATATATATGATGTGATGTTTCTAGCATATGATGTGCTATGAAAAGTTTTAAATTTTCCGCAAAATTTACTATGCCAATGCAATGAATGATATGAGAGATTTGTCTTAGACCTCCGAGAGGTCGACGACGCCGGTTACAATCCAAGATTGTATCCTATCTTCTAGGGTATGGTTTTGGGTTGTGACACTAGTTCCTTCTTGACTTCTAGTTTCCATGGTGATTTGAGAGAGTCTTCTAAGGGAGAGGGGTTTTGGATTTTGGGAAAGTGAAGTCTAAAATTAGGTCTTAGGGTTTAGAACACTTTAATATACCTAATAAACCAAAAAAATAAACGTCCTAGGGTCATAAAAGACTTGGGGTGAATTTCCCAAACACCCCAAGACTTAACAGGAAAAGACAGCTTTTTGGGCAGTCTCCATCAACGGACCAACCAATGGACCGTTTGTCAACGGACGGACCGTTAGTGGGGTCTCGTCGGTTGAGACTTAGCACCATTTGCAAGTGGTCCATCCTGATTTGCAGGGACAATCGACTCCCTTGGTCTACGGACCGTTGGTTGACCAACGGACCGTCCTTTGGGTCGTCCTTTGGTCATTGTTTTGGGAGCTTTAGTCCAAGCCTTGGGCCCTTCTCTAGGGCCTCATTGTGGGTCCTAGGTGGGGTCGTACCCAAAATTTCAGAAAAATGAGAAACTGATTCGACTGGGGGACAGCTCATGATGTTCATATCGATCTATTATGCGCCTCTGCATCTAGCATTGGGTAGACCTCATACAATAACTGTCTTAGCTCTACCATATCTTTTGTTTCATGCCAGTCTGACTAAGGTAAGGGGGAAAGACCTCATTTCGTTGCATTTCGCATGCTTGAATCCCTATAAAAAGTCCGAGCATCCTCAAAAAAAAGGTTATTATACACCGCCTGGGAAAACAATCCCAAGGGAAGCTTCTCGCTAGTGCTTTGCCCCACCATTCTTCGAGTGCAGTTCCTTTTTGAGCCTTTTCTTTTTGACTCTACGTTAAACCCCTAAAATAAGTCATCTAGGTCTTAGGAACATCTCATACAAGTTTCAAGCGAAACGAACACGTAAAACTCACTCAAACACCTCAAGACACACAAGTACTTTCTAAGGTACACCTTCCGAACGTCATGGACGTTCTTGGTCGTTTGACCTCCAAACTTAACCAAACTTCACACACTGCCTAAGAACACTAAAGTAAATCATTTTAACTTAAAATTAACTCAAGAAACATTTACGTAGCTCTAGTTCACCTTAGTTCGTTTTAGGGCATTACATTCTCCCCCACTTGGAATAACATTCGTCCTCGAATGACACTAAACCTTCAAGAACAACAAGGACTCACTTAGCATCACTTAACACATTGCAATCATGATCAAAACATCAAAATTCAAAGCGTCAACTACAAGGAGCATCATTTCACACTTTCAAACACTAGCAACATAAGCAGCTTTTGCCAACTTCACAAGGTCGAAAATTCATTCTTAACCTACTTTTATGAAGGAACTACCTTCTCCAACATTAAACATGCTCAATTACAACACTCCTACACAAATTGAGACCACAATTCAAGACAAAGCAATTTTCTTCAAAAATGAGAACTTTACAGTGAGCATCACTGTACACAGACAAATTTACAAAACTTCACAAATTCAATCTCACTTTCATTTCTTTACTTATGGAGGAACTACCTTATCCAACATTAAACATGCTCATAAGCATAATTTCTAAACACATTGAAACATTTTTCTTGAAAAATTCAATTTTCTCAAAATTTGAACTTCTTTACAGTGAACTCAAAACTTCATTGTGTCACATGCTTAAAATTTCTATGATGCACCCTTTAAGCAACTTTAACAAGATGGCATGAATATATGAGAGACAAGACCATTCTAACTTATTCCAAAGAGACTTGGTAAGTTACACTAAGTGCAATGTGAGAGTAGCATCCCATACTACCACTCTCACTTAGTGACCCTTGAGGATTCTCTTGGACTAAGTACACTACATGCAATTCTAATCAACATTCATTATGCAAAACTTGGCTTTAGCTTGCTTCTTTACCATTTGACCTTAAGTCATATAACTTCATATACAACACAAGATAACTCATTTATACACTTCATACTCAACCACCTTTCCTGCTCAACTCATTCTCCCCCACTTAGGGTAAAGCCATATTCAAGCTCATACTTCAAAGCACCATTATGCCTCTCACAAGGTAGGAACCCACACTACCCTCAACTCATGCACATCAAGACTAAACATCAACTCTACTAGTCAAGCATAACACTCTCCTCTTAGGATTCAAGCATAGACAAACTCTCTTAACACTACTTCATTCAACTCTTAGTCACCACTTAACTCAATCTCATGGAACAAAACTTCCTTACTAGATATTCATCCCACATTTACCTCCTTAGGGTAAACCTACACAAGAACTTCAACTCACCACAAGAACAACTATGAAACATTAACCACACAATAGGGTTGCCCTCAACTCCTACAAAATATCCACATTCTCTCAACACTCCTCAAATTTACACCTTAAAGCTTTCTACCACCATTGAACATATTCTCAAGATAACTCATTTGTTATAAAATTCACTTTATTCAATCATTATACACTTACCATGCTTAGAAATACATCACCATACAATTTCTCATCATAATACTTCCAACCTCATAAGTCACACATAGCCATAAATTGCTTCACATCTCAATTCTCAAAACTAACCTTCACACTTACTCTTCTAGCCACAAAACCATCATAAGTATCAAAACTCACCTTTTTCTCTCCCTCAAACTTAGAAACATCTCCCTTTCCAAGCAATCACACCTAGAAAACCACTGGACAAGGGAGAAGAAGAGAGAGACCTTATAGAGTTAAGTTCTATGGCACGATACAAGAGTAATGAATAAAGTAAAACTCTTACGTCCTATAGCCTCTTGTCCATGGATGTGTCGCGATTCACACCAATGACCATGATACTACTAGACATGGCTTGTGAGACTTTTAGACCTTTAACTATTTCTCAAAACCTTATGCTCTGATACAAAGTCTGTCACGACCCAAAAGCACCCCCTAGAATCTAGGGATAACCCTCGGATCGTGACCGGGCGTACTTGACCCTTTGGGGTACGCCCTTTAACTATCGTTCATTACATAAGACATGAAAAGTAGTGCGGAATTTAAAACTTTTCACGAATAATTAAATAAAGGGAGTCTTCCATAAATACTTAGAGAATCTCATCGTCACAAGCCAACTTAAAGACACGACATAATATCTTAGGGACACGGCCCTTTACATTAAAAGGAAAATACATATTAAGTCTTTAAATAACAAACTAAGAAAAAGACTATGCCCTCCAATATATGAGGACATACTTTTTTTGAGAGGAACTTTCCCAAGCTTCACCTTCAAACCTTCAAAAGCTTCCAACCTATACGTATAGAGTATAGAAAAGTATGGGGTTAGTACAAAACAATGTACTAAGTATGGCATATGCAAAAATCATGTAAAAAGGGACATTTTAGTAAAATAAGCTTTCATGCCAAATAATTATAACCTTCAAGAATTTAGAAGTAAAACAACATAAGAAACATCATTTAACACTTAAAGAAGGATTTCCATAATTTTAACTAAAAAGGAGCATTTACAGTGAATTTCCCAACTTTACAGTAAACCTATTTTTTTTGACTTAGCAGTGAACTATTTAAGACATTACAGTGAACTAAAAACTCCAACAATGGTGAACTTCCAAGGTATTGCCAATGAGGAAGTGAACTCATTTTCGTAGGAGTTTCCATACCTAAGGATTATCCTAAGACTCTCCAAGGTAAGACATGAAGGAAACGTCTAAACACTTCCTTCAATGCACACTAAAGCGATCCTCAAGACTACCCCTTTCGGCTTACTCACTTCGGGAGAACAAGTCACCACTCAATCACAAGACATTAGAAGAACACCCAACAAAAAACCAAAGACTTCCCTTTCAGAATGCCTACTTAGTGCAATGAGTAGACAGCGTCCCATACCACCACCTACCCTAAGTAGTACACTCTTTTAGAAGGTTTGGCACTAAGTCTTCCCTTTTGGAAGGTCCTACTTAGTGCAATGGATAGATAGCATCCCATACCACCACCTACCCTAAGTAGCACGTTCTTTTAGAAGACTTAGTTCATTCAATTCACATAGGTATCATATTCTTTTAGAAGACTTAGTACTTTCATTACTTTTGTGGGGGGTTATCTTAACCGACAAAGACCATGAGAGCTAGACATGGAATCCCGATATTAACCCCTATCGGATGAGGGATTCTCACTTGCCTAGATTAAGGTCATACTTCTTAGCTTTTACATGGATTTCCCAATAGCTACACCTATGTGGGCACATGGTTAAGGGATAAGAATATTGCTACTAAGTAACTCATTCTCTACTAACGAGGAGTACTCATCTCAACAAGAGGTACATTGGAATACAACATCTCAACTCACGAAGTGTAATCCAACTCTTCTTCATATCCTCTCGGTGCTAGGAATAACTCCCCACGGATTCATAACATTATAAACTATAGGTTAAGGATAACTAGTGAATACCACATCTCAACTCACCAAGGGAATTCGTCCTCCAACCTATCTTAGAAAGCTCATTAGGAATAGTGAGGTTGCTACTAAACACTTCATCTCAACTCACGAAGAGTGTTCACCCCAAAACTCCCCTTTTGACTTAAATTGGCTTCATTCAAACATTCAAGTGTGATTGTGTGTGTGAACATGTGAACACACCTTGCACATAAGCATCATTTCATTCACATTTTATTATGTACATGCTTAGACCTTTTTTCATCACATCACACACTTTAACATAGTTTACATAATCATATAAGTCATTTAGGCATACTCTCTAGCCAACTTCACATAATAGTCTCTATTTTATCGAAAAAGTATTTTTTAAAGTTTTTGACTTTTTTAGAGTCGCCACTTAATTTTTTAAGAAAATCAAGAAAACATGTTCTTTCAATTTGACTAAACAGAAAATCAATTTGAAAGATTTTGAAAAGAGTTCGGGGATTCTTATTAACGTCTTAGGAAGGTTTGAAAGCACCTCAGACGTCTGCTAACTTGCGGTTATCCGATAACTAACTTAGTTTGGCTAAAAATTTAACTTATTTTGAGATAAAATATTGTTTTAGAGTTGTTTGAAACAAAGTAATTAATTTTAAAATTGGTTTGCAAATTTATTCACTCTTTTGAATCGGTTTGAAATTATTTTAAGTCGATAAAACATTTACGGCGTTTGCGGGGATTTGGAGTTTCCAATTTTAAAACTAAAGACAAATAAGCAAATAAGGAACAAAATATGAGAGAGAGAGAGAGAGAGAGAGAGAGAGAGAGAGAGAGAGTTGGGTTGGGTCCAAAGCCGAGTTCTGTTCGCCTGGACCGGTATTTGGACCCACCTGTTTTGGGCCTTGACCCATGTATTTTGTACCTGTCCTAAACTAAGAAAATAATTCAATAATGAATACAGAAAAGAAATACACGAGGGCTTAGGCCCAAAAATAACAAAATACAAAACTTCAAAACAAAAATTTGGGTCTTTATGACCCAATCTCTTCACTTCTTCCAGTGGCCTTCTTCTTTTCTTCGAGACTTGTAAGACGCATTTTATGGGTTGACTCAAAGTATTGGGCCTCAATGGCCCAATCATGAGAACACAAAGGAAAGGTGGAAGCCCATGAGGGCTCGGGCGATTCTCACATGTCACACAAAAATAGAATAACTAGGATTAGTTTCTTTCCAAATTTACTAATAAGTACCCAATCACACAGATAAGGGGTATCAAGAATCATAACTCAACACCATAAGCTCTATGAATCAAACTAAATATTTCACAATATGGCAAAGAACTGGCAGATTCAAAGGAGAAGAGAAAGCAATCTTAATATTGCTTGAAAAATAACTCATTCTACCCATAAGTCACGTCGTCTCATTGATGTCACGCGATACATAAATAAAAAAAGGAATTAATGATAATCATGCTTTAAACAATTATTTTGACTAGAATGAATTTATATGAAACTGAGAGCAAACAAGACAAATTAATCGAATTGTTTCCACCAAACTAATTAGCCAAAGTTTAGAGAAAAGTTTCTTAGCACATAAATAATTAGCACATAAACCTATAATGTTGTCGTTTTGATTCATTCCTTCAACACGCGGTGAAAGAATAAAGCGTACGATATCGCATAACATATTTGAACAGAAGAACAATAGAGACATTTTTTAACAAAGGAATAAAGAGACGACACCACTAAATACACAAAGTTTTAACTCAATACCATGACTATCACAATCAAAACTAAGTACTTCTTGAATACCAAACAGAGAAAGAAGCGAAAAGAGAAGCTAATCAGAGAGGATATTACCTCTCTTTGGTGCAGCGCTGCTGGGCGGTAACGCGCAAGAGCGGCAACTTCACCTCAAGAAAACGCAGACGTGAACAAGAAAAAGAAAACCTCAAACCCTTCTGTATCTCTCTGTGAACTCTAAATTTCAGAAGAATAATCCTAAAATTTTGTTTCTAAGAAAATGTGAAATCCGCCGTTCTCCCTCTACAAAATGAAAAGAAAAAGAACTTATATATCAGGGGATTTAGGGTTTTTGATTTGGGAGGGAAAGGGGTAGAATTGGCAAATTCTATTCAAACAACCCCTTTTTGAATTCTAAACAACAAAACCTTTCACCAAATTCGTTGAACAACTTTCCCTGCTAATCTGAAACCATTCCGAAAGTGGAAGGGGGATGGATGGACGGATTGATTCGATTTTGTCCTTGAATGAGCGACGTGGAGCCATCTCGTACTGTCGAGGATGAAAATTGCAGCAGAAATCGCGGCGAAAGGCTGTATCAAATCGTACGAGACACAGAAGGAGATTGGAGTTTTATGTCAATCGTGAACTCGTGACACGCATAGGACGAGAAATCTTGGACGCTGTTTGAATATCCCAACTATGTGATTTTGTCGCTTCTGAATTGTGAACGTTGGAGCTAATGTCGTGCTGCTCTGTTCGCTCACGCGATGCTGCTCCGTCGACTCGATGGGGCTTCGCCATTGAGCACCGCTACCAGTTTGTCACGCGTGAAAAGAGCGTACAATAGGAATTTGGAACTGTTGCGTGTTGTCACGCTCTTTGACTTCTCTTGTAAAGGGGAGAAAGGCTGGAGGGCCGGGTCAAAGGTTAACAAACAAAATGGGCTGAGGTTACAAGGAATGACACTTGCTGCTGGGCCGGAGTTAAATGACAAAAGGGTCTGGGAATTCGATTCGGATCAGTTGAGGGAATTGAAATCTGATGGGCTGGATGATTGGAAGTTGGCCAATAAATGGCCCAAAATTTGGTCTTTTAGGATATTACCAATTTAGCCAAATTGTAATTGGCCAATTTGATTAAAATTTAAAATAAGACGAATTAATATAATTAATTAACAAGCTTCTTAAGGTTAACAAAAATAAAATAATTAATTCGACTATAAACTAAAGATTCAAAATATAAGCTAAAATAATTAACCAAATATTTATATAAAGCAAAATGCTACTATCATTATTATTTTTTTCGATTTTGAACATTGATAAAATTATAATAATTATATGAATAATTATGTAAGACATCTACATTAGCTAAAAACAATATAAAAAGTGTCAAAACCTTATTCAAAATAACTTGCAAGCTAATTTATTTATTTTTTTGAAATTTATAAAATTAATTATTTTAAATCGTTTAAACTTGAGAAGCTCGCTAGTTAATTACTATCGAGGAGGGTCAAAATTTGGTGTTAAACAACTGTCCCTCATTTTACTCGGATTGACGCAAGAAATTCGAGGAGAATGAAATTGACCGATCTAATTTTGACCAACCACACACTCGTCTATGAGAAAGGGATTTGGTGCTGACTCAGGGATTATGGCTGAACCCCGCAAATGGGTTCCCTACATATCTCAGGCTATATGAGAATTCAAGCCACTTGTAGTTCGTCACGCTTGATTTAACGCACGAGTTTGATAGAAATCAAAAGTCATCTCGATACCGGATAACGAAGGCACCAAGATGCTCGAGAATAAGATTTAAGAGCGAATGTTGGAATACAACTGAGTTTTCGACATTGAGCCCGCCTACATATCCTTAAACCTTAGAAATCAGGTTGCTTGTAGTTCGACTCAATCGGTTGAAAAGGAAATCTATTATGCTAGATAACCTTTGGTTCTGGACAAGTGACAAATTAAGTCGAGTATGAAAAGGAGGCTTGTAACCTCTTAGCCATGAATGTGGTGCGCTTCACACCCCTAGATAAGAACTTACACGTACATAATCTCCAAAGCTCTTGGTGTATCGTCACTCAGATTGGAAACTTACTTCCGGCAGATATAAAGATTTTTGGATGCGAAACTGAAACTAAAAAACTAAAAGAAAAACCCACATGCCTTATGATAGGGGTGTGGTTTGATTGTGGTGGAATTCGCTCCTCTTCTCGTGTCCTAAGAGTTTGACACTCCTCTTTGGACTATGTCCAGTTCGCTGCTAAGAAAAAGTTCCACGTTGTGCTGCATCCTTTTTTATATCGTCCGCACCTGTGGTATATTTTAAGGAATTCATCCTTTCGGATGCTCTCGACAAAGACTGAGATAAAACTCGTCAGCATAAAAATGCAATTTAAATGGGAGATAGTGTCTTTTACCATGTTGACACTTAATTATTCTCCTCGACATTTGACGTCAACTCGATTGGGTTTGACGTAAAGCAAATAAAGCTAATGTCTTATGCTTGCAATATAATCTTCAATGTACTCTTCATTTGATGGAAATAAAAATTGATGCAGTGTGCTGATATTACTCTTGATGTCGTCTTCGATGCTCTTCTTGATGTTTACTTTTATCAAAATAAAAGAATGCATTTGATGTCGATGGGTAAATATTTCTCTTGAGATGCACGATTTCCTTCTCTGGCAGTGCATGATTTCTTGTGGGATATGAATATCTTCCCGCGATGCGTGATTTATTGCGGGGCATGAATATTTTCCCGCGATGCGTGAGTATTAACTCGCGATGCATGAATATTAACTCGTGATGCATGGTCTTCTGCGGGGCATGAATATCTTCTCGCGATGCATAAATTTCTGCGAGGCATGAATATCTTCTCGCGATGCATAATTTTCTGCGAGTCATGAATATCTTCTCGCGATGCATAATATTAACTCGCGATGCATGATCTTCCGCGATGCATGATATTTCGTGATGCATGAATATTGACTCGCGATGTATGATCTTCCGCGATGCATGTATATGATATTCCGCGATGCATGAATATCTTCTCGCGATGCATAATCTTCCGCGATGCATGAATATCTTCTCGTGATGCATAATTTTCTTGCGTGAATATTAACTCGTGATGTCATCCATGGTACCAAATGAAGATAGTGCTTCAATCGAGCAACCTAGTTATCTTCTGGGTGTCTTCTGGATAATGATATCGTCTCAATTGATAATAAAATAAATGACCCCTCTGGGTAGTGTGTTGCCTTGATCGAAAAAGAAAATAAATGACTCATCCGGGTAGTGTATTGTCTTGATCGACAAATAACCCCTCTGGTAGTAATAATATCATATCTAATAATATGATGCAGATGACGTCCTCTACGAACACCGTAAACTTCTTTCCTGAGATTTTCCGCTCGATTCATCTTTGAATCTAGTTGGACGTTCTTCAGATTTCATGTTGCTGAGAGTTGAATGAAACAATAATGTAACACTCCCAAGTCTTCGATATGTGCAATATAAAATGATTCTTTTATCCACAGAAGAATTGTGAATTTTGGGAGAACTCTCTCCATATTTCATTTGATTCATCTTTGAACACAATCATATCTTCATTATAGCCTTCATATTTGTTAGGATTTTGATTGAAACAATAACGTTAACATTCTCAAGTCGGCGATACAAGCGATAGAAACATTTCCTGCATCCACCAAAATTGTTAATATTTCCTGCATCCACAGAAAAATTGTCAGTTTAAAATGAATTGATATGTGTTGATTTCTTCGATTGTTTGCTCCTTGTCCAGCTATCTCCAGTTGATTTCCTGATTTCCCGAACCTTGATAGATAAGACAAAATGTTTTGTGCCAAAACAAACGAAACACATAGGGAAGATTTAAGAAAAGTATTTTCAAAAAGAAGCATTTTGAAAAATAGTTTTGCCAAGTATCATGTCACATCAGGCTCAGCGAACTTCTTTGAGTCTGATGCTTGGAGGTATATCTGATTATTCGATGGAGAGTATTCAAAGTCTCTCTAGGCGGTTGATAAACCCATGTGGAAGTCCCAGTTATGAGTTTTGGTTTATCTTCAACTATCGGTAAGTAAATCATGGAATTTTTGAGATCCTCTCAAAAATTCTGTCCAGTTTCAAATTTTGAAGTATCTTCATTCTTGACTTGCTGAGGAAAAATCTACTTCCCGAGAATTTTTTAGACCCTCTCAAAAATTCTGTCCCAGTTTCTATTGTAAAGAGGAATAGAAATCTTACGGGAGATATGACAGAACCCTTGTGGCGCCTACGTATCCCGTTGAGGCAGAAATCAGGTCAAACGTAGTTCCCCCTCAAGGTTAACAATAAAAATTACAAAGAAACCCGAACGAGGCCAACATAGGCCACCTACGTATCTCATTCTTTAGAATTCAGTTCGAACGTAGTTCAAATACACAGAAATATTAAAAGGGATAAACGGGGTGACCGAGGCTGACATAGGCCACCTACGTAGCTCATTTTTGAGAATTCAGGTCAGACGTAGTTCATTACAAGAGGGATAAAATTTTAAGCAAAGCAAATACAAGCAAATAGAACGATTACAAGTAAATGACAGAAAATACAAACTGAAACTTCACACATAGTACCTGTTGACAGCATCTGAGTTGATCGGTTTTGTCCAAGCGGTGCCATCCATCTCTGGCAGGACCAAAGGACCTCCAGATAATACTTTACAAACCATGTAAGGTCCTTGCCAATTTGGTGCAAATTTTCCTTTGTACTCATCTTGATGAGGAAAAATTCGCTTAAGTACCAATTGACCGATTTCAAAAATTCTGTCTCTAACTCTCTTGTGGAAAGCACGAATCATTCTCTATCGATACAACTGACCATGACAGACAGCGACCATACTCTTTTCATCAATCAAGGTTAAATGATCAATCCGCTTGCTGACCCATTCAACATTACTTAATTCAGCTTCTTGGATGATTCTCAAAGACGGTATCTCAACTTCAGCAGGTAAGACTGCTTCTGTTCCATACACTAGCAAATATGGAGTGGCTCCAATCGACGTTCTGATAGTCGTTCGATAACCCAATAAAGCGTATGGCAACATCTCATGCCACCCTCGGTGATTATCAATCATTTTCCTCTGAATCTTCTTGATGTTCTTATTGGCAGCCTCTACAGCTCCATTCATCTGAGGACGATAAACGGTTGAGTTTCGGTGAGTAATATTAAATTGTTCACATATGTCTCTCATCAAGTGACTGTTGAGATTTACACCATTATCAGTAATGATCGATTCTGGTACTCCGAACCTGTATATGAGATTATTTCGAACGAGATCAACTACAACTTTCTTGGTTACCGACTTGTAAGAAGCTGCTTCCACCCACTTGGTGAAATAATCAATGGCAACCAAACTGAATCTGTGTCCATTCGAAGCGGCTGGCTCTATCGGGCCGATGACATCCATGCCCCAAGATACAAACGGCCAAGGTGAACTCATAGCATTGAGTTCGTGAGGCGGCACTCGAATCAGATCACCGTGCACTTGACATTTATGACATTTCTGCACGAATTTGCAACAATCGTTCTCCATAGTCATCCAGAAATAACCGGCTCGGAGGATCTTCCTCGCCAAAATGAGTCCATTCATATGTGTTCCACAAACTCCAGCATGTATTTGTTCAATAAGCTTCGCAGCTTCAGCAGCATTGACACATCTGAGAAGACCCAAATCTGGAGTTCTTCTATAAAGGATTTCTCTATTTAGAAAGAAATTGAGAGCCATACGGCGTATCGACTTCTTTTGGTTGGATGTGGCATCTTCCGGATAAATCCCAGACTCCAAATACTTCTATATATCAAAATACCATGGCAAACTGTCAGGTTCTGCTTCAACATATGAACAATGGAGCGGATGTTCTTTCAGCTCTATATCCAGAGGATCAATATAATCAGTATCTAGATTTTTAATCATCGAAGAGATGGTGTCAAGGGCATCAGCCAACTCATTTTGTATTCTAGGAGTATGTCTGAACTCGATCTTACGAAATCTCTTGCATAGCTTCTGTACACACTGAACGTACGAAATAATCTTTGGGTTTTTCACAGCTCACTCTCCTTGAACCTGATGAATCAACAGATCTGAATCTCCAATGACCAACAACTCATGGACATTCATGGATGGCCATTTTCAGACCAAGAACACAAGCTTCATATTCAGCCTTGTTGTTCGTGCAATTAAATCGGAGTTTAGCTGCCATGGGATAGTGCTGACCAGATTCTTACACTAAGACCGCTCCGATACATTTTCCTTGGTGATTTGCTGCTCCATCAAAGAATAATCTCCAACTCGGATATGCTTCAGAAATATCTTCACCCACAAATGGCACTTCTTCAACTTGAAAATAAGTCTTAAGCGGTTCATACTCTTCATCGACAGGATTTTCTGCAAGATGATCAGCCAAGGCCTGTGCCTTTATTGCCTTCTGAGTGACATACACGATATCAAATTCACTCAATAGCATTTGCCACTTAGCTAACTTTCTGGTCGGCATCGCCTTCTGGAAAATATACTTTAATGGATCCATCTGGAAATAAGGTATGTAGTATACGAAGACAAGTAATGTTTCAACTTCTGGGCAAGCCAAGTCAAAGCACAACATGTTCTCTCCAATAGAGTATAACGAGACTCGTATGGAGTGAACTTCTTGCTTATGTAGTAGATAGCCCTTTCCTTCTTTCCTGTCTCGTCGTGTTGATCGAGCACGCATCTGAATGCACTATCTGAGACGGATAAATACAGCAACAATGGAATCCACTCTCGCGGAGGAACCAATACCGGTGGATTTGAGAAATAGTTCTTGATAGCGTCGAAAGCAGTCTGACACTCTTCAGTCCACTTTGTCGGAGTGTCCTTCTTCAACAGCTTGAAGATAGTCTCACACACCACGGTTGATTGAGCTATGAATCGACTGATGTAGTTCAACCTCCCTAAGAAACTCATCACCTCTTTTCTCGTCTTCGGAGGAGGTAACTCTTGAATTGCTTTAATCTTAGAAGGATCGAGCTCAATACCCCTTCTGCTGACTATAAATCCCAACAACTTTCTGGCTGGAACTCCAAAAGCGCATTTGGCAGGATTTAACTTCAAGTTGTAACAACGCAAACGATCAAAGAATTTCCTTAGATGTGTCAAGTGGTTCGAACCCTCGCGGGACTTTATTATGACGTCATCTACATACACCTCAATCTCCTTATGAATCATATCATGAAATATAGTCGCCATAGCCCTCATATAAGTAGCACCAGCATTCTTGAGGCCAAATGGCATCACTCTGTAATGATATACACCCCAAGGTGTAATAAAAGTTGTCTTTTCTGCGTCTTCCTCGTCCATCAGAATCTGATGATACCCTGCGTAACAATCCACAAATGACTGCATTTTATGATTAGCACAGTTATCGAACAGAATATGGATGTTTTGCAACGGAAAATTATCCTTAGGGCTGGCTTTGTTGAGATCTCTGTAGTCAACACAAATCCTGATTTTCTCATCTTTTTTGGCGACCGAAACAACATTGGCCAACCAAGTCGGGTATTGCGTCACTTACACTAGTCGAGACTCAATCTGTTTGGTGATTTCTTCTTTAATCTTTAAACTCAACTCAGGCTTGAATTTCTGAGTTTCTGCTTCACCAGACTGAACCCTGGATTAATCGGTAATTTGTGAGACACAACATTGGTACTCAGCCCTAGCATGTCACCGACTTCCCAAATGAACACATCAGTGTATTCAGTGAGTAAATGAATCAGGCCCTCTCTTTGAGCTTTATCCAAGTGAACACTGATCTTGACCTCTTTGACACACTCTTGGTCCCCCAGATTTACAGTTTTAGTTTCCTCTAAATTTGGCTTATGCTGATTTTCAAACTGCAGAAATTCTTCAGCAACATATTCCGGTACCTCACTTTCTTCTTTGTAATCATCAACCTCGTCATCACCTGCCTCACTTTGTTTGTTCAGCTCGTGACATGACATGACATTGGCAAGTTTAATACTTATATTACTGAAACCATAAATAAACAAAGTTAGGAAAGTAAAATATAACAAATAAGTAAATAAACAAATTTTCAATAAAAGAGGCTTTCAATTAAATTGGAAATAGTGCAAACTTTGTCTATGGCAAAAGGCCATGTTGCCTTTTTCAAACATCACGAGGGAATTTTAAAATTCACGCAATTAAGAAAAATACAAAATGGTGGGTCTCGGGCCTCTTCCGAACTACCACCGATTTAAATATGCATAAAACGATGCCCTTCTACCAAGGAGTTTAGGGAATCAGAATTGGCGTGGAGGTCCAGTTCTGCAGCATCTCTCCAGGCTCAGCATCACAGAATCCTGTCAGCTCGACCTCGTCCTCAATGACAGCATCAATCTCTTCGAAGAGGCCACAGATTCCTTCCCCGAGGTCATCTTGCTAGGCATACTCTCGTATCGGGAATGATTTATACAGATGAGGGATTGGCTTAGCCAATGCTTGATCAATCTTCTTCTTTGCCTTCCTATCATCATCTGTGGAGACGTACCCCAAACCATATCTAGCTCCTTTGACGAGGATCGAAAAAGGCTCAATAATTCCTTGGGAATTTCTTTCCAATCCAAAACCTGGTTCAAAACCATTTTGCAGCATCACAGTGGCTATCATCTTGTACACGGCAGGCATAGAAGGCTGTGGGGCCAAATCCTCACCGGTGGCATTTACCAGCTCCACCGTATAGAAATTGGTACTTTGAGACACTTCATCAATAATTGGCGCTTGTCTGCCAGAGTGATTCCCTTCATCATGAATAACTAGCTCTTTGTTCTTCCAAACGAGTTTCAACATCTGATGAAGGGTAGAAGGTACAGCTCCCGCCATATGAATGAAAGGCCTTCCTAGAAGAAGGTTATAGATGGTGTCTATGTCTAAGACTTGAAACTGTGCGCTGAATTCTGTCAGACCCATTTGGATAACCAGATTCACCGCTCCCAAGGTATCTCTCTGAACCCCATCAAAGGCTCTCACGTTGACTTGGTTTTGCTCCAACTTTCCCTAGTCAAACCGTAACTGCATCAAAGTCGACAGTGGGCAAATGTTTAGACCGGATCCATCATCCACCAAGACGCGATTTATAACCTTCTCGCGACATACAACAGTGATGTACAATGCCTTATTGTGCGACCTCCCTTCATAAGGCAACTCATCGTCACAAAAACTGATTTGATGCCCTCGAATAACTTGGTTAATCATGGCGGCTACATTATCGCTGGTTGTACCGACGGGAACATACGCATCATCAAGAGCTTTCATCAAGTCATGTCTGTGCGATTGAGAACTCATCAACAGGGCCCACACGGAAATCTTGGCTGGAGTTTTCTCCAAATGCTTAACAATTGAATAATCTTTTGGCTGCATCTTTCTTCAAAACTCCTCTGCCTCGCCTTCACTTATCGGTATTTTAGTCTGATCCTTCTTTTGCCCTCAGAGAGCCAACTCTTCAGGAGTATAACACTTCCCAGAATGGGTCATACCTTGAGCGGCAGCAGTTTCAATCACAAATTTTGGCTTGACAAGAGTTTTTGATGGCACCAAGGCAACAACCTTTGCGGATGTCAAGATAACAAACTCTTTTTTCTCTTTGATACTCAACGAAGCAACAGACCTTTCGAAATCGTCATGAATGATTGGAGTTATCACTTTTACCACGCACCAATCATCATCTGTCTCTATCATATTTAAATTGTCGCCTCCATGATTCGGCGAAGGGTTTGTGTTGACATTAGGCGCAGCTGGTTGAACAGAGACCACCTCTTGGTCGATTAGATCCTGAATTTTGTGCTTGAGGTTGATACAGTCCTCAGTATCATGCCCAAAACTATTAGAACGATAAGCACACCTTTGATCAGGCCTATAGAACTTAGAACTGGTATCCACCGGTTTGGGCCCCTCTGGGTGGATATATCCGACCGCATCCAGTCGCTCGTACAACTTTGTTCGGCTTTTGGCGAGCACAGTGAAGTTCCTCAAAGGCTTCTTCTCGAATCTAGATTGAGGCGGATCATATCTGCCTTATGGAGGAGGCATCTGTTGATAATTTTTGTTGTTGGGACGGGGAGCTTGATTTCTGGGATAGGGATTTATTTGGTAGTTTGGCAATGGAGCTTGGTAATTCGGAGGGGAATTTTGGTATAGTGGAGCTTGGACCTGATAAACGGGAGGGGGTGCTCTGTAGCTCGACTGCACATTAGCACAGTTGGGGGCAACACCTTGGTAGTGAGGAGATGGAATTTGATACAGTGGAGGATGATTTTGGTAAGTGGGAGATGGATTTTGGTAATTTGGGGGTGGACTTTGGTAGACTGGAGGAGGATTTTGGTATGCTGGAGGAGGATTATTTTTCTGACTAGCTTGGTAGGATTTTTGAGAAAATCGAGAACGACCTTGGGAGTAGGAGGATCTTCTGGGTGTTTCTTCCCCTCATATGAGACAGTGGCAATGTCCTCTCTCTTCTTCTTCAACAACCCTAAAGATCCGGGCGACGCGGCTAAACGGGCCATCTTTCCTGTTTTTTAAACCATCTTCGATAGTTTCACCAATCTTGACTATCTCGGCAAATTTTGCTCCTACGAGCAGCATGATTTTGTCGTAATACTCAGGCTCTTGCACCCGCACGAACACTTTGATAATTTCCTTTTCAGACATAGGCGGTCTTACCCTTGCAACTTCCTTTCTCCACCTATAGGCAAACTCTCTATAGCTCTCGGTTGATTTCTGCTTCATATTCTCCAAAGAGTATCGATCGGGGACAATTTCTACATTGTAGGCAAATCGATCGATGAAATCTTTGGCCAGAGCATTCCAGCTGGGCCATTGTCTGGTTTCGTGGGAGGTAAACCATTCCAGAGACTCCCCGCACAGGCTTTGGCTGAAGAGCCGCATCAATAGAGCTTCATCCCTACCTACTCTAACAAGTTGGTCGCAGTAGGCTCTTAAATGATCCATAGGGTTTCCCACTCCTCCAAAAGTATCAAATTTCGGAATCTTGAACTCTTCTGGAAGGTAGATTTGGATGAATATATAAATCTTCATAATTAAGACCGGCGGCATCAGGGACGCATTGGATCTCTTTCATGGCTTTCTTGATCTCTTCTTTTATATCCACTTTTGTCTCTTCCTTCGCTCTCCATTCTCTTTCCTGTTCCTTATAATGGTCCTACTCAGAACCATACACGTCGTGCTCAGCAGGGACGGGAATTTGGAAAGTGGTTCTTTTAGGTAAGGGTGGAGCTATGGAAGGACTCTGGGCGTTTTGAGCGGTTTGGTAATTCTGTGGATAAGTCTGAGGATTGGTATTCTGATTTAAGTGGTGGTGGGATATTTGGGGATTAAAAGTGCTCTGATTTGGATTTTGATCGGGATTTTGAGGTGGTGGAGGGGTTTGAGGTTGGGTATTTTGAGGATGAGATGGCATTTGGGAATGGTTATTCTGAGGAGGTGGTGGAGTTTGGTAGGAAGTTGCAGCGTATTGGGGGTTTTGAGGGGTTAGGTCTATAGCGGGGGGATTCTGAATGAGCGGCACACCTTGAGCTGGATTCATATTCGAGGAAGGGAAGTAGAAGGAGGCCTTCCATCTGCAGCATTAACATTATATCCTGGCGGAGGCAAATCCTGCCTTCTCTGCATCTCTACCCTCATATCTGCAATCTGTTGCATCAACTGCAGAATCAACTCATTTTGGTCCGCTATGGTGGGTTGAGCCACCACAACATCAGTGAGACCTACTTCTTCGTTATTTTCTCCCATAATCGTCTTTCCTTTATCAAAATTTTGCCCTGGGAAGGAATCTGCGGGACCTTTCGATCTGGTGAAGTAAGGATGATCTTCCAGCTTAATCAACACAGATCAGTTCAAAATACCTGAGGAGGAAAACAACTCAAAGGCAGATTTGTCAGTTTGGATTAAGAATACAAAACGCATAATATCACACATAGAGCAGATAAACACACAAGTTTCTATGTTTGAGGAATATCTTCAACCCACGAGTAAGGACGGAAATAGATTTTTTAACAAGCAGGAGTTTGCTTGTTTTTTAATTTGACACTGTCTCAGAAAGGCTAAATCACATTGAGCTATGGTCTTCTTGCAGCTATTCTTCGATGTCCGTTGATCCAGTCTTCTCATTTCCTTTACCATAAGGGGGAGAATGAAAACTTTTAAAGATAGGGGTCGGGCCTTGACAGGCTGCCTACGTATTTCGCAAGGATAATTCAGGCCCAACGTAGTTCGAGTACAAGGGATAACATTTTTTCATTCATTTATTACGATTACAAGGAAATTGAAAGGCAACAACAGAGCTTTAAAGATAAAATGATGACTATATCTTAGTCATTCTTTCTTCTCTACGTCATCTCAACTACGGGGGACAATCTCGACTAGAATCTTTCCCATGTCATGAGGGATTCGAGGTCGTGGTGGAAGTCAAGACACTTTTCAATATTGTGGTCTGTGGCATTGTGATAGGGACAACGCTTCCGAACTTCGTACTGAAGAGAATACTGCATATCCATGCCCCTGTAGAAATGGGTAAAGACGTCATTCTAAACTAATTATAAGTAGATTTCGATCATCATTTTCTTGGAAGACGTGAACGCGCAATGAAAGAATCTGGTCTTCTCTGTGACCGGTATTTCACTTGCCCTTGGTTTTCGTACCCTTTGAATAGAGTATGCGCGAGTGTTATAACTCGGGTATTGATGCTCAGACTTGGGCCATGCGGGAAGACCATCGTTCCCAACAATGCTATAGCAAATGCTAGAGGACGAATTTCGTTCCATTCTCTGTAGGAGACCTTGAACTCTCGGTTGTAAGTGGCATAGAAGCTCGCGTGTCCAAATCTGATATAAAGGTCTCAGAATGATATGTGAGATTCTTGGCACCAGTAGGCAAAAATTTTCCCCAACCCGAACCAGTCCACAATATCTTCTACGGAAGGCTTATTAGGGATGAAGATGTCTTCTTATTTTCTTGCCTTTCTTTCTATCCCAGTACCTACTATGTCTATGCAGTCTCTGATCTCTTCCAAAGTCCGGGTAATCTCAGCGGTTCCAAATCGGAACACCATTCATTGATTATCCCAATACCCCGTGAGGACCTCAACCAGTTCTGGCCAACCATTTATGTTGATCAACTCTGTCATAGCACCCACGTATTTGTTGAGGGTTCTTCTATGATCCCCGTCGAGATTGCCATACCACATTTTGAGTTGGGTGGCGTCGCTATGATCATGTCGAACTTTGGAAAATGATCCATATCTACAAAACAGTAACTAGTTAGGTTTACTCACCCCAAATTGGTATTCACACGTACATCATTCAAATGTCAAATAAAATGATGTGTCGTGAGGTCAGAGACCTTGGACACGATTTTGGTGGTTTTTTACTAAATGGACTTAATACACCTTGGGTATTAAGTCATCTTAGGCTAATGGTTTTTGGGTTTTGGTTTTGCTCTATCTTAGGCTTGCTAGAATTTATTTCAAATAAACGGTACCCAATTTGGACAGACAACGGGGTGAAGCTACCAAACGACGTCGGATGACCTCATTCCAACTATTTATTTGATACTTCCAAATGAATTTTTGTGTATTTTTGAAAAAATCAGTTGAAAGCCACGTAACTTCCATTTTCCTAATGCAAACTATTTGCTGTTTGGCGAAAGAATCCTATGAAAATGCAACATTATATCAATAATAAAGTAAACAAATAAGCAATTATAGCCAAATAATGTTTAGTTTTAAGGTTAGAATCCTTCAAATCCCCAGCAGAGTCGCCATTTCTGTTTTATCGAAACAGTATTTTTTTATTTTTTGACTTTTTTAGAGTCGCCACTTAATTTTTCAAGAAAATCAAGAAAACTTGTTCTTTCAATTTGACTAAAGAGAAAATCAATTTGAAAGATTTTGAAAAGGGTTTGGGGATTCTTATTAACGTCTTAGGAAGGTTTGAAAGCACCTAAGACGTCCGCTAACTTGCGGTTATCCGATAACTAACTTAGTTTGGCTAAAAATTTAACTTATTTCGAGATAAAATATTGTTTTAGAGTTGTTTAAAATAAAGTAATTAATTTTAAAATTGGTTTGCAAATTTATTCACTCTTTTAGAATCGATTTGAAATTATTTTAAGTCGATAAAACATTTACGGCGTTTGTGGGTATTTGAAGTTTCCAATTTTAAAACTAAAGACAAATAATCAAATAAGGAACAAATATGAGAGAGAGAGAGAGTTGGGTTGGGTCCAAAGTCGGGTTCTGTTCGCCTGGACCGGTATTTGGACCCACCTGTTTTGGGCCTTGACCCATGTATTTATACTTGTCCTAAACTAAGCAAATAATTTAATAATGAATACAGAACAGAAATACACGAGGGCTTAGGCCCAAAAATAACAAAATACAAAACTTCAAAATAAAAATTTGGGCCTTTATGGCCCAATCTCTTCACTTCTTCCAGTGGCCTTCTTCTTTTCTTCGAGACTTGTAAGACGCATTTTATGGGTTGACTCAAAGTATTGGGTCTCAATGGCCCAATCATGAGAACACAAAGAAAGGTGGAAGCCCATGAGGGCTCGGGCGATTCTCACATGTCACACAAAAATAGAATAACTAGGATTAGTTTCTTTCCAAATTTACTAATAAATACCCAATCACACAGATAAGGGGTATCAAAGAATCATAACTCAACACCATAAGCTCTATGAATCAAACTAAATGTTTCAGAATATGGCAAAGAACTGGCAGATTCAAAGAAGAAGAGAAAGCAATCTTAATATTGCTTGACAAATAACTCATTCTACCCATAAGTCAAGTCGTCTCATTTATGTCACGCGATACATAAATAAAAAAAAGGAATTAAAGATAATCATACTTTAAACAATTATTTCAACTAGAATGAATTTATATGAAACTGAGAGCAAACAAGACAAATTAATCAAATTGGTTCCACCAAACTAATAAGCCAAAGTTTAGAGAAAAGTTTCTTAGCACATAAATTTAAAGATAATTAGCACATAAACCTATAATGTTATCGTTTTGATTCATTCCTTCAACACGCGGTGAAAGAATAAAGCGTACAATATCGCATAACATATTTGAACATAAGAACAATAAAGACATTTTTTAACAAAGGAATAAAGAGACGACACCACTAAATACACAAAGTTTTAACTCAATACCATGACTATCACAACCAAAACTAAGTACTTCTTGAATACCAAACAGAGAAAGAAGCGAAAAGAGAAGCTAATCAGAGAGGATATTACCTCTCTTTGGTGCAGCGCTGCTGGGCGGTAATGCGCAAGAGCGGCAACTTCACCTCAAGAAAACGCAGACGCGAACAAGAAAAGGAAATCATCAAACCCTTCTGTATCTCTCTGTGAACTCTTAAATTTCAAAAAAAAACGTAATTCTCCTGTGAACTCTAAATTTCAGAAGAATAATCCAAAAATTTTGTTTCTAAGAAAATGTGAAATCCGCCGTTCTCCCTCTATAAAATGAAAAGAAAAAGAACTTATATAGCAGGGGATTTAGGATTTTCGATTTGGGAGGGAAAAGGGGTAGAATCGGCAAATTTGATTCAAACACCCCCTTTTGAATTCTAAACAAAAAAACCTTTCACCAAATTTGTTGACCAACTTTTCCTACTAATCTAAAACCATTCCGAAAGTGGAAGGGGGATGGATGGACGGATTGATTTGATCGTCCTTGAATGAGCGACGTGGAGCCATCTCGTGCTGTCGAGGACGAAAATCGCAGCAGATATCGCGGCGAAAGGCTGTATCAAATCGTATGAGACACAGAAGGAGACTGGAGTTTTATGTCAAGCGTGAACTCGTGACACGCGTAGGGCGAGAAATCTTGGACGCCGTTTGAATATCCCAGCTATGCGATTTTGTCGCTTCTGAATTATGAACGTTGGAGCTAACGTCGTGCTGCTCTGTTCGCCCACGCGATGCTGCTCCGTCGACTCACTGGGGCTTCGCCATTGAGCACCGCTACCAGTTTATCGCGCGTGAAGAGAGCGTACAATGGGAATTTGGAACTGCTGCGTGTTGTCACGCTCTCTGACTTCTCTTGTAAAGGGGAGAAAGGCTGGGGGGCAGTTCAAAGGTTAACAAACAAAATGAGCTGAGGTTACAAGGAATGGCACTTGCTGCTGGGCCGGAGTTAAATGACAAAAGGGCCTGGGAATTCAATTCGGATCAGTTGAGGGAATTGAAATCTGATGGGCTGGATGATTGGAAGTTGGCCAATAAATGGCCCAAAATTTGGTCTTTTAGAATATTACCAATTTAGCCAAATTGTAATTGTCCAATTTGATTAAAATTTAAAATAAGACGAATTAATATAATTAATTAACAAGCTTCTTAAGGTTAACAAAAATAAAATAATTAATTCGACTATAAACTAAAGATTCAAAATATAAGCTAAAATAATTAACCAAATATTTATATAAAACAAAATGCTATTATCATTATTATTATTTTCGATTTTGAACATTGATAAAATTATAATAATTATATGAATAATTATGTAAGACATATACATTAGCTAAAACAATATAGAAAGTGACAAAACCTTATTCAAAATAACTTGCAAGCTAATTTATTTATTTTTTTGAAATTATAAAATTAATTATTTTAAATCTTTTAAACTCGAGAAGCTCTTTAGTTAATTACTATCGAGGAGGATCAAAATTTGGTGTCAATAGTCTCATAAAACACATTTAACAAGTATAACATCATTTGCATCCTTACTTCACATAACAAGCCTTCAGGGTCTCATTCACATTGAATAAGTAACTTCACATTCATATAAGTCAAGTAAACACTGCCACCAAGAAGGTGGACCATACCACTCAGGAGCATTTCATAACCAAAGCTTAATCAACATAACAAACTTACCCTTCAATCAAAACTTCCATCACCTATATCATTTTTCTCAATAATTCATCATAAATTAGCCCTTAGGGCAGTAGCTAAACATCAATAACAACATAAGTAAAGTAAAGTTCAAAGACTACAAAACTAAGCTCATTTAACCCATTTCTTAAGCCAACATATGATGAAAAGCTTTAACATGATTTAATTGAGGTTTTAGCCTTAAAATCATCAACTAACATTAGAAACATCATTTTTGAATCATTAGAAACGTTTTCATGCAAGACCCATATTTAGATTTGAAGATAGTAGAAACTAGGGTTGAAAACCCCTTTTTGAAAATTCATTAGAAGGGACTCCTTGAATGGAAGAGGGTTCAAGGATGGATACCATAACTCACATAGAAGAAACCCCAAGGATTTTTGATGAATAAAATCCCACTAACAGACCTCCTAGTTCCTTCTTGACTTCTAGTTTCCATGGTGACTTGAGAGAGTCTTCTAAGGGAGAAGGGTTTTGGGTTTTGGGAAAGTGAAATCTAAAATTCGGTCTTAGGGTTTAGAACACTTTAATATACCTAATAACCATAAAATAAACGTCCTAGGGTCATAAAATACTTGTGGTGAATTTCCCAAACACCCCAAGACTTAACAGGAAAAGACAACTTTTTGGGCAGTCTCCATCAACGGACCAACTAATGGACCGTTTGTCAAAGGATGGACCGTTAGTGGGGTCTCGTCGGTTGAATTTGCACAATTTTCAAGTGGGCCATCCTGACTTGCAGGGTCAATCGATGCCCTTGGTCTACGGATCGTTCGTGGACCAACGAACCATCCTTTGGGTCGTTGTTTGGTCACTGTTTTGGCAACTTTGGTCCAAGCTTTGGGCCCTTCTCTAGGTCCCCCTTGTGGGTCCTAGGTGGGGTCGTACCCAAATATTAAACCCCTAAACTAAGTCATATAGGTCTTAGGAACATCTCATACAAGTTTCAAGCGAAACGAACACGTAAAACTCACTGAAACACGTCAAGACACACAAGTACTTTCTAAGGCACACCTTCCGAACGTCATGGACATTTTTGGTCGTTTGACCTCCAAACTTAACCAAACTTCACACACTGCCTATGAACACTAAAGTAAATCATTTTAACTAAAATTAACTCAAGAAACATTCATTAAACTCTAGTTCACCTTAGTTCGTTTTAGGGCATTACAACTTAGTTTATAGCTCAAGTGTGGACCATAAAAAGTTTTTGAAGATTTAAAACTCAATTCATAGGGTTAATACGTAATTATGGACATGAACGACTCAACTCAAGTATTTTAAAGAAATATGGAAACTCAGTACTCAGAACTCAATGATACTCATCTAAAAAATACTAAATTAATAGGGTTCATGCTAAAATGTAGACATGAACAAATCAACTCAAGAATATTAATGCATAACATATAATAATTAAATAATTAGGACAAAAATTCAAAAGAAAACAGGAACTCAAGAACTCAAAATCAACTTATCTCAAGAATACTCAAATTTAGGGGATAAAATCCTAGATTACTCTTTTACTGACTAGAATTTAGATGTAGGGCGTCAGGAAGAACTAGTCCAATATTATGATAGCGTTACATAAAAGAACAAGGTTCTTGAAGAATATTGAAGCACAACTTGAGATGAATGGGCTAAAGTCATTGCCTCTCATTCTAAGAAATGAGCATAGATGTGAATCTCTCTGGAGTGTATGAGTATAGATCATAGACACAATTTTTTTATTAGAAGTATCAACAAGATGTTGTAATGACTTGACTTGATGAATACATAAGATTATGAATGGGTTGGTATATCTCTAAAACTTTTTCCGAATACATCACTATCTCATTCTCAACACTTGACTTCACTTCTCAGCTTATCATCTCCCCCTTAGGTCTAAAACTGACACTTGATAGTTGTGGATCTATTATGTCATCTCTAAATTGGTCTACATTCCCTTTACTCTAATATTCAGGAAAAACTTATGTCATGGCTACTAAACTTTTCATAAGCAGGTAGTAAGACTCATTCTAAGACCTCTTTCTAAGATTCTTCTATTAACCTTTTTCATTGGCATATAACATCGCTTCATCTAAGTCGTTAAGGCAAAAATGATTCTTACTTTAGACTATTCCTCATTGATAGCTCAATTATACTCTCTAGGCATACATGAGAACAAGAAACTTAATTGGAACCTTATCTAATTACATAAAATCTCGTTACACATCTTAATGTTCATGCTCTTGTTACTCTTATGATTTAGCCATACTTCACTTTCGTTATCTAAAAGTTAGGATCTCTCACTTTTACCACTCATTTCATTGTAGCTAACATATTGATTCCTCACCTACTCTATGTCAAGTCTTCCATATCAGATCTCTCAAGACTAACATCATCACCCTCATGTTGTCATTATTTTGATTATGACACTCATCTCAAATCCAAGCTTAATGTTTATTAGTAATACTAGATATCAACATGATTGCTCGTTTACTATACTATCTTACATATACTAGACAAAAATTAAGAAACACTCGCTCATTAAGACATCATAAAAAATAGTCAATCTTTATCTCACAATTTACATAGTTACAGTTTACCATCACATTTCCTTTCACAATGTCAATTATATTTTCTTTGTAAGTTTTGGAGTCGGACAACTCTTGATCTCCATTTGAAGTCATACTCAGTTCCACATCATAAGCACGTGTTGCTAGTTCTTCAAACGTTTTAGGCTTTATGCCTTGCAATATGTAACGAAGATTCCAATGCATACCTTGGATGCATATTTAGATCCCAAAAGTTTCATTAAGATGTTTTTTGCAGTTAAGGCTCAAGCTCCTCCAACGATTTATAAAGTCAATGACTTATTCATCATTTCATTGATGGGCGTTTGCAATCTCTATTATTCTCACAACACGCCTTGTGCTACAGAAGAATTCTTACTCCATTTGTTTCGAACTATCAATAGAACCAGACTCAAGGTCTGTGTACCAATAGAAAGCATTGCCTTTAACGAAGTCGACAAATTGTTTGACAAGGTAATCGCTGTATGTTCCAGCATTGTTGCAAGTTTCAATGAAGTATGCTATGCGTTGTTTTGGATTTCCATTGCCGTCGAATTGCTGCAACTTAGGAGGTTGATAGCTAGCATTTATTTTAGGTCATCAATTCTTTGGGAATACGGCTTTACATTTGTGATAGAAGACTTAAACTTGGACTCAAATTTATCTTTGATAGTGTCTTTGATGAAATCCTTCAATTTGACAACAAGAATCAGACCTTCATCAGACACTTGAAACTTCTTCTTGATTGTTTCGTGTTTTGCAAAGGACTGTCTTTTCTCTTGAGTTTCATGAAGATTTTCACATAATTGTGTAGATTCTCTTTTCTCCATATTCTCCATCATGTTCGTCAACTTAGTAATTTGGACGTCTTGACGTTTGATATGCTTCGATAGGCCCTCAATTGCTTTCGTCAGATTTGCAAGTTTTTCTTGTATTATAACAGTTTTGACCACCATCGTGTGCATTATCATCGTAGGTGATGTAGAATAACATTAATTTTCCCAAACGTAAGATGCAAACATGTTTTATGGGGTAGATCCCGTGCTTAAGACATCATTATCGGCTCAAGTGGAGTGCTTCTTGGATGTAGATAGGCTCACTTTGGCAAGAACCCTCTAGACCATTTCGGTGATGTCTTCTTTTGCATCTTTTGTAGGAGACTTCACGTATTTTGGAGACAAACCAAAGACTATAGCAAATTCGGACGGCAATCGTGAGGCTTGTTGTTTAATTAGGTTCCTTGTGATAGGTCGTATGGTTCCCGCAGTAACATCAATGATGTTTTCCACAGCGTTGCAAAATTTGGATCCATCAATTTTTGCAGATGCAGATGTGAATGGAGATGCAGATCCAGATCCATATTTGGATGTAGATCCAGATTTGGATGCAAATGATGATTTCAAGTTGATCTCCCTGAAAGTCATCTCCTTGTTTTTGAACTTTGATTCTTTTTGAAGGGATGAGATGAGAGGTAAAGATTGTCCCACTGGGCGTGCCAAATTTGTATGCGTCTAAAGTTTCAATCCTGAAATACAGCAAACAAGAAAGAAAAATAGCAAGCAAACAATATGAGAATATATGCGAAGGTTACAATCTTTATAAAAATCGTTAAGAAAAGATATGTAATCCCCTGATTCTTCTCTCCAATGATATTCTTGATTTGATGGAATGTTTGCGCTCAACTTTTGGAGCGAAGACTTCTTTGTACTTGAGGCTCAACATTTGGAGCGAAGATTTCTTTGTATGTGGAAGACATGCAAATCACCACTGAAGAGCAATTATTCTTTATGTGTCTTCTCTTTTCTTCCTTTTTCTTTTGGTCTTATGAAGACCTCTTTATATATGCTTGAGCTAGGGTTTTATGGGTATTCTCGTCCAAGCAATTTTGGTTCTTGGGCTTGAAGAACATAAGTTGGGCTCGTCTTGTCAACTTAATGGACTGACCCAAATGTAATTTGGACTTGATTTAAGTCATATAATTTTGACTTAAATATTAATCCGACTTTATTAAGCAATAATTTGACTTGGTCAACGTATCATGAATTTAAGATTCAATCCAAATTTAGTATGGATTTATCAATAAACTTTCAGTGTCTACAACGACAACCACCCATATTGGATTTTCTCCACCAATTAATAAGAAAGAGCATCCTATAATGTCTTCCTGCATAATGGACTTAGAAACTCAGGCAATCAAACTGTCCTATTCTCTTAGACTGACATATCGATTACCTGAAAATGAGCTCGATATGATATTCTTACTGTTTTCTGCTTCTTCACTCACTTCAAGTAACCATGGAAGATACACAGTACCAAATGTCAATAGTTAATCAAATTTGAATACTTGATATATTCCTATAATATTTCAAATTTGATTCTTTCTTAAAGCTTATTTTAATAAAATAATACACATTTAGCCAACACTTTGCAAGTAGTCAAATGTGAGCAAAACACTATAAACAAATAAACTTTATGTTCTTATCAATGACCAAAGTATAAATAGGACATGATGAATGAGTAGAAGCCAATAAACCAATACAAAAAGGTTCATCCAGCTAATAAAATGAAAGATCAAAGGGGGGAAATTGGTTTTCAATTCTTGACATCATAGGCCAACCTAAGAGTTGTAATACTTCATTTGCTCGATCAGTATTATCCTCATTTCCTTTCGTAATTAGAGCTAGGCTCTCCTGATAATTGAAAACACAACATCCAATAATTCCAAGATCTGTAACTTGACTTGTTGTAGGGTCATATAGCACCAGCTGTGAAGTTTCTGTCAGTTCAAAACAATCTTATCATTCTCCCATATATTTTTAGGCAAATGAGCAGCATCTATACGAGGTACATTAAACACTTTGGACCAACTTCCCTCTTGTTTCATTTCATATATGGATGTCATAGACTTATCACTAACTAAGATTGCCAGTGAGTCACCACGCGATGTAAGCCTCTCCCAATGTTTACCTGGGCCTTGGCATCTACCCAAACTGTTTGCTGCCCATGGTAAAGGACAGAATCTTGCATATATTATTATTAAGACTCCTACAAATCAATAATAATCCAGTTGAGATATGTGATGGAATAGGGAAAACCCGAGGTAAAACTGGAAGGGAATTTTAGCTTCTTCTATGAGTTATCGCATGAGGAATAGACATAGACAGACATATGAAGGTAAATAGACCTGTCCCTTTCCCCGAACATCACAGTATACTTGAATCTAAACAACCTTATAATCCCGGGTCAATTGGTCAAACCCCAATCCGAATTCATGATCATAGTCACATAAGTAGTGCTCAGTCACAAAAGGCGTAGGAGGCGGTCGGAACTCTCTGGTGGCAGGATTCCACAAACTCAAGCGGACACCGTATCCACACAAAAAAATTCTGCAGTAGGAATAAGCCATTAACTAAGCCAACAACACAGTTGAAATTATCGATACTTGGAAGATGAAGGAGAATTTTTTATTCAGGGGTCATACCCAGAACTATTTTTTCAGGGAGCGAGACTACAACAGACTTTACGAGGATGTGTTCTTCCTCTACTAATATCAAGTTGCAAATGAGGAGACAGATACGATTGTTCTTGTGATGAAAATGTTTCTCAATGAAACTCTCACTTTTGATGAGAGCATACCAGTGCTTGCACACACATTTGAAACGCAAGAGTGGTTCCACTGGCAACATCAATAAAATATCAACCACAACATCTTCTAGTAAAAGACAACAACAATCCATACTGGTGGTCCTTTGCTCCCCAATATTTTACCTGGAAATATGATGGCAAATAGAATAAATAGAATGACACATCTTACAAACATATTTCAAATTAGGACTCACACCCAAAACCTAGCTCATATGGAGGAAGGTTGCTCAAGTAGGATCTCGTCCTGGTCCAATGTAGGATCATTCTCATCAATAAATACACACATGTATGGTATACATTTGCTGACTATTTTTTTTGGATGGGCAACTATTTTTGTTAATTTCCTTAGGAAAATGAAAACATGGGAATTCATAGTAAAGAACTAGTCATTTGGTTTTCTAGTATTTCATTAGCCCATAAGTGGTTTTGGTTTTGTTCTAGAGCTCAACAACTTAGACATTGCGACCATTTTTCAAACATAGATATAAGGGTAAACGACATGTACTTGTTCATCTCAGAATACTCGAACCAATCTCAAAAGGCACAGAGGCCGATTTCAAGGGCGGACCCACATGGGTTCTAGGAGGCTCACCCGAACCCCCTCGGCAAAACATTACATCATATATATAAGGTGAATTTTTTGTATTTATGTAGATATATTAAATTTGAACCCCTTCATGAACAAAATACAAATTGTAGTATAGTGGTAGATTCTTTTTAAATATACCCTTGTGTACAGGGTTTGAATCCCATTGTCCTAGTTTAAAGCTATCACCTCATGAATACTCGTGCACTTTTATTCCACACTCACACTTGGTCGTTACTTAACACAATGACACAACATCATAAACTCCTTTCTAGTTAAAGTATACTTCTAACTCATCCATACTAGTAACTCTTACTCTACCTCCTGTCAAAAAATCTACAGGAACTCATAACTTCTTAGTCTACCCATAAGGGAAAACTCCTCATTAATAACTTACCGGGTGCATGACTATTATAACATAGCTTGACTCATCACTATCTACGTTTCTTATATTATTGAACCTATGCATGCATTTCTTCTAACTTTGGACGCTTTTACTACTAGTGCTTATAATCTCATAACTCATACTATCTTTTCGGGTGAAAACACTACCCAAGATCCAAAAAACACTTCCCTATAAGGATCTCAATTGAAACAAGGTTTAGGGAAAATAGTCTGGTAATACATCTATCTTGAGCTCGAATGCACAATTCATATGAATAGGAGTTCATTCTTCAGCTCACTTATGGGCTTCTCTCAATCCCCTCTGCAGTCTCATGAATTTCTAAAGATTTTTGCGGAGAGTAACTCACTAACATGGATTTGGGATTTGCATTTCAACTACCTTGAGTATGAGGGGTAGTCATATGGATATGAGAAAAGCACAAATTTGAATAAGTTCCTTATGACACAGTCTTATTGCACGGATTTAAAGTATGAAAGAATTGAAATTTTTCTTAAATGTATATAGTCCCTCATTTATAGAAGTAAGGCCCTCATAACCGTAAATAAGATTCAACTGACACGGCTTCATAGACACCCTAGGACACTTGGACTCTATGAAATGATATCAAGTTTGTCACGATCCGAGCTTAAACGCTGGACGTGGCTAGCACTAGAGAACTATTGCGGGTCCCCAAGTGATGAGTTTGAGATTTGGACTCATTTAGGGCTTTATTTACAATGATTTAGTGACCTCAAATGCTTATTTTGTGCCAATAACTAATGTAAACCCTTGATATCCAAATATATGGATTGAGAAACCAAACAAGAACACTAATTTGCAAAAAGGAACGAAGCGAGCTGAAAGAGCGAAGAAAAGAAAGTCGTGTGATCGCCTAGTCCACTTGGCGAGTCGCCAAATGGCTATTTGACCGCATGAAGTTCCAATGTGCCAAAAGGGGAAAACCAAGTTGGCGACAGAAAGGAGCAGTCGGTGGATCTCCGAGTGGTTCCGCGATGCAGTGTTGGATCACCCAAAGTTACAAACCTTGAGAAAGTTAAAGGCCAAGGTAGAAGGGCGAGAATGTTGACCAAAGGGTGGATCACCGAGTATATCGGCGAGCCCGACTTACTGCACCAAATGGCCCTTCACAACATATTTTTGGCGACTATAAATACATTTTTTAACATTTAGTTTAGTATCAGACTATTATTAAATTTTCAATTCTAAGTTTTTGATATAGAATTCTGAATATTGATACAAGTTTTTCCATAGCCTTCCTAAGAACATCTCCAACGCAACACCAAAGTTTATACCAAATCCTATATCTGGTGTAAAATTTGATGTTTTGAGCTCCAACCCACGCCAAATTTGGTGTGTGAATAGTTTTACACAAAATTTGGCATAACACTATTCATCACACCAAATAACTTTTTGAATATTATAATATTATTTGATCATACAAACTTTTAATTAAATATTATATAAATTGTATGTTTCAATTAAATATCTTGTATATTTAATTATTTTTATGTAATATTTTTATAATATTAATTTTAGATATAAAAATTTAGCTTTTTTTATAAATTAATTCTCTATAAATGACTCTTTTACAAAATAAAATTTATGTTAATTCTATTATAAATTATATAAACTACAATCTTGTTTTGCAATAATCGCAGGACCGTCACGTTTTTGGAGAAAAGAAGTGTTACATGATATATTAACTTCATGTATTGTAATGCACAACACGATAATTGAGGATGAGCATGATCTTAATGCACTAATTCAAGATACGTCGGAAGATCCAACTCCGACCGTAGAAATGGCAAAAGATGACCATTATCAATTTTAATAATTTCTAGCTCGATATACAAAAACAAAGGACAAAGATGCTCATTTTGAACTACGTAATGCATTAATAGAGCATTTATGGGAGCACCATAGTGATCTTGAAAGTTGAGAATTTATGTAGAATTTTAAATATTGTTTTCAATTATGTAATGTTTATTTAATTGTATTTCATTAATGATTTCACTTTTAATTGTATTATCCATTATTATAATGTATAATATTTGCTAGAAATTTATATTATTTAAAATTGTGGTACAAAATAATTTTATGTTAAACGATTATAAAAGTAAATAATATGAATTATATATGATGATTGTTTTAGAAAAAATTTATTTTATGAAATAAGAAAATAGAAATGAAATAAGAAATGATAAAATAATAATCAGGAGAGAGAAAAAGATTCTTTTTTGGTGTAAAATTTGGTGCAGTGGGTTGGAGTTGATAGTACCAAATTTGGTGTTGACACCAATTTGGTGGAAAAAATGGTGTTTGGGTTGGAGATGCCCTAAGCTTTGGAGAATTGAAGTTTTTCACTTTTGAGAAATTGGAAGTGGGTTTTTGAGATTCTTCGAATTGGAATATTGTAAGAACGAATTCAATCTTGCCCTATTGATGGTAACTCAATTTGGTAACAATTTTTATCTTTTTATAATGTCTAGCTAACACCCTAATTTTTGGGGTGTGATTATGTGATTATGGGCTGATTTAGTTTATGTATTTTGCTATTAGATGTTCTTTGGAAGTGAGTTTAATCAGTAATTGTGGTTTAATTTAAGAATTGTAGTTGAAAATGTAGTTCTACCTTCGTGTTTTTGTCTTGCTCGAGAGAGTGCTTTTTAAATCAAACTTATTGATTGAGTGTTAATGGGTATTGGGTTGACATGGGTTCATCTCAAGAAAGTGAATCCTAAACTCAGTCACACATTCAGCTTGAAAGAGTGAATAGACTAAGGTGTAGGATGGTCTTATTTTGCTTGCTTGTTGATATTTCAGAGAAATCAAATTGATTCGGGGTAAATTGTTCGAGAGAATATTTATTCCCTCTATGGCTTAGCCTACTCACTAAAATACAACTATTTCCTAACCGTTGCAAGTACCCATTTGTTTATATTATCCTATAATCGAATCACATCCCAAGAACCCGTCTCATTATTGTATTTCATATTATATGTTGTTGTAGTTGATAACTAAAACCAAAACCCCTTTTATTTGACATTGGTGTCACACCCTGATTTGGATAGTGTTTTCATTTGATAATGTTTATTCCTATGACTAACTTGACCATATTCATACTTCCCAATTGATTCTAAAAAGTGTACTGCTCCCTACTCATTTAGTTGGGTTATATACTGACTAACGATTATTGACCCTTAGATTTGGATAAGTGTCCTTGATACGTTAAATCACCAGAAAACCCTAATCCTTGTTCACTACAAGTAAAAGACTAACTTGAGCATACATAAGCATCTAATTGATGGAAACGTTTAAAAAAAGCTTACTAAGTAGGTGTTTGGCCATGTGATACCATATCACATATGGTATCATGAGATGGAATCAGCGTTTGGACATGCGATTTTACGCTGATTCCGTCTCATGATATGGTATCATGAGATATGATATCATATTCTCCAAAAACCATGATATGGAATCATATGGGAATACAATATCATGATTTGAGTTATTTTAATACAAAAATTGATCCACAAGTATATATTTTGTTAAAACAACTCCACATTTATATCTACTAACCATTTTTTTCACATGTAAATAAAATTTATAATCACATCATTACTTTTTAAAATTTATTATTCTCACCAACATATAATCACTTTAACTCACGCTTCACGATTGTTAGGTAATAAAATCTTGAAGAGCCCGTGAAAGGTGTTTCGTTTTACTCAAATATATTGATGAAACAATTACATAAGTGGAGAACAAATAACCTTATAATAATTTATTATACATTTTATGATTTTTTTGTTTATTTGATAATATTGAATAAAAATTGGGGCTATTTTAATAGTTTTAGAACTTATGGGATTTTTATGTTTATGAGAAAATATACAACACCAAAATTCCATATCGCATGTCCAAACAAAACTTCAATTTTATCTCATGATTCCATATCATGATACCATATCATGATTCAATATCATGATACCGTATCGCATGGCCAAACGGGCCCTAAATCTCAACACTTTGCTGAATATACTCGGTATGAATCATAAGTACAAATAAAACAATTGGAGTCTATCTATGAAGTCTTTACTTATATAGACAAGTGTCGAAAAAAGACTCATGACTACTCAAATTGTTACTAATATTTACAACTCATAAAACTGGAGTCCTTCGAAAGCAAGGGACCTCATTCGGAAGTTGACAAGTGGATGAAGTGATCTGAATAGACTCTTGTTGAGGATCTTAGAAACATGTATCTGTATCATTAAAGGATGCAGCTCAAATAATATATGTACATTGAATGAACGAGTATTTAATATAGTTGAATAACAAATAATTGAAAGAAAGGACTGCAATAGATAAAAATGTACTCAAGTTGAATGTAAAAAAATAAAGGATCTAAATCATTTAAAGCTTTACAAAATACTTTCTCATCTCTAAATTCAACATTATAAGTGATATATAACACATTAACTTTATTCGGAGATTTTCTAATCGACAACCATCACTATGAGTTACATGATAATACAATGTCTCGCCCACGCTGCTAGATTTATCATATGCCTTATTGGGATATAGGACACCTCAACTAAGTGAATAAACTAAGTTCCACCCGAAGGCACTTAGGATTCATCTAAAAAGTATGATCTTGTCTCCATGTTGGCATACATAGTTTATGATGAATGTGAGTTGTCTAAACTCATCCCCTCATCGGTGCTCAATACTATCTCAATAATATATATATACTCATGCTAAATGTTTACGAACCTACTCTTCCTCTGATTTGAAATAATAGCTAAAACTATCCTCTTAAAAGAGGCAACTGCTCTTGAAATATTTTTGAACTCATAACTCATTTCAAAATAAAAGTTTCTCTTTTATCAATGTAAAAATTGATACCTTTGGAAATACTTAGTTCTCTTGTACTCTTACTCAATTCATACTTGAAAACTCTTTCTCAAAAATATATTGAAATCATATTGTGATATGATCATTGATGACTCAGAAAGTTATACTGCATAAACATTGATGGCATAACTAGATACCATAGTGCTTAAACATTGATGGCATACTCGATTGTCATACTAATCATGTTTTAGAAACTCTTTCTCAAAACTCATCTTTACTTACTTAAAAAATTAGTTTAAAACTCAAGTTTTGACTTTAAAATGCTACTCAAGATTTATAACTCAATTCATAGGGTTCATATGGAAATATGGACATGAACTACTCAACTCAAGGATCTTAATAGCAATATGGAAACTCTGTACATAGAACTCAACGATACTACTCATCTAAAAAATACTCAATTCATAGGGCTCATACTGAAATTTAAACATGAACATATTAATTCAAGAATCATAATGCATAACATATAACAATTAAATCATTAAGAATAGAATTTTAAAAGGAAACAAGAACTCAAGAACTCAAGAATTCAAAATCAACATATCTCAAGAATACTCAAATCTACTAATAGAATCATAGATTACTCTTTTACTGATTAAAAGTAGGTGTAGGGCATGAGGACGAACTAGTCCAACACTATGATAGTCTTACATACTTGGAAGAACAATTTTCTTGAAGAATCTTGAAGAAGAACTTAATTAGAAGACTTGAAACCCTATCTTGAAGGAGAACAATCAAGAAAAGCTTTCTTAAGATTCTTGAATTAGTTTCTTAGAAGATCTATGGCCAAGAATTATGATTTTCATTAGTGATTTTTAATTGTATGGAGGATTTTGAGTTGGAAAGAATGGAATTCTTGGAGAAAGTTTTACCTTAAAGAAGAATCTTGGAAAATATTGAAAGAATCTTAAAAGAAGTCTTCTACTTTGATTTTTCCTTACGGTTTTGCCTTCGGGTTTGAGAGAAAAGAGAATATGAGATTAAGAGATGAAAATCTGATTGTTTTGGGTCTTCAATAAGTCAAAAAAATTGTTTAGGGTTTCCTTAGAGGTAAAAGACAAAAACAACATTTTTTAATGTTTTCCGTCGACTAATTTGTTATTGCATTGTATCATGTTACTAAAATGGTCATAATTTTTTACTCAAAATTTGGATTTTTGCAAAATTGGTAACGTTGGAAAGAAGATTAATATACCTTTAATTTGATAGGTATGGTCTACGTAACTCTTTATATTCTAAGAGATATGATTATTTGAAGTTGACCCAAGAGAATCTTACATCAAAATTTATTCGATAAGGAAACTTTCTACTCAACTTTGCGATAGGAGTTTCTAGTGACCTTAATTGATATCCAAAATTATTCTCACACTAAACAATATACCTTTACACATATTGGCAATTTAAGAATCACCCGATATGACCCTACATGTAAATGAAGAATAGCTCAGGTCTTAGCTTCAAAAAAAATTGGGTGTTACATAATACATCATATGGGAAATGATTGGGAAAAAACCCATACATATCATACAAAGTTTGAAAATGGATATTTCACTCCCCGAGCGTACACCCTAGATGTGGTCGACACTTGAGAAACATATTTGATCCCTAAGCGAACCCTTGATTTGGCTGACTGTTTAATGGAATACTTGATCAAGAATAAAAAGCTTTAAAATAGAATTTATAACATTCAAACTCAAGTAAATTCTTAACTCAATTGTATGAAATATACTTAAGTGCAATAATAATAATACTTTGCAAAAAATTTTAAAACAACTCAAACAAAAAGGGAAATACAGAGTGACTCATCAACTCTAATTATCTATGAAGTCTTTAGAACTAGGATAGAAGTTGGGATAAGACCTACGACAACACAACAATACATAAAAGTAAATTGTGAAATCCTACACGAAGCAAGGAGGCTCACAAAAGTTGTCTAAAGCGCAAAGTGATCTCAAAGGAACGCCTGTTGATAATCCTAAACACATGTATTTGCATCATAAAAGATGCAGGTCGAATGATATCAGTACATTGAATGTACGAGCATGTAATATAGAAGAACAACAAACAACTGAAAGAAATAGGCTACTATAGATGTAGACATATACTCAACTGAATGTAAAGAAATATGGAAGTGAAATCATTAAAACTTTACAAAATTACTTTCTCATTCTCTTAACTGACATTCACTCTATTGGAAGATTCTTTAACCTACAACCATCACTATGAGCTAAGTGATGATACATGTCTTACCCACGCCGCCATAACTGTCTTATATCATGTCGGGATATAGAACACCTCAACTAAGTGGATCCACTAAGTTATGCATGAAGGCTCAAAGGAATCATGTAAAAAGTATGATCTTATACACATGTTCGCAAAATATGGTTTATGGGAGCGTCAGTTGTCTGAACTCTCCCTCATATCGATGCTCAATACTACTCCAAAAAATATCTACTTTTGCTCAATGTATAAAAACATTATTCTTTCTCTGGTCGAGATAATTGCTCAACTATCCTCTTAAAAGAGTCAACAACTCTGAAATAACTCTGAACTCATTACTTATTTATAAATCAAAGTTTTTCTTTTTTCACTGTAAAAATGATAACTTTGGGAGTCAATAATTCCCTTAAGCTTTACTCAAAATGTTGCTTTAAACTTTTCTCAAAAACTCCTTTTTATCTTATGAGAAAATCAATTTAAGATAGCTAGTTGGTTAAAATATTCTCATAAATAACTCACTAAATACTTCAAATAATAGGATTCATGTTGAAAATAGGCATGAATAATCAACTCAAAAATATCACTACAAAATATATAGCAACTTTAAAACGAAGAATAATAACTCAGCATTCAACAACAAACTCATCTCAAGAATTATCAAAACTAAGGATGTAACCCTAGATTATTCCTTACAGATAGAAAGTAGATGTAGGGCGTGAGAATAAAATCAGTCCATCACTATGATATCCTTGCATACCAAGGAAGAACAAAGTTCTTGGCGAAATTGATGGAATTCGAAGAATGATAGAAAACCCTAATTTTTCTCCTCTTAAGTCCTTGCTCTAAGTCTTTGAAGTACTAAACAATGTAAAAAATGGTTTGACACTGTTTAGACTTTAATTAGGTAAAAAAAAAGTCGTCGGTTAGGCTTCGAAAGGGTGGGAAAAGACTAAAATTCCCTTTTAAAAAAGCTATCAAAATTGTCCACGGGACCATCTACGGTTTTTGGTTTGAACCAAGGACCGTAGATCCCATCTGTGGATTATATATTTAATTTTTAAGACTCAAAAGTCCATTTACGGGTCCAAATGACGGCCAGTAGGTCCAATTACGGACCGTCGATTGGGTCTGTAGGATTCGGGTCAAAAAAGTTTACCCCCAGTACTTTATAGACGACTTGACAAGATGGGTCGTCGTTCAAACCACATCCCATCGATTAGAATCGTCATTCATAGATTGAGAAAACTCTGGTTTGACAGTCTTTGGTAAAACAATCATAACTTTTTACTCCGACCATAAATGAGACAAGCTTGGTGGCGTTGGAAAGAGATTCAAAGACCTTTAATTTGGTAGGTTATAGGACACGTAATTCATTATGTGCTGGGAGATATGATCGTTTGAAGTTGACCTAAGTAGAATCTTGTGTCAAAACTTAATCGGAAATGAAGATTCAACTCAACTTTGTGCTAGGGTTTCTTTGTGACCTTAAATCATATCCAAATCCATCCGAACACCAAAGAAATGAAATTTACACATATGAGCAACTTAAGGATCACCCGATTCAATTTTACAGGCAATTAAAGAGTGGTTTGGGCCTTAGCTTATAAATTTTTAGGGTATTACGTGTAATGAAATAAAGCAATAAAGGCATCTCGGCCCTCTATACATGAGGACTCACCATTCTCTAAAGTCTATAGAACCAACTATCCACAAGTATTGAGGTCAGAGCACCGGGCCCTACATTAGTGAAACAATGTATGCATTAGTACATGAATATACTAAGTATGGGGCACTATACATAAAGATATGCATGGTAGCATAAATGGTTTAAAGCATGTCCAGATGATATTCTTTGAACAATTAAAGTCTTAAAGAAGTAAAACATGAAAAACATAAGATATAGTCAGTGTATTTGCAATAGGGGACATAAGAAGAGATTTGAAGAAAACATAGTCATTTTGTGAGATGTTAGCTTTAACCTACAATAAGACCATGAGAGATATATCATGGTATCTGATACATCCCTCATACCGAAAGAAAGGGAATCTACTTGCCAAAGGTATAATTTGTATGCTAAAGTAGATCCACTAGGTATGTCATTTAAGACAATCCTACGGGGTGTAACGACCTGCTTAGTCGTTTTGAGCAGCAGATTTTATTTCTGGAAAAACTGTCTGAGACGACGTATCCAACGACGGACCGTCATGGGCACGACGGACCGTCGAGGGTGTCTCATTCCAAACACTTGGAATTCTTATATTTGAGTGCTGAAATCGATTCTCTGAAGTCTGTGACGGACATGCAGGACGGACCGTCACAGACATGATGGACCGTTGTGAGGTTCCATTTCAAAACACTTCAACTCTTGAGAATTGGGTACTGAGAGCAATTCTCTGCCGTCGGACGGAGGCAGACGGGACCGTCGTAGCACGGGACGGACCGTCTCAGGACTCATAAGGAAATTGAGTCTCTGACGGTTGTGACGAAAACAACCTGCAGGACGGGACCGTCGCAGGCCCGACGGGCCGTTCACATGTGCGTAATCCCAGTCTGGGTCGAATTTCCGGGTAAGTTTTAAAGGGGAGTTTTGGACTATTCTTGCTATAATTATAAATTTCGTGGGTCAATGTTAATAACTCAAATTCTTGGGGGTGTAAAGGAGATGACCTTGAGTTACTTATTGGGTTATTTCCTCATCTTTTATACCTAATTATTTGCTAATTAGGGAAAAGAGAGAGAGTTTGGAAGAAGAAAAAATAGAGAGAAGAAGGAGAGAAAGAAACGATCGATAGAGAGAGACAACCAAAGAGGAAACAAAAAGCTTTGAGAGATTGCTTGCTTGATCAAGAATCCTTGGTGAAGGTAGGTTATGGTTTTGAACTGAATTGTCTTGTGTTACTAAGTTTCAAGACGTTCACTGAATCCTTCACGATGTTTTGGTGGCAGGTACTAGTACATCGAAGCCTTAGAGAGCCGCTGGACTCCAGACAAGCCGTTACGAAGCGCCATCAGCCCAGGTCAGGCGACCCGAAAGGACCAGACATAAACCACCCGCTAAGCAGGGCTTCAAAAATGAATTGAAAATAATATCGCTTTGCTTGACCTGATCGTTGTGCCAAGGGCTGGTGGTGCCTTGAGCAGCTCTTAGTTCCGTTTGCCGGCCCCACGGCTTATTTCATCTCGATGTTTGAAAGATGTATACTATTCGTAGTAAACTCTTAATAGTGAATGATATGTATTGGTAGTATTGTAAACCCTTCTATATGCTTAATTGTATGCTTGCATGAATGTGATTATGTGATTGTGATAAAATAAGCATAATGAAGCTTTTGAATCCAAAATCTTGAAGAACCCTAATTTACCTTGAGATTGATGATTGCCTTGGTATAAAAAGGCTTGATGAATTGATAGAATGATGTTAGTGGATCGGAGTGTCACGTTCCCGACACATAGTATTAGGGATCGTCGTCAGGGTCACGAACCGACACGTAGAATTAGGGGATCGGAGTGTCACGTTCCGACACATAGTATTAGGGGATCGGGTGTCACGAACCGACACGTAGAATTAGGAGATCGGAGTGTCACGTTCCGACACATAGTATTAGGGGATCGGGTGTCACGAACCGACACGTAGAAGTAGGGGATCGGAGTGTCACGTTCCGACACGTAGAAGTAGGGGAATCGGAGTGTCACGTTCCGACACATAGAATTAGGGGATCGGAGTGTCACGTTCCGACACATAGTAGTAGGGGATCGTAGTGTCACGTACCGACACAAGAGGAAGAAAGATAATGAATCTTAAGAGATGTTAATATACTCAATGTAATGAACCTAATTCCCAAATGAGTGTGGTATTGAGGCTTGAGTCCTCATGGATGAACTTGGTAGTACTTATTGATGATTATAGTACTTGTTGCTACATGTTGAGTATTGTAGTTGATTTATGATATGAACTGATATATACTGTTTTCTATTTTGAGTTGGCCGATGATACCTACTCAGTACTTGTGTTTTGTACTGACCCCCTACTTGTTGTTTCTTTCTTTGTTATTTGGGGAATGCAGCAAACGTACCGTCGTCTTCAACTCAGCAGCAATTCTAGCCAGTCTTCACTACACCGGATTTCAGGGTGAGCTAATGCTTCTAGCTTGGACTGGATCTTCTCTTCAATGTCTTGATGCCTTGAACTTCCGGCATGGACTAGCCTTTTATTTATTTTAGCTTCTTAGATACTTTTAGATTTGTAACTTGAGGATAGATGTTCTTGTGATGATGACTTCCAGATTTTGGGGATAATGAGTTTTAAGTCTTCCGCTTTGTATTTTGTTCAATATGTTGGGGTTTTAGATTGGTTGGTTCGCTCACATAGTAGGATAAGTGTGGGTGCCACTCGCGGCTCGATTTTGGGTCGTGACAATAGTAATATTCTCAAGGTGTAGCATTAGAGTTTGACTTTCAATATATAACATTTAATATATCAAGTTATAACATATTATTATAAAATAAAGGTTGATTTTAAATAATTAAAAAGCATATTAAAAGAAAAATAACAGAAAAAATTGTTTATGTTTTTTAATTGGAAAGTAGGAAGATTCTTGTGATTTAAAATAAAATCAATTAATAATAGATAATAACTAATTAGCACATATTAAGAAATTCAAAAAAAAATCAGATTATTCAGTTTTCTTAAAACGCTCAAATAAGTTGAAATCAAATTAAAATCTGATTTTATTCCTTAAAACGCTCAAATAACTTAAAATCAAATTAAAATCTGATTTTTTTATATCGCGTCTCTCTCTCTTATTTACAGATTGCAATTTTTTTGAGTGATTGAAGTTATTTTTCTGTGAAAAATATCGTGATTTTTTGTGAAGGACAACAATATATTCATATTAATTAAACATGGTGGAAGATGGGATCCGTCAGGTTAGTATTTATTATAGTTTACTGATTTTTTTGATAATATTGTTCATATTACATTTTTTGTTGTTTTTCTGTCACACTTTCAACAAATATGGTGCATTATAGACGTTTTAATTTTACAATGTGTTAAATAACGTGCACGAAAATATTAATAAATATTTTTATGAAATTCGGTAAACTTGATGATTGTTGCAATAAATTTTATTAATAGGGTATGAAATATGAAGTGTTATTTGGTATGATAAAATCGAATAAAGATGGTAATCTTAATCATTGTTGTATTAATCGTGTACAAATAAGGTATGAAATATGAAATATTTTTGTTGTTGTGTGAATTGCAATTTGAAAAACACTGTTTGTAATGTATTTGAAATTTGTTGTATAAAATGTATATTAATTGAGTATGAAATGTGTAATAAATGGATATGAACTTTGTATTAATTGGGTTTGAAAAGCACTGTTTGTAATGTATTTGAAATTTTGTTTGTATGAATTCTTAATTGTTTGTGTTAAATTTGTTGTATGAAATTTGTATTAATTGAGTATGAAATGTGTAATAATGGGTATGAACTGTGTAATAATTGGGTATGAAATGTGTAATAAATGCGTATGATTTGTGTATTAATTGGGTTTGAAAAGCACTGTTTGTAATGTATTTGAAATTTTGAATGAATTCTGAATTGTTTGTATTAATTATTTGCATTAATTTATATGAATAAAATTTAATATTATTTAAGTTATAAGATGTTATACTAATTGTTATTTTATTGTAATTAAACAGGTAAAGTTGCATATGTCGTCCTTGTTGAACCTATACCCTGCGAGAGTACATGGATATACCAAGTAATATTTCAGAGCCTAAATTGATGACACCCGGTCCAAAGAGATCAGTTGGAAGCCCGTAACTTGAACGCTGGAAGGGTTTTGCTGATGTGAAATTCAAAAGGTCAAAGATTACATGTAGTAGATGTCGTCAGGTTGGACACAACAGGAAGACATGTTCAAATTATCCTGTGCAAAAAATAATAATGATTTCTTAGTTTTTTACTTCGTGTCAAACAATTTTTATGTTGTTTTGTCTGTTAGACACATGTTTTGTTTTATGGAGTTCATTTGGTATCAATAAATCTTTAAGTAATTGTGATTGTTGGATATTGTCCACCTATAAATAACATTGAGACACTTTATGCCAATTTTCAAGTTTTATTCCTATACTAATATATAGTTATACAAGAATTATACATAGTTCATACAAAAATCATATATATAGAACAACTTTTTAAACATAAAATGATACAATGAATCTCTTGTTAAAATACTTCATACATAGATCATACGTAATTCATACAAAGTTCATACATATGGATCAAAAAATATATGATATTTATCATACTAAAACAATAATAAATCAAAAATGTAATGTCATGTTCATACTAGTAGTAATCAGACTTCACACATATTTCATCCAGATAGTAATCAAACTTCATACATAATCAATAAGTTATATATGACATAATTTCACAAAGACGAGAAAACTTTTGCTTTATCTTATTCAAGGTGTGTAGTATCTAATTTGCAAGATATAATTTAGATGATAAAAATTATGTAGGAATAAACTATTGCTCGATCTAAAGATACAACTTTATAATTTCTGAATTTGAATGAACTTTTCTATTGAAATTAAATTTTACGTGAACTAAGTTACATCTTATATTGGCATAATTTATATTATAGCTATAAACCTTTTAAGGTATAACATTCCATTATAATAAGTTTTATAGATATGACATAAGTTACAGAGTATGAACTTCTTAGGATAAAGCATAACGTTCTAAAACTAGACTTATGATGATTGACAGACTTCTTAAGATATAAGCATAACATTCTAGACTTATGCCTCTATTGTCATAAGATCAAAATTTCACCCTTTTAAAATAGTTTTACCAACCCTTATGTATTTTTTTTGGTTGTTTAGCTTATTATATATAATTAACCAACTATCTTCCGCTTTTTTTTTTGCAGAATAAATCTCTTTCATTTATAGATCCTTCATATTTTCCTCTTATTCTTCCCGCGTCCCGTCAATCTTTGAGGCTTGAGCAACTTGCAAATTTATTTTTATTTTTTTTACTGATAGAGTTTTTTTAGTCATTTTTATTATTTAAATAATAAAAAATAAAAATGAAATATCATTACAAAAAATAGAGGCTTTTCGCAAATGACCCGATCAAATTTTCTCCTTTAAATCAATATAATTCAAATAATTTATTTGATATGAGTCCTTAAAATACATCTAATAGTATCGTGGATATGCATGATTAGTGTTTTTCCTTTTCGGAAGACTTTTGGTGGAAATAAATTATTTCCTAGCGCACTAATTGCTTGAAAATAATAAACTTCAAGAAATCTTATACTAGCTTGTTTGTTAAAATCAGCTTATTTTGAAAAGGGTTTTGTTTCTATGGTACTTTTTTTTTAAAAAAAATACTATTTTTTAGTTAAAAAGCAATTTGTATTTGTTCAAAAAAAGCTTTTATAAAAAATATTTATGAGACGTAATTAGAGTCTATTTGAATTGATTTTTGACTTTTTGACTTATAAACCAAACTAGTACTAATAAGTTAGAAATTCTAAGTTGTGACTTCAGTGTAAAATTAAGTACTTATAAATATTGTACATGTTTGTTCAAATACTTTGACTTAAATACATTTAAAATAAGTTAATTTCAATCGACTATTGGTGTTTGAACAAATTTTTAGAAGTGTATTTAAATGTAACAAAGTCCTTTCATCAACCAAACTTATAATGATAGATTATCCCAAACCACTACTTAAACTAATACATGCAAGAAAACATGATATATATATATATATATATATAGCCTATAGATTGACAATAAGCTTTATCGCCCCGATGTGGCTCCTTACAACTTTTAAGTTATTGCAACACAATCAAGAAAACGACTTTATTAAAACATTAAATGAAAAGAAATAAATTAAAAACTTTGCGTAAAATGAAGATTTAGGCGTGTTGGGGAAGATGAAGCTTGAGGCGTGTATAGGGTGATATGGGAGTGAGTAGTTATTGGGCAACGGTAAAGTAGGGATTTAATTAAAATCAAATCTCTATTATTTAGTTTTTGTTTTAAAAGGTAACTATATAATGTGAAATTTAATTAATAATAATTTATTATTTATTTTAAAAACTATAAAAGGTAACTGTATAATTAATCTGTAAAAATTTAAAGAGTTTGGTTTAAAAAAGGTAACTGAAAAATAAAAATAAATATTTAAACATATTAATTATTATTTAAATAATTACTTATAATTTATTTTTAATTAATATATTCTTAATTGATATGTTATAACTCGATAATAATCTGCTATAAGTAATTTATTTTTTAAAGAGTATGTTTATAACTTGATATATATCGTCTTAAATGTGTATGAGGTGTTATTTTTATATTAGTTTTCTTTCTTTTGGACCGTTGTATTAAGTTCCTACACATCATAGAGTCCAAGTGTGGTTTACTTGATCGTATTATGAAAAAGTTAATTTACCTCATGGCTAATTTTGTGTTAGTACAGATTTGATAAATCTCAAATAACGATGGAAGATGCTTAACTTGAACAAATTTAAGCAATTCCTTGTCTTTTCTCTTTTCTCTTTTCTCTTTTCTCTTTTCATGTCTGTATTAGTTTTCTGTCTAGGTGTTTGTAATCATTTAAAATTTATTAAATATAAATTTATAAAATGATTCGGATTATATTAAATTCGTAAATATATTAATCCAAATAAATATTATGGATTGACATACTTGAGTTAAATATTTAAGTCCAACAAATATGGACTTAATTAAAGTCCAAATTAATTAATTTGGGCTACAATTTGTTGAGCCCATTTTCATCTCATTCTAGAGGCCCATCTCGGCGCCACGTGTGCAAATGATATGGCATGCCAAGTCAAATAAGAAACCAATAGAATCATGACATGTGTCAAAGATGACAAGCCCGCTCCATAAAGCCCATATGTCATGTCACTTAAATCTGATTGGCCGAACGAAATCCTATTCCAATCGCAACTCCTCTATTCTAAAATATAAATAAGGGTCCTCATAATTCAGAAAGAGGACAGAAAATTCTAAACAAGAAGCTAGAGAAAATTCGTGGTACAAACGCCATTTAATTCTCTACAAAGCTACAAGTTTAAGAATTCAAGCATTCAAGTTCAAGAACGATCAAGATCAAGACCATCGAATTCAAAAACAAGCTCGAAGCCCTTGAATTCAAATAAAAGTCAGGATCAAGATAAAGTTCAAGTTCAAGTTCGTTAAATATTCAAGAACAAGCTTTAAAGCCCTTGAATTTATATTTGAAAAGGCGAATTCAGAGGAATTATAGAGATTGTAACACTCGTACTTGAAATAATAAAACGATTGTTGCTATAATTTGCCGTTCTTGATTATTGTTTTCTCGATGCGAATTTATCATCTACAAATTCTGGCATGCCCAGTGGGACCATCTCTACCTATCATCTCAACTTTTCAAGCGTCAAATAATATCGAGATGACTTCTATGAACAACAACTCTCGATTAACTGCCTCTAAGGCTACTAACTCCAAATTCTCTAACGTAGTTGAAGGCATCCTTGGTGTTACCTTTGGAAGTTTCGGAGTTGTTACGAGAAGCAAGGCTGCTACACTAGGACAACAAATACTTCAAGTGTCGTCAGCATCAAATCCTGTTTTTGGGTCTTCGACTCCAAAAGGAGCAAGTTCCTCCACAAATGCTCTAGAAGGAGGAAGCAGTGTTGCTGAAAAGATCAAGAAGACATTGGCTCTCCTTGAGCAATCTGGTTCCAAGAGCTCTACCACAAGGGAGAACTGTGATTCAACTTATGAATCATCTCCACGTACATCACGTAACGTGAGTCCGCTAAAGATTAACTTACGTGACACTCCGTGCTACTCTCCTGCATCTCCAATGGTCATGCAAACGATGGTGACTGCTGCTTCCTCTCCTGAGGAACAACTCGCAAATCTGACGAAAATGGTTGAAGAATTGACAAAGCATGTACAAAACCAAGAGTCTCGAATCGATAAGTTGATGGATAGAATGGAAGGACTTTTAGATGGAGATGCTAGTCATGCGCCTGGAAAGGTTATCGAAGTTCAAGAAATCGAAGATCCTGCCAAGAAAACCCCGTTTGTTAAAGAGATGCCAGTTTCTTCCGAAGGAATGATCCCACTCGATCGCTTGAAGGTGTTTATTGAAGGCACTACCAAAGATAAGTATGAAGTCTCCACCAAGTCTTCTCATATGTATGCTAAGCCATACACTGCTAGGATTGATAACTTTCAAATGCCTGCTGGTTATCAACCTCCCAAATTTCAACAATTTGAGGGAAAAGGAAATCCGAAACAACATGTCGCGCACTTCGTGGAGACATGTAATAATTCTGGAACCTATGGAGACCATCTTGTCAAATGGTTTGTCCGCTCTCTAAAGGAAATGCCTTTGATTGGTACACAGATCTCGAACCTAACTCTATTGACAGTTGGGAGCAACTAGAGCACGAGTTTCTCAATTGCTTCTATAGCACAAGGCGTACAGTGAGCATGGTAGAACTCACGAATACTCGCCAAAGGAAAGACGAAGCGGTTATAGATTTCATAAATCGATGGAGGAACGCGAGCCTAAATTGCAAGGACAGACTTAGTAAAGCTTCTGCAATTGAAATGTGTATTCAAGGTATGCACTGGGAGCTTCTTTACATCTTACAAGGAATAAATCCAAAATCCTTCGAAGATTTAGCTACTCGTGCTCATGATATGGAGTTGAGCATGTCCTCTGCTAGAAAAGACATGACTATTGTCCATGATCCTCGCAGAGGAAGAGACAAGCAGGAACCTAAGAGATGGAGCAAATTTGTGCCTAGAAATGATAACAAAGAATCCATGAGTGTAAATGTGTCGCCTGCAAAGTTCACCACGACTGAGGGTATAAAGAAAAATGTGAGAACGATTTTTCAATCACGTTCAAATCAAAAGTCGACACTAAGAGAGATGCAAGGAAAAAAGTATCCCTTCTTGGATTCTGACGTTTCTGAAACTTTTTGATAAATTGCTTGAGTTAAAGCTCATCGACTTGCCAGAGATGAAGCGACCCGATGAAGCTGGAAAAGTTGATGACCCAAATTATTGCAAATATCATAGACTTGTGAGTCATCCTCTTGAAAAATGTTGTCTTTAAGGATAGAGTGATGCGATTGGTTAACGAAAATAAAATTATCATTGATGATGAGAAGGCTAGTTCTAACCAGATCTCTATCACGTTTGGGTCACTTGATACGGTCCAAATATATATCTCTGAAAAGCATCAAGAAGAGTCAGTAGACCAAGATGTTGACATAGATGGTGAGAGGGTTGGATTCTTGTAACTAGGCTAAGACGCAACAAGTCAAGCTTATGAAAAGAATCATCCGAGCAACCGGTTAAAGGGAAAATGGTGAAGAAATCAGAGAAGCAAAAATCAATCAAGCGCCCAAAAAGGGCAAAGGTTGAAGTGCATCACTACCAAAAACCTCGACGTCTTGTGACTCTAGAGGAATTCTTACCAAGCTCGTTCGACATAAAGTCTACTCAAGGCAATGTCGAGGCATCATGTTTCAATGCAGATAAAGAAGAAACAATGAAGGTGCCTCCTACTGTAAAAGAAGGAACAACGAGTGAATCCTCACCAAAAGTGTCTCCTAGTGAAGAAAAAAAAGCAACAAGGGAAATCTCAGCAATGATGTCTCTTTCATCTTCTGAAAAATCTATTGAACTTTCTTCCCGAGAAGCACATGTCTGTGATACTAAAATCACATTTACAGATAACGATCTTCTATTTGGTGAAACACTACACAATCGTCCTTTGTATATGGTGGGTCATGTGCTAGAGAAGAAGATAAATAGAATCTTAATAGATGAAGGATCTGGAGTCAACATTTTGCCTATCCACATATTAAAGGAACTTGGGATCACGACTGGGGAACTTAGTGAAAGTCGTCTGTTGATACAAGGATTTAATCAAGGGGGAGCAGAGGTCCATAGGCTCTATTAAATTAGAGATCCACATGGAAGATTTGCAACCAAGCGCATGGATGCATGTGATCGACGCAAAGACATCATACAATATATTACTTGGCAGGCCTTGGGTACAAGAGAATAGAATTGTCTCATCTTTGTACTATCAATGTTTGAAATATCTTGAAGGTGGAATTGAAAGGACCATAGTTGCAGATGATAATCCTTTCACCCAAGTTGAGACACACTTTGCGAATGCGAAATTCTATTTGAGAAGTTATGTTGTTAAAGGGGTCAAATCCAATGACGTCAAATCAATCAAGATTGATAAGATCATAAGCAAACAACTGATGGGGCTGTCGAAAAGGTGAAAATTGACACTAAAGACTCTTGTCCCATTCTTAATGAAAGGAAGATCATGTCTTCAAAGAAGGAGCTGACTTCTAGGCTTTGCTATGTTCCAAAACCGAAGAAAGAACAAGATCAACCATCTAACCTTCGAGAAAATGCATTGAGAGGACTAACTCTTCCTATTAGACGGATTGATGCAATAAACTTGTCTTCAAAGTTTCCAGAAAAGTCAGTCGCTCAAGATCAAGTGCGAGATATGGCTCTCCCTTCAAAATGCACAAGAGAAGGTTTTGATCCCAATGCTTACAAGTTATTTGTGAAGGCGGGATACAACCCTAGTGAGCCATCAGCGCTAGGGAAACTTCCATCAGAAGATACAACTAGGAAAGCACGTGAAGGCCTAGGTTATAGCCAACCACCGCCAATTCGCATTTCCATAAGAAGGGCCAGCAATAATCATATAACTTTTGAAGATGATGTCACTGCTCCCAATAAAAGGCCTTCCGTCTTTGATCGACTTGGAGAAGGGACTGCAAGAACTTCTGTGTTTGAGAGGTTAGGTCCTCTGAAGAAGAATAACAAAAATCTGAGAAGTTACTTAAAAGTTACAACGCCTACTTCGCATTTGATTCGAAAGGATTTCAGAAGTTTGATTCCTTCTAGGATGAGGCGACGAGTGGAACTTTTGGTTTCCTCTAAAGAGGAACTCAAGGCAAAGGTTCATACTGTGGTTTACACCAAAGAGCGCGAGGAAGATGAAGAAAGTGTAGGTTCCTCAAATCATGTTACAATCCAAAATGAGTACGATTCTTTGCCTCAAATGAAGATTGATGAAGAGGTAAAAGATATTGTCTCGTGTTGCCATATATCAATCAATGACAATGATCCTGTGGAAGAGGAAGATGTTGGAGATGCTCCACCAGAGGAAGATGTTGTCATATATCAATCTTTGATGACTAGCTCCATAAAAATGTCGAATGCTATGTGGATGATTTGGTAGTAAAGTCGAGAAAGAGGGGTGATCATTTGAAAGACTTAAGGATGGTGTTTGAGTTACTCCGAAGATATCAACTAAGGATGAATCCATTGAAATGTGCCTTCGGAGTTACTTCCGGCAAGTTCCTTGGCTTTATTGTGAGACATCGAGGAATTGAAATTGATCAAACCAAAGTTGATGAAATATAAAAGATGCCTGAACCTCGAAATATTCATGAGTTAAAAAGTCTCCAAGGAAAGTTAGCCTACTTGAGAAGATTCATCTCAAATCTAGCGGGGAGATGTCAACCACTCAGTCACCTCATGAAGAAAGGTGCTCATTTTAATTGGGACCAAACATGTAGCGATGCCTTTAAAAGTATCAAATCGTATCTAGCGAAACCTCCGGTTTTGGCAGCCCCTATACCTGGAAAACCATTGATACTCTACATTGCAGCACAAGAAAGGTCTGTAGGAGCCCAGTTACCTCAAGAGAATAGTGAAGGCAAAGAAAATACTCTTTATTACTTAAGTAGAACGATGACGCCGAATGAGCTAAATTATTCGCCAATTGAAAAGTTATGCTTGGCACTTGTCTTCTCAATTCAAAAGATGAAGCATTATTTTCAAGCTCATATTGTCCGCCTTATTTCTAGAGCAAATCCCATCAAGTTTGTTATGTCAAAACCTCTCCTTAGTGACCGACTAGCAAGATGGTACCTCCAATTCCAATAATTTGAGATTGTGTACATCCCTCAAAAATCCGTGAAGGGACAAGCATTGGCGGATTTCTTAGCAGACCATCCTATACCAAATGATTGGGAGTTAACTGATGAGTTTTCTGATGAAGATGCGATGTTAATTGAAGTTCAACCTCCTTGGAAAATGTACTTTGACGGGGCTGCACATCGCGGCGGAGCTGGTGCTGGCGTGGTGTTCATCACTTCACAAGAAGAGATTCTACCATTCTCTTTTACTCTAAAACAATGTTGCTCCAATAATGTCGCTGAATACCAAGCACTGATACTTGGACTTGAAATGGTCATTGACATGAAACAATTACATTTACAAGTCTTTGGTGACTCTCAATTGGTGATTAATCAACTCTTGGGAAGTTATGAGGTAAAAAAGCCTGAATTGCGCCCTTATCATGATTATGCTCAAAAGTTGATAGGATGTCTTGGAGATGTAACCCTTCAACATGTGCGTAGAATAGAGAATAAGAAAGCTGATGCATTGGCTACTCTAGCTTCAACGCTAACCCTTCCAGACCAAACGCAAGTAACTGTTTGTCAAAAATGGATAGTACCACCGTCAAATGAGGAAGAATATATTAAAAATGAGCTTGATCATATCGTCGCCATTGTTGAAGCCGCAAAGGAAGATTGGAGACAACCCATCATTGACTACCTGTGTTATGGGATACTTCCAGAAAATCCAAGAAGAAGGACTGATATACGTCGTCGTGCACCTCGTTTCCTTTACTACAATGACACATTATATAGGCGATCATTTGAGGGTGTGTTATTACGATGTTTGGGAGAGGAAGAAACAATTCAAGCTCTGCAAGAAGCACACTCAAGAGTATGTGGATCACATCAATCTGGACCGAAACTTCACTTTCACATAAAGAGGATGGGGTATTACTGGCCAACCATGGTGAAGGATTGCTTATATTACGCCAGGAGGTGCGATGCTTGTAAATTTCATGCAAATTTCATTCATCAGTCACCCGAAGTATTGCACCCAACCATCGCATCTTGGCCATTTGATGCTTGGGGACTGGATGTTGTAGGACCATTACCAAAGTCTTCTGGTGGACACTTGTACATCTTGGCTGCAACTGATTACTTTTCAAAATGGGCTGAAGTTGTCGCTCTTAAAGGAGTGAAGAAAGAGAATGTTGCAAATTTTATCCGAGTAAATATTATCTATCGCTTTGGCATCCCTCGCTATATAATAACAGACAATGGAAAGCCATTTGATAACAAGTTAATGAACAAGATTTGTGATCTTTTTGACTTTAAGCAGCGTAAATCTTCTATGTACCATGCTGCCGCTAATGGTCTTGCCGAAGCAATCAATAAGACTCTATGCAACCTACTCAAGAAAGTTGTCTCCAAATCCAAACGGGATTGGCATGAAAGAATGGAAGAAGCTTTGTGGGCATATAGGACAACATATCGCACACCAACTCAAGCAACACCATATTCACTTGCTTTTGGAGTTGAAGCAGTCCTGCCACTCGAGCGTCAAATACCCTCCTTAAGACTTGCTATTCAAGAAGGGCTCACTGAGGAAGAAAATGCTCGATTGCGTCTTGCTGAGTTAGAAGCACTTGATGAAAAAAGGCTAGAAGCCCAACAAAACCTTGAATGTTATCAAGTTCGTCTATCTCGTGCTTTTAATAAGAAGGTTCGCTTGAGGTGCTTTGAAGTTGGAGACCAAGTTCTCGCGGTAAGAAGACCCATCATTACTTTGCACAAGTCTGGGAGAAAATTTACCTCAAAGTGGGATGGACCATATGTTGCACAAGAAGCATATTCAAATGGTGCTTACAAGCTTGTTGATGCTGATGGCTTAAGGATCGGTCCTATTAATGCCAAATTCCTAAAGAGGTACTATCCTTGAAGTAAGATGATGCTCCTTAAGGTACGAGCCTAAACTGCATGTCACTCCTGGCCCGCAAGAGTATAAACTGTGTACGGCACAACCACAAAAAAAAAAAAAAACTCAAATCCCCAGAACTACGTTGTGACTCGATCCTCTTTATTGAGGTACTTAGGCGCTTAGAACCATACTCTAAGTTCAGTTGCATGAGTATCAAAAAAAAAAATGTTCCCACTTGATCTATTGCATAAAAGTCAAAGCGATATATATTTTATTTTATCTTTTGTCTCATCAAACTTTAGACTTGCACGAAGTATTGATGGGTCAATGGAGGGGGCAAACCTTTATAAAATATGAGTCTCTTATTAGTACAATTGAAGTCTTTAAATTAGATCAAGTATGCAATATGAAGTCCTTATATTCTTCGAGTTTATTATTTGAAGTATCCAATCCTCCAAGTATACAAGTTGAAGTATTCAAATCCTCTAAGTATAAAGGTAAGACTTCAAGTATGTAAGTAGAAGTCCTCAAAGTCTCCAAATGCGCATGTAATTGAATTTCATGTCTTAAGGTGGGCGAGGTTTGTCCCTTTGCACCTTAAACTAGCCTTGTTTCGGTTTATCCTTCAATAGATCTTTGAACTTCTATGCTTTAAGGTGGACAAACTTGTCCCTTTGCACCTTATGATAGGCCTTTTCACGGGTGTATATTTAAAGGATCTTTAAATTTTCATGCCTTAAGGTGGACAAGATTTGTCCCTTTGCACTTTAAGTTGGCATTTTCACTGGTTTATACTTAAAAGGATCTTTAAATTTCCATGTCTTAATGTGGACAATATTTGTCCTTTTGCACCTTAAGCTAGCTTTGTTGCGATCTTATCCTTCAACGAATCTTTAAATTTTTATGCTTTAAGGTGGACAAACTTGTCCCTTTGCACCTTAAGCTAGAGTTTCCACGAGTGTATACTTAAAAGGATCTTTAAATTTTCATGCCTTAAGGTGGACAAGATTTGTCCCTTTGCACCTTAAGTTGGCCTTTGGACTGGTGTATATTTAAAAAGATCTTTAAATTTCCATGTCTTAAGGTGGACAATATTTGTCCCTTTGCACCTTAAGCTAGCTTTGTTGCAATTTTATCCTTCAACGAATCTTTAAATTTCTATGCCATAAGGTGGACAAACTTGTCCCTTTGCACCTTAAGCTAGAGTTTCCACGGATTTATCTTTAAAGGATCTTTAAATTTTCATTTCTTAAGGTGGACAATATTTGCCCCTTTGTACCTTAAACTGGTCTTTTCATGGATTTATCCTGCCTCAAGTTGGTTAAATATTGGAGACCTTGTAACACCTTCAGTTTATTTTCAAGGCGGGAGCGTTACACGGTATTCTATTAAAGCTTTATGGTTAAACATTCGGGACCTTGTAACATCTTGAGTTTATTTTCAAGGCGGGAGCTTACACGGTATTCTAGTAAAGCTTCAAGTTGGTTAAGCATTCGGGACCTTGTAACACCTTGAGTTTATTTTCAAGGCGGGAGCGTTACACGGTATTCTAGTAAAGCTTCAAGTTGGTTAAGCATTCGGGACCTTGTAACACCTTGAGTTTATTTTCAAGGCGGGAGCGTTACACGGTATTCTATTAAATTTTCATGGTTAAACATTCGGGACCTTGTAACACCTTGAGTTTATTTTCAAGGCGGGAGCGTTACACGATATTCTAGTAAAGTTTCAAGTTGGTTAAGCATTCAGGGCCATGGAACATCTTGAGAATATTATTTATTTATTTTTTAAGGTAGGGACGTTAAACACATTTTTATGTGATAAATTTTTCCATTATGTAGCCTACATAAAATATAAAATTGCTTTTGTTGATCTACAAAAAAAAATGAAGAAGGAGGAAAATACAAGTGAAGGAGAGATTGTTACCCGTCAAGATGTTTGAGACCCGAAAGGTATTAAATCTTGAATCTTGGATATGTTGTAGAGCTTTATGTCTAGATTCAGAATCATCAAGCGGATTGTGGTTTCGTCGTTCCTACGTCAAGACACGAGATTTTTAGTAAGTCACACAAATCTGAAAAGTTTTAGCATGGCAGAATCTAGAGCTAACTTCAAAAAATCATCTAGCAAGATTCTGAAGGCATTAAATTCTGAATTTTGGATACATTAGAGATCAAGAAGTCTAGTTTCTAAAAAATCAAATGGTTCATGATTTTGATTTTTCTACAATGAGATATGAATTTTCTACCACAGACATGTCAAGCTGTAAAAAAGTGACGAAATTTTTTTTAAAAAAAAGAGGAAGATTACCTTGAATATGCCCTTTTGTCGTAGGCTCACAATCTGTAATTGAAGATAAAATTGTGGAGACAATGTATCTATTTATAGATGTCATGTGGTGGGAATAAAACTCTTCTCCTAGTTCAATTATAATTCTTTTTGGCTTGGGCAATAAAACATATATATGAATAGAAATGGAGTAGGATTACAATTCCTAGTTCAATTACAATTCCTTTTTGACTTGGGCAATAAAACATATATATGAATATGAAATTGAGTAGGATTACAATTCCTAGTTCAATTACAATTCCTTTTTGACTAAGACAAATATATATATATATATATATATATATATATATATGAATATGAAATTGAGTAAGATTACAATTCCTAATTCAATTATAGTTCATTTTTTTTAACTAAGGTGAATTTAGTAACCGGTTAATGCTTCAAGCCTAGTCTCTAAAAGATAGAATATCTCGACAAGACTTGAAGCAGGGGGCATTTGTAATCATTTAAAATTTATTAAATATAAATTTATAAAATGATTCGGATTATATTAAATTCGTAAATATATTAATCCAAATAAATATTATGGATTGATATACTTGAGTTAAATATTTAAGTGCAACAAATATGAACTTAATTAAAGTCCAAATTAATTAATTTGGGCTACAATTTGTTGAGCCCAATTTCATCTCATTCTAGAGGCCCATCTGGGCGCCACGTGTGCAAATGATGTGGCATGCCAAGTCAAATAAGAAACCAATAGAATCATGACATGTGTCAAAGATGACAAGCCCGCTCCATAAAGCCCATATGAGAATCCTATTCCAATCGCAACTCCTCTATTCTAAAACTATAAATAGGGTCCTCATAATTCAGAAAGAGGACAGAAAATTCTAAACAAGAAACTAGAGAAAATCCGTGGTACAAACGCCATTTAATTCTCTACAAAGCTACAAGTTTAAGAATTCAAGCATTCAAGTTCAAGAACGATCAAGATCAAGACCATCGAATTCAAGAACAAGCTCGAAGCCCTTGAATTCAAATAAAAGTCAGGATCAAGATAAGTTCAAGTTCAAGTTCGTTAGAGATTCAAGAACAAGCTTTAAAGCCCTTGAATTTATATTTGAAAAGGCGAATTCAGAGGAATTATAGAGATTTTAACACTCGCACTTGAAATAATAAAGCGATTATTGCTATAATTTTCCGTTCTTGATTATTGTTTTCTCAACGCGAATTTTATTGTCTATAGTGTTATTTTTCTTTTTTGGATTTTTATATGAGAGTTGGCTGACTCTTTAAATAAAATTAAAAAAATATGTGTCTAAACTATCCTTTAGATGATGACTTGTCTGAATTCTTATATTGATTTTTTTTTTTTAAAATGTATGCACCAAATTTGGAATAGAATATAAATTAGTGATACAACGGTCATATGATTGAAAAAGAATGATACAACTTAACCCTTAAAGATTATTGCAACTCGACACACTCATGAACATACATAATTATTTGCCAACTTTCAATATTTTGTATGAATTCAAAAACTATTGAAGCACACCCTATTTGAATTTTAATTCTACAATCTCTTACTATATTTAGAGAAACAATTTATTATAATTTAAAAGATTTGTATTAACCTTTTTGAGTAGTTTTATTCAATTCAAATTCCACCAAAAAGGAAAAACTGCGCATGTACTGAACTTTTTGAAATAAATTGTTGTATTCCTTCACTACTTTTATGAATACACTGTTGCCCATAAAATTTGTGCGTTATTATTATCCCTTAAAAGTAAAAAAAATAATTGTTTGGATGTTTCATACCGTTATCTGAAATTTTTAATAACTGTAACAATTTATTAATTAATCTTATTATATATAATTAATTTTTATTAGGTAAAAAAAAACTCTAATTTGTCTTCTAAAACAGTAACTTTTTTTCTTTAATAAAAAATTAAATTTATTTATTTATTTAGTTGATAATATAAAATTTCAAAATTAGAGATTTGTGGACTAACGTGATTAGAAGTCTTTTTCTTCTCTTTTTTTTTAATTTAATTTTAATATTTATTTTTTTAAATGTAAAGCCGTTTTTTATTTTTCTTTAGTTTCAATACTTTATCTTTTTTTAATGTAAAATTATTTCTAATTTTTGTGGCAATGACATGTGGTGCTTTCACTTCTCCTATTATGTATAGATAGAAGATGTATAGATAGATTTATAACTCAATGCTTCTTAATAATGATATTTATGTAATTTTTTTAAAATTTTGTGGTCAATAAAATTGAGCTACATGCGCAACAGCGCAAGGCACCTGCCCAAAACAAGTATTACTAAAAATGAACAATGTAAG
>JABWTJ010000429.1:220733-492464 GCA_016801875.1 Solanum sitiens
GGGGATCGGAGTGTCACGTACCGACACATAGTATTAGGGGATCGGGTGTCACGAACGACACGTAGAATTAGGGGACACGTAGAATTAGGGGATCGGAGTGTCACGTTCCGACACATAGAATTAGGGGATCGGAGTGTCACGTTCCGACACATAGTATTAAGGGATCGGGTGTCACGAACCGACACGTAGAATTAGGGGATCGGAGTGTCACGTTCCGACACATAGTAGTAGGGGATCGGAGTGTCACGTACCGACACAAGAGGAAGAAAGATAATGAATCTTAAGAGATGTTAATATACTCAATGTAATGAACCTAATTCCCAAATGAGTGTGGTATTGAGGCTTGAGTCCTCATGGATGAACTTGGTAGTACTTATTGATGATTATAGTACTTGTTGCTACATGTTGAGTATTGTAGTTGATTTATGATATGAACTGATATATACTGTTTTCTATTTTGAGTTGGCCGATGATACCTACTCAGTACTTGTGTTTGTACTGACCCCCTACTTGTTGTTTCTTTCTTTGTTATTTGGGGAATGCAGCAAACGTCAATTCTAGCCAGTCTTCACTACACCGGATTTCAGGGTGAGCTAATGCTTCTAGCTTGGACTGGATCTTCTCTTCAATGTCTTGATGCCTTGAACTTCCGGCATGGACTAGCCTTTTATTTATTTTAGCTTCTTAGATACTTTTAGATTTGTAACTTGAGGATAGATGTTCTTGTGATGATGACTTCCAGATTTTGGGGATAATGAGTTTTAAGTCTTCCGCTTTGTATTTTGTTCAATATGTTGGGGTTTTAGATTGGTTGGTTCGCTCACATAGTAGGATAAGTGTGGGTGCCACTCGCGGCTCGATTTTGGGTCGTGACACGGGGACTCATAGTTTAGGACTAGAGGTTGCTACTACTGACTGCCCTATTTGAGCCTCCACCTCAAAGCGCTCTTGATGCTATGACTAAATACCAACAGAATAGATAAAAGTCAGATATCAATATAACATAGGAAATACAATGATCAATACCAATCCACATCTTTCAAGATCAAAACATAGAATAGCTCCTTAAACATATTTCAACATAAATGAGAAAACTTTTCACTAATGTGAATTTATACGTGAGAAATACCTTTCACAATTATGATAATAATAACTTGTGAGAAAACCTTTCACAGTAACATTGATACTTTCCTTTCAAAGTATCCCTAATTCATCTACAATAATTTCGTATAAACGTGCATATCTTCATATGTTCATGAGTTCATCATTTTGAAAAATCATAATTTAAGCATCGATCAACATAATTTTAACTAAATACCATATATTAACATTGAATCATGCATTAGAAGACTTATTTAACAATAATCAATCACAACTGAATAAAACTCATAAGGATTGAATTGAAATCTAACTTAAACAATTGAATTAAGATTGAGAAATTGGAAACCTTGGGGACCCATGGAAGAATGGATTTCATGGTAAATACCCACATACCTTGATACTTTAAGCCAAAAAAGAATAGAGGATCGGAGACTTGGATGAACCCTAGCTCTTATTCTTCTTCCTTAGCTTTGAGAGAATATGGGGAACATAGGAGAAGAATAGAAATGGTGATTTGAGGCATAAAAGTTTTATATATGGTTTATGCAGAAAGTAAAATGACATAATTTTTATTCAAAACAATTAGTAAAAAGATTTAAAAGCCCTTATAAAATAACTGTCAGGACACGACCTACGGACCGTAAGACTTTCTACGGTCTGTACTGGTTAACCGTAGACCAAGTACTAGAACCATGAATTCACCTATATTTTGAGGGAACATTTCTACAGCTCGTAGGTCTTCCTACGGTCCGTAGACACCAACCAAAGAAACCAACTTTAACCTTCAAATTTTCACTAAGTCTGGGACTCACCTACGAGACCTATCTACTACTCGTATATAAGATGACGGATCATCCTAGTGAACCGTAAAAAGGTAATGGGACTTGGTTTTGAAAAATTATTTTCCACCTTCCTACGATTGTCATCTACGGCCTATAGAAACTTCTACGTACAATAGATGGGACATTTAGAACCAGATTGTAGCCCCAAAAGGTCATTTCTTCCTTTTCCAAAATTTGAAGTGTTACATATCTGCAAAATAAAGAATACATTGTCTTAAGAGATTTGAACTTATGAAAGACTAAGTTCCCTTTCTCTTTTGAATATATTGAAAGAAGAGAGTCCTTTAAAGATAGAAATTATATGGTAGGGGGATTGTACATTGCAGAATGATAACCGGAGGAAATCAAGGAAATCAGGACTGGTCAAGTAAGTGAAAACCAAGTAGAATCGTGTCGGAAAAAAGACCATGTGGGTGATTTCTAGATTGAAGAAGAAGTTGCATAGAATTTAAAACAAGATAAAACATACTAAAGAAGTCAAGACAAAGGATATTTGAAATGAAGATGTCTGGGCAGAGAAAATTCAAACTGGACCTCGAATAGAAGGTTAGATGGGTCAAGGTAAATGACAAAAGGAGGAGTAAGTTAAATTGACTGATTGTGTTACCAAAATGATCTAGAAACAAAGTCTACCTGATCATACACATACTCCATAATAGACTTCAAGTTCACCTTATCATTTATCTCACAATATGACTTGTGATAACTTTTCTTTGTAAGCACATAAGAAGTGCTTGCAGCGATTGATTTACAAGATCAAGTATTACTCTAAAGGTACAACTCAGTGGTACAAGGAAAAGTTGTTATCTTTGGTGATTGTAAAGTAGAAGGAGTTGATTACACTGAGATGTTCGTTCCATTACTAAGATAATTAGGCTCAGAATTTGATGTTTATTGTTGAAGCAAAGAACAGGAAATTGCATAAGATGAATGTGCATAATGCCTTTTGCATCGTGATTTTGAAGAAAAAATATATATGAAATTACCTTCAAAAATACAGATTGACTCTTCGAATAAGGTGTATAGGCTTCAAAAATTTCTATATGGGTTAAAACCACTGCTACTATGTTGATTTGTGAAAACTGTCTATTGTGTTGATTAAGTATGACTTTGAACAATCATACTCAAATTATTCACCTTTACCTTGCACTGGGTAATATGAAAATTAATATACTGATTATGTGGATGACTTAATTATATTCGAAAATGAGCATAATGCCTACATATATCATTGACACACTCATTTTTGTATAATAAATAAATAAGAAAAATTGTCAAAATAGAATAAGAAAAAATGATGAATAGAATACTTGGCCAAAAATAGGTTCTACATATATCACTTTTCTTTAATCTAAATATTTTCTATACTGGTAAAGAAAATAAATTGAGAGAGAATAACATTGCTAACTCATTTTTATACTTACCAAATACTTTTGTATTTCAAGTTCAGATCCAACATTTGTAGTAGTAATCTTTGAAAATCTCAAAAATTTGGAAACTTCTAATCATCACTAAAAGTGGGAACAAAAAAAGTTAAAAGTTGAAATATCAAAATAACCCTACAAAATTGAGTTACTACAATAATGCCATTAAAACAAGAAATAAGTTTTTTAAATAAAATCTACAATCTAAATTATTCATCACTAAAACATGAAATAAGTTATTTTTTTAATAAAATCAAAATTATTCATTTATGACAACGTACAAAACTGATTAATAATTGTTTTGCTACCTTTTCTAAAATGCATGTCTTCTCTTCTTTCTTTTTTTTTCAGAAAATAATTAATTACATCAATATTTTAATGCATCCATCTTCACTTAAGAGCTAACTTTTATATTTTTCATATATTTAATCTTCTAATTCTCATTTCTTAATCCTTAATCTCGACCTTTCAAATTTCTCAGAAAAATAAAATAATCAAACGAATAACAAGAAATTAAAGTAGATACATGTATCTTTTAAAGTTGATTTTCATGCTTTATTTTTTTTATAGTTATTTAATAGTATTTGACCTTTCAAATTTTCATGTAACTTTTCATATTACTACAACTTTTATCCTATAAATTTAACGTTTTCAAGGAAGACTTCTATTTACTACTCTACAATTTTTATGTGTTGGAGCTCTAAATTGATGAAGTAATGTTACAATTTGTTGTGAAAGTTTTGTGACCTCCCTTATACAATCATGTAAATGGACAATAAATTCAGTTATCGAGGCATTAGAGCTTGATGTATTAGTTTTATTCCTGTTTATAGTAATTAGAATTATAATGAGACTTTTATATTTCTCTTTATATAGTTGAATTTTGATTTGTTAGCAAAATTATTTTAATTTCAGATATTTTAGTATGCTGAAATATAGACTATTTGTTACGTTAATTTTTCTTTCTTTCAATTATCATTATAGAGCAAAGCAAACGTAATTGTCTTGCTCATGCCTCTTTCTTTTATTGTTTTGTTTTTTGTACTTTTAATTTAAATGTATGTTACCTTTCACCTTAAGAATGAATTTGATAGATAGTTACTCATTTTTGTTTTAAAGAAAAGGTGAAACATATAGCATTAGGTTAATGGTGGATAAGTCATATATGAAGAGACAATTAAATTCTATAAAAAGTAGTAGTATGTTTATAAATATTCTAATTTTCAAACTATAAATAGTAAGACTTTTTACACCTTAGTTTTTAATATTTATAATTAAATAATTAGTTTAAATTGCTCGTGGATAAAATTTTAATATAATATTTTGTACACATTCATTATAATTATACAAAAAGTAAATAATCATCTATCAAGCTTTTATAAAACATTCATATTGCACTAGGTTTGCATATGATTAATCCCATGCAATCTTTTGATCTTCTAACACTATTCTATCAATAAAAAAAACTTTTAACACTATCGACAGATTTAATTTGGCTAGTTGTTATGTTTTTCCTTTTGCTTTACAAACTCATTTTTTTACTTATAAATAGAGTTTATTTTATTAACTTCTCATATCATTATCTCAGTGCATTTACTTGGAGGTCATGAAATTAGAGTATCACAATTAATAGTGAGACAAAGTAAGAAATCTCAATTAGACACATTATTTAAAAGAACTCAAATCATGTTATTTAATAATATTTATTTTTTTAAAAAAAATATACTCATAGGGGTTACAAGCGCAAAGCGCGTGCTCAGAAACTAGTAATAGTAATAAAAATATGAAGACTAAACTTTCATAGAATAAACAACTTTTCCATGAATTAAACAATATTTTAAAAATTACAAATTAACAATACATTCTCATGTTATATCATTATAATTATTTAAAACTAATCCACAGAACTACAAAATTATGTATACATGCTTTCTTGAGCTGCAAACATGTATAAGTTAGCTTTCTTTTGTGCTTTTGTTTTAAAAAATATCCTAACCTAAAAACACAATAAGATAACAAAAAAAAACATAAAAATGAAGCTAACTAATCAAATAAAAGTTATGAGTTAAAGATGAAAGAAAGACCCTATTATCAGCCTAACATAAGTCAATTCTTCAGAAACTACAAAGAGAAGAACAGAGCAAAGCTAATCAAATTTTCTAGAAGCTATAGAGAGAAGAAAAAAATCTCTAGACCGTACAAAGAGAAGCAAAGAAAAAAATCATATTGTTTTTTCTAGGGAAAATACATAAAATCCCCCTCGAACTTGTCTCCAAAACTCACTTTAGTATCATAACTTTACGGATGTTTAAATACCCCCTTAAACAACTTACAAATGAATTAAATATCACCTTACACATACAATACCAGTTTCATACTTGGAAGGTGATGTACACTCGCCCCACATAAGCGCCACCTCAATGACACGTATATAACACATCTGATTATGAACAAATTTCATTTCATTTCTTTTTTCTTTTCCATATCTTTTTTGTTCTCATATTCACTGTTCACTTCATCTTCTTCATTGTTCCATATTCTTCATTATCTCAATAATCAACACAATACAATACAAAAGTAATTGTTACCCTTCGCAAAAATTCAACATCCACAACATAGTTTTTAATAATTTAACGAACACTGTGTGAAACGGTGAAATGGCTATACACCGACTAGTGCTGTAACGACAACATTAAAAATATTATAATCATTGTTAGAGCTGGGTTTGTTGGTGCTACTTTTGCTCATACTCTTGGCAAATTTTATTTTCAATTTCATTTTTTGTTGTTAACTTACCATTTTTCCATATTTTTATTTGCAAGTTTTTGAAAGTTAAATCTTAACAACCATGCTTGCTCTAATGACAACCAACAACTGCTTCAATGCCGATCTCCGGAGTTATTGTTGTTATATTAGGCTCAAAACCGACAGATCTGATGACAAGTCACCGGAAAAGCAAAAAAAAGTGATAGCAAATAAAAAGAAAAGAGACGAATGGAAGAAAGCTAGAAAAGGGTATGGCTTTGTCCATAGTTTGGTGAAATTTCTTAGCAATATTTGGTGGTCTCACAGCGGCTGATCTCTCTCAATAGCTTTTAACGATAATGAGTGAGGAACATAGGGGTTGGGTGAAGTCTGGCGATGAAAACTGGAAACAAATGGATGGTAAAACATTTTGAGAGGAAAGCAGAGATGGTACAGGTTGCTGAAAGAAGACAAAGTGGGACCCACTTATCTTTCCTTTTCATTTTATGCTATATACGCGCTTAGAAATTTTGTATTTGCCACGTCAGCCTTTAAGGTGATTTTTAATTCACTTGTAAGTTGTTTAAGGGGGTATTTAAACATCCGTAAAGTTATGATGCTAAAGTGAGTTTTGGAGACAAGTTCGAGGGGGATTTTATGTATTTTCCCTTTTTTCTAAAAATTTGATGATTCTTATTATCAAGAATAAAAAAAATACTAAATGTATAATTGTAACAAAGAAAAAATAATAACTACATTAGACATATCAAATAATTTTACCTCAAATAATCGAACTGACTAAGAATTTCCAATAGTCTTCATTATGGATCCGATCTCTTGCAAAATCGGATCAAAGAGGACAAACATTAACCAATCAAAATAAAATAATCATCATGTATGTCTCGAAATAGTTTGTATGTGTGATTTTATGGTGTCATAAATTTGTACATTAAGTTATTTAAGGGTTACGATTTATGAATATGAAAGGTTACGAGTTATAGATATTGATAATATCAATTGAGGAGATGATTTTATAAAATAAAATAATTGAAAGAAATGAGAGAAAAGGGGATAAAGATTCGGTCAAGTATAATTAGGTCAAGTAATGTTTAATGACATATAGATTTATGTCAAGTGTACTATAGAATAATTTATGGTTGAGATTCATTTAAATTATATACTCATTATATTATAATAATAAAAACAACAAAACTGTCAACTTTTTTATTTTTTAAAACTATCAAATAAAGCAATTAAGTGTACCCAAGCTAATATTTTCAAGAACTTTTTAAGATTGACAGGATAAAGCGAACTTCCTGATTTTTCACCCGCCAAACTTTTTCGAAAGTAATTTCACACATGCTTTCTCCAAATTCTGAAGCAATCTTCAAAAATAGATCAAACTTAAAAACACGACTGGGTTCTAAATAAAAATTCAACTAAAGAACATGATAATACATTTTTTTTTTAAAAAAAAACTTATTTGAAGGTTTTCAAATAATTATAAAAAACATATTAATCAGATTCTTCAAAAGTGTCGGATTCTTTAAAATTAGTATAATTTAAAAAATTCAAGACAAGTACGAGGTTTGAACAGGTAAAAAATTCGGGAAGTCCGGATATCCCGGTAGGATACACTTAATTGTTTTATTTGATAGATTTAAAAAATAAAAATAATTGACGACTTTGTTGTTTTTATTATTAAGATGAATATATAATTTAAATGAATCTCAATCATAAATTATTCTATTATACACATGGCATAAATCTATAATATCATTAAACATTACTTAATCTAATTATTTGACCGAATCTTTATCCGAAAAAGGGCCATAAAAATCACAAAAAGGATGAATAAAATCTTTAAACCTTTGAGAGCTTCACGTCACCTCTTTCATATCCAACTTTATTATATATAGATTAAGATAAAAAAATTCACTAACTCTTCATGATATAAATATATATAACTTCCACTAATTATATTCATTATCGTTTTTACTCTCGCCTCTCATCCATGATCTCAAATGGAGCAATGTCATATTAATGACAACTCTTTGTGTTTTCTCAATCTTATCCTATAAAATTATAAATAGTGACATTTGACACAATATTACACACTTAAAACAGTTTGGAAAAAAACACCAGAAAATCTCTATGCTTTGTGCTCTGTGTTCTCCTCTTGTCTCTTTATTTATTTTGCTTAATGTTTATGCTTGTTGGTATTGTATAACTTTATATTTATTTTGTTGTTATTATTACTGGAAATTTACCGTGGTTTGTAGTTAAGAATACATTAACCTAGCATGTGGTATTATAAAATCCTCATTTGTACAACAATTAGTTATTTTTAGTTTATGTACTTTTAGTCAATTTATAATTAAGAATATATTCTTTTTGTAAGGGAAACTAAAAATACATGGACTTTCTATTTTTAAAATGATGGGTTTTTTTTTTAGTAATTAATATCAATAGATTTGAAGGGCATAAAATATCATTTGCAATTAAAATGTATATGAAGCGTTTTGAAATAAAAGTGCAACATATGTTTCCAAAACTAGTATAATAAAAGATAAATGAAAGGAAAGAGACGTCTGTTTCCTAATCTGAAAGAGGAGATGCAGACAAATGAGACATTTTAGTCTGACTCTAGAGAGACCAATTACTTTTAGATTTGAACAGTTCTGCCTTATAACAGATTCTATGATAGGTTGGGTAAAAAGCTTGCTATGATGCAAGTTCAGTTGCTTAGTAACTGAATAATAATACATGTTAAGCTTCAAAACAAGGCTTCAAGTGTCTCCAGAAAATAATAAGCTCATTCCAGTTTCAGGAAAAAGTGGAGGAGAGAAAGAAGCATGTCTAGGAAGCTCGCCATAAGTTTCAGGTGTGAAGATAAGTGACTTTACTACTCATACAACTCTCTTTTAAGTTTTATTTGTCGTAATACCTCACGACAAGCTTTTACAAGTGTTAAATGACCCCCAACTAATGTTTTGTAAACAACTTCACTCTCCATCAACCTCCACAAGGTAAATGGATAGGATCATCGTTGGTCACTTCCTCTGTATCTTGTAAAAAAGGCATAAATATTTCACTTTGTAAAGTATGATCCTATTTAACCTTTTCCATCATCCATCACAGGATCACCATTCACTCTAGAAACTAAATAACAATTCTCCAGATAGCTCTAAAGCATTCAACAATTAAAACGACTTACACGCTTCTCTATTCTTACCCTGCATCAGGAAGCAACAATATACAACATTAAGACTAGCATAAGCAAAACCTTTAACTAGGGATATCTCTAGTTCCTTATGGATCAACTTATGATATATTTTTTGAGAAAATTACATAATCCTGACCATTTAAAGACATCTCTACTGGAAAAGGAGTATGGTCGAAAAAGCTGATAAGCTAAAACTTAATCAAAATGGAGAAGAATATCATGTGTTTTCTTGAGAAACCCCTGCTTAAATTGTCAATCAGTAGTTGGTGGAGGTTCCGTATGAATCAGCTGAACCATGATGACCTACTTTTAATTGCATATACGAAGACATTATTAACTCTAGTTTAAAGGGATTTTATATCATTCCAGTCTGCAAAACGTTCAACATGAGGGAGAGGGGTATTGAGAGATGGATGGAAAGAAGTTTTGAGCCGCACATCACTAAATCTATTTTTTCAAAAGAAAAAAAAAATATGTCGAGTTGAGAATTGAATATGAACTAGTTAAATGAAGAAACTTGAATCAGTTCATATGTATGAATATACAGATATAGGTTAATCTCTGAATGCTTGATTAGGTGAGAGACAATACACTGCGAAAGTTTCATGAAATAACCAGTATAGGATTTAAGGTTTTCATCATACTTGAGAGAACTTCCTTAACAACCACACCTCGAATTAGCTAATCATTTTCCTATTGAATAGTAATTTATTTAAAGCTAGCTTCATTTGTCAATCCTAGAAGCTTGATTGTCCAATATATACAGTTGATGATCAATTCAGATACGATAATTGTTGGCAACGTGATCAGATGTGGTTCAATTATTTAGTTGTTGCATTTGTTTAGGAGTCAAATAAGTTGTTTCCTAGTCTTTAGGAATTAAGAGTAGTGGAGTCTGTTTTTTACTTTCAGATTTTATAGGATATTAAACGTGTTTTAGTTTTCATCTATTTAAGACTCTTGTAACAGAGTGTTTTGCACTGTATCAACACACAGAAAATTTTCACACTTGTGAGTCTTGTGTTTTCATCTTTGTTGCAGTTAATTTTCTATCATTTGGTATCAGAGCCAGAAAGTTTTTTCTTCTTTTTTCAAGTACTATTGTAGCAACAAAAGATGGCTTCTGAAAATTTTGTCCAGGCCGCTATTCCGCGCTTCGATGGTCATTACGACCATTGGAGCATGTTGATGGAGAACTTCCTTAGGTCCAAAGAGTTTTGGCCAGTTGTCAGTATTGGCGTGCAAGAGCCAGCAACTGGTACTGCCTTGTCGGAAACACAAAAGGCAGAATTGGATAGTCTAAGATTGAAGGATCTCAAAGCGAAGAATTACCTTTTTCAGGCTATTGATCGCTCAATACTGGAAACCGTTCTTTGCAAGAATACTTCCAAACAAATATGGGATTCCATGAAGAAGAAGTATCAAGGAACAGCGAAGGCAAAACGAGTGAAGCTTTAAGCACTCCGTTGTGAGTTCGAGACTCTACGTATGCAAGGTGGTGAGTCGGTAACAGATTATTTCTCTAGGACGTTGGCTATCGCAAACAAAATGCGAATTCATGGTAAAGACTGGAAGATGTTACCATTATTGAGAAATACTTCGCTCAATGACAGCAAAGTTCAATTATATTGTTTTCTCCATTGAAGAATCCAAAGATATCGATACTCTTTCTCTTGACGAGCTGCAGGTTCTTTGTTGGTTCATGAACAGAAAATAAACCAACAGGACAAGGATGAAGTAGCATTGAAGGCAGCAACGTCTTCGAAAGGTACAAATCAGGAGAACGCCAAATGGAAGGGAAAGATGCACCAAAAGAAGGAGAAAGGTAGCACTGGAGATTCCCAGGAAAAAGAAAAAAGACGTGACAAGTCTCAAATTGAATGCTATAGATGCCATCGATTTGGACACTATCGATCTGAGTGTCGCACCAATTTAAATAGGAAGAGTGGTGGCAGATCTAACTTTGAAGAAACGAAGGAAGATGTGGAAACAAAGGGAGAAGAAGAGGAGATTTCACTTTTGATGACATACACTACCAAAGAGAAAGCTTCAAATGACGTATGGTATCTCGATACAGGTTGTAGTAATCATATGTCGGGACAGAAAGAAGCATTCTCAGATTTGGATGAAACGTTTCGAGATACTGTGAGATTTGGAGATAATTCCGTGGTCTCTGCCATGGGAAAAGGAAAGGTACAAGTCAACTCCATTCATACCATCAGTGATGTGTTTTATGTCCCTGCATTAAAGACCAATCTACTAAGTGCTGGCAACTTCAAGAAAAGGGATATGAACTTAATATCAAAGGTGGAGTTTGTAAGATACGTGATTCTCATTTGGGGTTAATTGCACAGATTAATATGTCATCAAATCGCTTGTTTCCTTTATATCTTAACAACTCCACAAAATCCTGTCTCTCTGCAAAAGTTAAAGAGGATTCCTGGAAGTGGCATTTTCGCTATGGGCATTTAAACTTTGGAAGCTTGAAGTTTCTAAAACAAAAACAGTTGGTGTTGGGTCTTCCAGAGCTTGAATCACCTAATGAAGTATGTGAAGAGTGTGCTATTAGCAAGCAACACCGTGAACCATTTCCAAAACGCAATTCTTGGAGGGCAAGGAAGGTGTTGGAGTTGGTGCACTCAGATATCTGTGGTCCGATAAATCCTACATCCAATGGAGGTAAACGCTATTTCATTAGCTTCATTGATGATTATAGCAGAAATACTTGGGTCTTTTTCTTAAGAGAAAAATCTGAAGCATTTGAAACTTTTAAGAAGTTCAGAGTGCTTGTTGAAAATGAAGTAGGTTGTCAAATTAAGTGTTTGCGGACTGATCGAGGTGGTGAATATAACTCACTCGAATTTGTAGAATTTTGTGAGAAACATGGAATTAAAAGAAACCTTACCGCAGCCTACACACCTCAACAGAATGGTCTATGTGAAAGGAAAAATCGCACAATTCTTGATATGGTGCGTAGTCTTTTGAAGAGAAGTCACTTAGCAAGAGACTTTTGGGCAGAAGCAGTTCGTTGGAGCGTTCATATATTGAATAGATGTCCTACCAGCTCTATTCAAAGTATGACACCTCATGAAGCTTGGAGTAGGCGTAAACCAAATGTTGAGTACTTTCGGATTTTTGGGTGTATAGCATATGCACATATTCCAGATGCGACGAGGAAGAAGTTGGACGATAAAGGTCAGAAGTGCATTTTCCTTGGTATTAGTGACAAATCAAAAGCTTATCGCTTATTCAATCCTATTACCAAGAAAATCGTTGTTAGCCGAGATGTTATTTTTAATGAAGAAGCAATCTGGAATTGGAGCGATAACAATTCGTTTCAACATATTCCAGTTTCCGTTGAAGAAGAAGAGGAACTAGAACGACCTTTGGAGATCAGTTCACAAGCAACTCCGATTGTACAGGATGCTGAAAGTGTTGAACAAGAATCAGGTGATTCTCAATTGAACAATGAACGTCCACAACGTAATAGAGGGGCACCAAGATGGTTGGAAAACTATGAGGTATATGGGACTAGGAAATCTGGAAATATAGTAAGTCATTTTTCTTTATTTTCAGATTGTGATCCTATATCTTTCGTCAATGCTGTTAAAGACCTGAAGTGGCAGCAAGCCATGGACGAGGAGATTAGATCAATTGAAAGAAATGATACTTGAGAGTTGACAAATCTTCCAGAAAATCAGAAAACCATTGGTGTCAAATGGGTTTACAAAACAAAGTTGAAGGAAAACGGAGAGGTCGACAAGTTCAAAGCTCGCTTAGTAGCAAAAGGTTACAAGCAAGAATATGGTGTTGACTATGTAGAAGTGTTTGCTCCCGTTGCTCGTTTAGATACCATCAGATTGGTGATTGCTTCGACTGCTCAAAATGCTTGGAAAAACTATCAGTTGGACGTGAAATCTGCCTTCCTACATGGTGAACTTCAAGAAAAGGTATTTATCGAACAGCCTCCTGGCTATGTGAAATTTGGTGGTGAGAATAAAGTGCTTAGATTGAAAAAGGCTCTATATGGACTAAAACAAGCTCCAAGATCTTGGTATAGTCGCATAGATACTTATGTGGATGACTTAATTTATACCGGAAGTAATGTGTCTATGATTGAGAACTTTAAGAAGTCCATGATGGTTGAGTTTGACATGTCCGATTTGGGTATGATGCATTATTTTCTTGGTTTAGAAGTGAATCAATCTGCCGATGGTATTTTTGTTTCTCAAAAGAAATATGTGCAAGATGTTCTAGACAGATTCCAGATGAAAAATAGCAACACTGTGAGCACACCAATGGAGAAGGGTCTGAAGCTCGTCAAAGAACCTGAAGGGAGAAAAGTGGACAGCACTTTATACAAGCAAATCGTTGGAAGCTTGATGTACTTGACGGCAACAAGGCCTGATGTTATGCACGCTACAAGCTGCCAAGAGGATCCTGCGGTACTTGAATGGTACCAGTGACCTTGGAATTCTTTATCAGATGAGAGTAGCTGGAGATTTGGTTGGTTACACTGATAGTGACTATGCTGGAAATCTTGAAGACAGGAAAAGTACATCAGGATATGTTTTTTATGTTGGGCTCTGGAGTTATTTCTTGGTCTTCGAAGAAGCAACCTATTGTTACTTTGTCGACTACCGAGGCAGAGTATGTAGCTGCAACATCGTGTGCTTGTCAAGCAGTTTGGCTGAAGAATATTCTTGAAGAATTTCATTTTAAGCAGAATAGACCAACGCCAATCTATTGTGACAATACTTCGGCGATTAATCTTTCAAAGAATCCAGTTGAACATGGACGAAGTGAGCATATAGATGTGAAGTATCACTTCTTGCGTGATCTGACTAAGGATGCAAAGATTAGTCTTATTTATTGTAGAAGTGAAGATCAGGTTGCAGACATGTTCACAAAGCCCCTGAAACCAGTGTCCTTTCTAAAGCTACGCGATCAACTTGGTGTTTGCAAATTAAACTGAAAGATGTTTCAGTTTAAGGGAGGGAATGTTGGCAACGTGATCAGATGCAGTGTTGTGGACGGCGAGAGGCGACAAAAGGCGACAAGGGCCTGCCTCGCCACGCGGCGAGGCAAGCGGCGAGGCGCTTGCCTTTTTGAATGGCGCCAATTAATACAAAAAATTAAAAATATTTAATTGCATATTTTATCCAAAATCTTAATAGTAATAACACATATTAGCAAATATTCAATTCAAAAACCAATAGTAGATACTAAAATGTCTAAAACTTTAAAGACCAAATAATTCAAAACACAATAAACTAAAACTTTAAAAGTCTATTCTTCTTCAAAATTATCCAACTCTTGAAGATCAAAATCCTCTACATCATTATATTGCTCTTCATCTTCTTCCTCCTCGTATTCTTCATCAACTAGCATCCGCCATTGATTATTAAATTCAATTAATTCGCTGTTTAGGAATATTGAAATAAATAATTAGGAAAAGAGAGATTTTTTTTTTTAATTAACTGCCTATAATTTAAAAAAAAAAAAATTTACACTTCACACAAAGCAAAAGGCTTACAGCCTTACAAGTTGCACCAAAAAAATTAAAAAACAGAACAGAAAAAAAAAATGAAGAAGAAGAACAGAAAAAAAAAATGAAGAAGAAGAGAGAATCGATACCTGGAGGCTGGAGGAGAACAGAGAGTCGCGAGGGTCGTCGCCGGCGGCCGGCGAGGGAGAAGCCGAGAAGGAGAACAGACGACTGTCGGACAGCGAGGCTCGCGAGTCGCGATGGAGAAGCTGACAGCGATGGAGAGCCGAGAGCGAGGGAGAAGAGACAGCGATGGACTGCGAGGGAGAAGAGAGAGCGAGGGAGAAGAGACTGCGATAGAGGAGAAGAGACAGCGATGGAGAGTCAATCGAGCGAGAGAGAGAGTCGCGATGGAGTCAAAAAAAAAACCTAATTTTGACTAATATTTTTAAGTCAAATAATTTTAATCAAAAAGGCGGCGCCTTTTCCGTCGCCATTGCATCGCCACAACTCGCCACGCCTCGACAGAGAATGGCGAGGGGCCGTCGCCTCGCCTCGCCTCTCGCCAAAGGCGAGGAGGCGCTCGCCTTTTGTAACACTGATCAGATGTGGTTCAATTATTTAGTTGTTGCATTTGTTTAGGAGTCAAATAAGTTGTTTCCTAGTCTTTAGGAATTAAGAGTAGTGGAGTCTGTTTTTTACTTTCAGATTTTATAGGATATTAAACGTGCTTTAGTTTTCATCTATTTAAGACTTGTAACAGAGTGTTTTGCAGTGTATCAACACGCAGCAAATTTCCACACTTGCGAGTCTTTTCTTTTCATCTTTGTTGCAGTTAATTTTCTATCAATAATTATGAACAAACTAGAAGCTTCATTCAAATAACAATGTTGAGCACAAGTTTTGATACTAGTTCCACTAGGTAGGTTACACACAGAGGATATATGTCAACATACTATACTTTTGATGTTCCGTCAATTTGGATACAGAGAAATTACCTACCTGCTAGTCGACTAGCAAATGAAGTCAACTTCTTAAAGGAGCAATGTATACTGTATACAGCAAATTTTACAAAAACAGAATCATAAGATTTCAAGATTATGCAACAACTAGCTCACACAGAACCCAATCCAGTTAGTATCTTGATCATAAATAGCATATATTAAACATTAAAAAGTGTTGTGCAAATGCCCATTTATACATTTGCTTAGAGATAGAAAAATGAGAGGTTGTAGAAATGAGTCAGCTGAAAAGTAAGATTTATCCTACACATAGCTGGTAACTATGGTCACAATGATACTCAACATATGGTTAAATATAAAGGATTCCTTATCACTCCACCCCAATCCTTATAGGTAATGGACTAGGTTGGCATAATGGAATTCACTTGAACTAATAAATTCAAACAGTAGTCATCTCTATAATTAAAAGTTTCAAAGATGACAGTTGTTATAGATTGAAGAAAATCCTAAAATTGACTTTAGTGCAGAAATGCATAGATAGCAGTAGAAATATAAAGAAGAAGAGCAGAGGTGACCAAAACGAGCAAGGTGGATACAGCATGAATAGCAGATTTACTTCCACAAGATAAGACCCCGAGTCGAATCTGAATGACGTTGACAATTGAAAGCATCAAGAATAAACAGCCCATTACCGATCCGATAGCAGAGGCCATCATTCCAAGCCTGAGCACCTTCAAATTGATGTGAGCCCTAAAAGCCTCATCAACATCTTTGCTATTCAACAAATTAATTGCCAATTTGAGGCCCTGTGCAACAAGTGAGGAAAAGAGAAAGAAGCTGAATGAAACGACCTCAAAAACCAACAACTTCTTAACTAGATCAATCCCAGCATCGCAGGCTGTGCGATCCTCCAGACTTTTCTGTCCAGGTGTGGTTAAAGAGAGACCCACAAAGACTGCAATGGTGAAAAGTGAGTTCACATTAACTAGACCGTCCAAGGCAGTTACATGAACACTCGTTGTTGAAACAGATGAGGACATTGAGGTGGGGGTTGTGGAGACAAGTATTCTTTTGGATCTGCAAAAGAAATTGAAGAAAAAAGCTACAAGAATGAACCACAAAAGGGAGGTAGGATATGCTTGGTGTTTCAATTTCCTTGAGTAGAAGGGAATGAATGGATATTTGTTGGAAAATGTAACTGTTTGCTCCTTCCTTGTTTTTACTACTTTTTGCTGGCTAAATAGAGAAACAAAACACTAGTATTAATTATAGGACTCCAGTCAAACCATCTTCAATTTTGCAATTATCATATTCATTTGGTAAGACAGTTTCTTTTTCTTTTTCTTTTTCGGCTTTCCGCCAAAGCTCATTAAAAACTACTTCCTCCGTTTTAAGAAAAAATATTTTTATTTTTTTTTTTAGTTTATTTTTAAAAAAAATTATAATCTTCTTTTTTTTCTTAAATTTCATTTCAAGTTAAATTAGGTTATTCTTTTTTAAACGAAGGGAGTATTTATTTTTATAAGTACTTTTATTAAAATATCATTTTTAAAAAAGGAACAATTTGTATTCGGTTAATTCTTTTTTTAAAAAAATAGAATTTGTTTGCCTAATTTTTTAATATATATATATATATATATATATATATATATATATATATATATTAGAGAGTCAAAGTAAAAGAAAATAGAAAGTTAGCAATTTTTTTAATATTAAAACTATTTATAGAGATAAATTATTTTAAATATCTATTATAAAAATTACAGTGTAAATTTTCTATCAATATTATATATATATATATATATATATATATATATATCAACGAAAATATTAAAAGTTGATAATATTATCATAATGATTTGAATATAATTAAAAGCATCGAGTCAAATAAATTTAAAAAATATTTCGTAAATTAAAATATAAAGTATAATGCATAAATGTAAAATAAATAATTTTGCTATGTGAATATCAAGATTAAAATTTTGAAATGAAACTTAACCAAACTTATGAAATATATTAATCAATTAACAAGGGATATATCGGTAAATATATTTAAATGGTAGGTGTACTTTTCTCTTAGGAAAAATAATTTTCTGTTTTTGGTTCTGTTATGCTTCTTATTAACATATTCTCAATTGCAAAATAACTCTTCTGCTTATATTAAAAAGTAATTTTAGAGAGTTTTTGGCCAAAAACATCCTTTAACTATACCCCAAACTTAAACTACATCCTTAAAGTATCATTTCTAGCTGAAAACATCCTTTAACTATACCCCAAGCTTAAACTACATCCTTAAAGTATCATTCTTACCATAAAACATCCTTCAAGTATTTTAAAGTGAGCAATTTTCATCCTTCTACTTGAATATCTCGTAAAACTACCCGATATATCCCACAAAAATTAAGTCGTCCCTTCCTAATTATTATTCTTAGATATGTCAAGAATATTATCGTGAACTTTTTCGTAATTGAGTTAAGAATTATGCAAAAGTTTTAATTTGACCGTTTTTTTAATTCACTTTTCATGTAATTTTAATTAAAAATATTATTAGTTTAAATATGTTTCTTCTCAATTGAATATGCTAAAAGCGACATTTGTTGGAGACTTCCGCTTCTAATAATATAGAATGAAGCTCAAATACGAGACATAATCAATATTTTGGTCACTTCAATATTAGATTGACCTAAAAATCTATTGAATTATTTGGTTAAGAAAAAGATAAAAATAATTAATCTCCAACTTCATTCGGTTACGAAAAAGGCAAATTATGTATGCGCACATCTTCCAATCATTTTTAGTTTCCATAAGCAACAATGTCTAAGATTTTTCATATTTTTCAAGAACTTCTTGTAGCAAGTAATGAAATTATGCAGAATAACTTTTGTTGATAGTCACGTTAACTGTTCATGTTTTCGTAAGATCCATTAGTTTTTTTTGACAATATCTAACAAAAGGATGAAAGTTGTTCATTTATAAATACTAAAAGGATGTTTTCTGCTAACAATAATACTTTAAGGATGTAGTTTAAGTTTAGGACATAGTTAAAGGATGTTTTCTGCTACAAATGATACTTTAAGGATGTAGTTTAAGTTTTGGGTATAGTTAAAGGATGTTTTTGGCCAAAAACTCTAATTTTAGAGATAAGTTTTGGAAAACATTCCTAAATTTATTGTGAATTAAACTTTCTGTTCTAATTTATATATATTATTTTGATTTGTTACGAAATTCAAAAAAGTAAAAAAAAACTTTAAAATATTCATAAAATATCCCTATTAATAAGTCCAAATTATTGAATAAAAAATCAAAGTACTTCTAATATGGAACAGACAAGTTCATGATTTTCCTCTCACTTGATAAGTTGTTGATAAGTTGTTGTCAAACAGGCATTAATGTAACATAATTATAATTTTTCACAAGTTTTATCATGTTTGGCCACAAATTTAAAGAGAGATATTTGACTCCAAAATAATAATATAATTATAATGAACATGTTCTGTTAAATTTGTATCGTCATTTAATAATGTATTTCGTCGAGTTTTATGTGTTTGTTTTGGATGAAATTGATATGGGAGGTCCTAAGCTCGTATAAAATCATATTCGGTATGGAAACGTCTGGGCAAACATCCCCAAGGACCAACCAAGGGTCCTTGAGGAAGGACCCATCTAGGTGGCCAAAACTGCCAAAAGCAGTCCCACCTATGGATGGCAATCGATAGCCAATAGCCTGGTCAACGCCACGTAGGTGGATGGCGTTGGTCAGGACTTAGGAGTGGGAGACTGAGATTCCAATGACCAGCCTCTGACCCAAACCACGGACCATCAGGACGGTCCGCTGGTTGGGAGACGGCCCGTCGATCGGCAGGCGTAGGTGAAGTCTGCAATTTCGCAGCTTCACTGTTAAGGGTGAATTAGTAAATTCACCCCACGTCCTAATAATTGTTTGGGCGGTTTCCTAAGGGTATTTTAGGTATTTTAAGTGGGTTTATAAGTCCTAAATACCTAGATGAATTCATTATTCTAAAATCAAAACCCAAATTCTCTAAGAAAATCTCTAGAACTCCATTGGAGCCAAAACTCAAGGAATAGCTTGGATTGAAGTTTTGTTGGTGATTCTTCATCAATTTTGTGGTTTATATTCAGTGAGGTATGATTTTTCATCCTTGAAACTATCTTCATCAAGGAGCCCAACTTCAAAGTGATTTTCCAAGACTTTCTGAAAAGATAGATTTCTAACTTGTGATCTAGCAATGAGTTCTTGCATAAAACGTTTTGAATCATTGAATATTGATTGAATTGATGTTAGTTTGATGGTTTAACCAAAATCTTCATGAACCCATGCAAAACATAATCTCTTCAAATTGGCTATATTATGGATGTTATGATCTTGTCTTAATGCTTATGAATTCTAGTGTAGTTTTCTTTGGGCTTTTGAATGATGTAAGAATTGTATTGAATTGATGTATGTCTTAGATTGATAAGCCTATATTTAATTGATCTTGACTCATTGAGTATTATGATTTTTGTATTAAATTGATGATCATGGTCATGGGTAAGGGCCTTTTGGTATTGAATTGGATGATTTAGCTATGGATTGAAGTGGTGAGAATGTATTGGTGGTACGCTGCCCTAATTCTCTTTATTTTATGTAATGTAGGTCTTGAATTATGTTGTGATGGTCCACTTATGGTGGCGGTGCTATGTGTTATAATTATGAATGATGTGGCCTTGTCGGCGTTACTTTATGTATTATGATGATCATGGCCTTGTCGGCAACTACTTGATATATTATGATGGTTTGTGTAGATGATTTATGTTAAGTATGATCAAATGTATCTACTTGTGATAAGATGAATGTATGTGTTCTTCTATTGATGTTGTTAGGTGATCATGTTAGACTATGACTATGTCTTTATGTGTGTTGTCTTAGAGTTGATGCATGATTCTTCCTACTTGGTTATGTGAGTCTTATGAAGGTTATATTGATGATATTGTAGTAGTGTATAGGATGACCTATAGTTGATATTGGTTATGCCTATGTTCTTCTTAAGTGATATGTTATATGTGATTAAGTGAAGTATTGATGTGTCTTGTTTGGTAGACTTGTGTCCCTTGCTTGATACCTATGGAATGTAAATATGAGATATCTTGACTTAGGATGCTAAAACCTCTTAGTATTGTATGTATGAATGACATGTGACCTTGAACATTGCTAAGAAGGTCAAATTATGTGGATCCCTCAACCTAGTTGAGAGGTTATGATATCCTTGAAGTCGAAATTTGTAATGGTATCTTTCTTATGTGAATGGTGGACTTAAGGTTGGTTGGCTGGAACAACATGAAATCATCCTTAGAAAAATCATTGACCTATCCTCCTAACCATTGAAAGGCAACCCTAGGGGACCTCTTTGGTAAGGTGAATGTGATTGGGTTATGAACTAGATATGAAACCCCTTCGTATGATCCTTTATGTGAATTACTCTATGATAACAAAGGCTAGCACCGAGTGAGTATGGTAAGGGAACTAGCTCTAGTTAAGAATGAGGCTAGAGTGCAAAGGAAGCCTTCACATTCCTTAATCATGTGCCGACATGGGATGTGTCCAAGTTCTACCATTGGCAAGTACAACACCCTCCATCGGAGTAGGTCATGCTTTGCTACCATGGTCTATGTCGGCTATTGTCTATTCTCATCATATGGGATACCCTCTAATGTTGAAGAAGTTCTATGAAGTTTAGGTGGTGGTATGGGACACTATCGAGGCATTGCACAATAGGCTTTGAAGATGTTAGAGAGTGAGTCCCTAGGTCTTCTCCAAGACCATTACTTGAATGTACTTATGTGGTGAATGTCTCTTAAATGGACTAATGAAGATAATGACTTAAGATTAGAAAATATGTACATGAATAAATATCTAGTCTAGAGTAACTTTAAGTATTGCCTAGTTAAAGTGTGAAGGGGGCATAAAAGATGATCTCTACATGTCTTACCTAGGGAAGTCTTAAGAATAATTCTAAATAGGAATGTTGAGTAATGAAGTTAGAATGATCTTATCTTAGGTAGTCTAAAGGATCTCTTAGGTGTGTGTGAAGGGATTGCATGAGTGAACCTTAGAATCACTTTTGGTAGGAGAATCTCATATTATGTGTTTTAATGTATTGTAAGTGCGTTTATCTCATTATAGGTAGTCTTAAGGTTCATTTAGTGTGCTTAGAGAGAGTGTATGCGCGATCTCTCTTTGTCTTACTTAAGTGAGTCTTAGGATAACTTTTAGTGAGAAGGTTACACGTTGAAGTAGTTCACTGTAACATTGGTTGAGTTCACTGTGAAGCTTGAGTTAGTTCACTATAAAAGTAGCATGATTCACTGTAACATTTCTCAAAATGTGATAAAATGCTTATGTGATATCTTATGCGTTTCTAAGGTGTTAAATGTTGTTCTTATGCTTATACTATGCTGTTTTACTCAAAAGAGCATATTTCCATTAAATGTCAGTTATCATGATTTTATGTATAAAGTCATACTTAGTACATGTGTTTGTACTAATTCCATGCTTTTATCTATCTCTAAAGTGATTCATAGGTGAAGGTGTTTTTAGGAGCGAAGCTTGGATTATAGGATATTTCAAGCAAGGTTAAAGTATGTCCTCACTTGACTCGAGGGCATCACTATCTTAGAGTTCTTTTATTGAACCATTGTAATAGACTTAGTGTAACACCCCGTAACCAAAACAGACCAAAAAATCAGTTTTTCAGAAAATTCTGCAGGTGCAATCAACGTGACCATCGACGGACTGTAGCTTGACCCACGGTCCATCCTGCACATCCGTCGATGTGATCATAGACTCCCAAAACTCAGCCGAAAAAAAAATGGCCAAGTCTTGATCGATGAACGGACCTACGGTCTGTAGTCCGTGACCGTCGATCGACACCCCCTTTCAGCCACTCACTGACAAGGACCACGGGTGACCAGCACGGTTCGTAAGTGGACCCACGGTCCGTCGGTCTGACCGTAGGTGGGAACTAGCAGACAGTTAGGGGGGTAATGCAGTTGGGTCAACTTCAAATGATCATAACTCCTACCACAAAATGAATTATGTGTCCCATCACATACCAAAAGATAGATAATTGAATTATCTTTTCATATCCACCGGCCTTTCTAAAATCAAAGCTCCGAGTAAAAAGTTATGCCCGTTTTAGTAAAGGCCTGTTGAACAGACCCAAGCTACGGACCCAACCTACGGACCGTCGATTGAACGACGGACCGTCTGTCCAGGTCGTCGTTTGGTCCGACAACAACTTACCCAGGGGTCTTTTGGTCTTTTTCCACTTCGTTTAAACTCTAAGATACATTGTTTTGACCCTAAATCATCAGATTTTAGTCAGTTTAAGCCTAGAAACATAACTAAAACTTACCTAAGTCAAATCATAAATCAAAAGTTAGAAATTTAGAAGCAAGAAAGGAGAAAAAAGGTCAAGAACCCTAGTCAAGAACGCAGCAAGGTTCCAGCCCTGAAACCTAAGTATTTTTTCGTGAAGTTCATCACCAGGTATGTGGGATTTCACTAGTGGGTTCCTTTCACCCATTGGGTCCTTAGTTTTCAGTCAGTTCTTGATTCTCTTATTATGACTAAACCTAGGTTTTCTAGAACTTTGATAGAACTTCATGAATTTATTAAATATATGTTTCAAATCAGATTGTGAAGTTATTATTCAGATTATCGCATGAATTTCAGAACCCTAGCTTTGTATTTCTTTAGTTCATGAATTACACATGATAGGTCAGATATTTCAGTTACTTAATATATACATGCCTCAGTTATTAGTGCATCATTATCACATTAAATATTGCATTCTCAATTTGCATGTTCAGTTTTGAGCTATCCAGTATTTTACAGAAATTCAGACATAATCAGTTAACTACATAAATCAATGGGAGTAACATAATACCGAGTTGGACTAGGGTTCAGCGTACCCAATTAGTCCCAGAACTACTAGACAAGTAGGTTGTAAGTCCCCTATGTGGGCATCAGTTTAGTGATCACGCCAGCATGCCTTTATACCTTTGGCAGGGTATATTGGGTCCTCTCGATGGGGCGTATACATCGGACTCCATATTTAGATCATGTGGTTTTATTATCGGTTATTAGTATCTCCCATAGTTCAATTAGACTTTCTTGCATTGACCATTTATCAGTATATTAAGTATTTAGTTTCAGCATGTTATAAATTGGTCATTGCATTCAGTTAGCTGAGAAATTCAGTATATCATGTTCAGATTATTATACTTGCTTTTGTACTTGTTCAGTTATGTTTTATTTCAGCTTTATTCTATCCTACATGCTCAGTACCCTTTAAGTACTGACGCATACGTGCGCTACATCTTATCGTGATGTAGGTTCAGGTTCTCAGCATCCAGATCACGCATAGATCATTTCTGATTTCCAGTTCAGTAGATTCAGTGGTGAGTCCTCATTCTCCGATGACAACAGTCATGAGTTTCATTTTAGTCTTTTAGTCATTTAGTTTTAATTTTTGCTAGATTTAGCTGGGGCTTGTCCCAGTATTTCTAGTCCAGTTTAGAGGCTATTTTCAGACATAGTTAGTTTCAGCTTAGTATTGAGTTAATATTTCCTATGTATTAAACTCATTGTTTTCAAATATCTTAGTTATAGAATATGGGTATTCCCCAACTTTTCAGTTTAAATTATGATTTAGCTTCCGCACTTAGTTTATTATCTTTAGTATGCTAATGATCATGCCAACAGGGTTAGCTTGGGATCACTTGTGGTCCTAGGTTCCGTGTCCGCGTCCAGGGGGTAGCTCGGGGCGTGACACTTAGTAGTACTATATTTTGATTGTATGGGCCGTGTCCCAAGTATTCTTGTGTCTAGGATTTGATGATATGAGACTTAGTATTTTCTTTGGTTTGATATGAAAGATATTTTGAAAGACTATTCGAATGTTATGAAAAGTTTTAATTTCGCACTACTTTTCATATATGTATATGCGATGAATGATACGAAAGGGCTTGTACAAGACCTTTGAGAGGTCAAGTACGTCGTGCAATGACCTAAGAGTACCTTAACTATGCGGGTCATGACAAAAGAAGTCCTCAACTTCCAGATGAGTAATATCATCGAGCCCATAAAAAACATCATCTTTCAATGTTAAGTTTGACTCAACATTCTCATCATATTTTTGAGAAGATCCTGCCTGAACATCATCTTCGAGAGTCAAATGTGACTCTACCCGGGCATTATAAGAGGATGCACCACCTTTATTTTCTTTTCTTTTAAAGGAATTCTAATACAGCCTGACAAAATGCTCAGGTGCCCGACATTCATTTTTCCAATGACCTTTAAGGCCACAACGATGACAGTGATCGCCCTTTCCATTAGAAGGATTATTTTGAGAACCTATAGTGTTCTCCCTTTTGTTATGACCACAACCTCGACAATTATTATATCATCTTTTGCCTTTGCCATGCCCGCCCACATTGTCATGGACCCAATTATTTTGTCTTATTTCAAACTGATTGTGTGAATCAACCGCGTGTGCCTCCGGTAATGGAGAACTTCCAGCGGGACGGGCTTCATGATTTTTCATTAAAAGGTCATTATGTTGCTCAGCCACCGGAAGGCATGAGAGCAGTTCAGAATATTTTTGAAAACCTTTTTCACGATATTGATGTTGTAATATCATATTAGAGGCATGGAAAGTAGTTAGTATCTTTTAATTTTCAACATGTCCTCATCTTTTATTGTTTCCCCACATAATTTTAATTAGGAAGTTATTCCAAATACAACAAAGTTATACTCAATTACGATTTTATAATCTTGAAACTGTAAGTGCATCCACTCATAACGAGCCCTTGGCAATACAATTGTCTTGAGGTGGTCATACCTCCCTTTCAAACTTATCCATAATTCAAGTGGATCTTTCACAATCAGTATTCAACCTTCAGGCTTTCATTAAGATGATGACGAATGAAATTCATAGATTTCACTTTATCCTGACTTGATGTCGTATTTCCTTCTATTATACTATCACCAAGACCCTTAGCGGTAAGGTGAATTTCAGCATCAAGTACCCATGACAAATAGTTCTTTCCAGAAATGTCAAGTGTCACAAATTCAAGCTTTAACAAATTTGACATGATGAAAACTATCATAAAATAATTTTGAGATGTTGGTCTGTTTATTATAAATGACAAATTAATACTATAAATAATAAAGTAAATGATGAGTGCAATATACATTATATGCATGAACATTAATGTTAGAACCAAAAAAAAAATATAAACTCATGAAACATTAAAACAGTAAGAGTTAAATACATTTTCTACTTGTTTTAAGGATTTATTACTAGTTTCAATTAACATCAAAGTTTAGTAATAATTTCAAGTTATATTTATACAATATTAAATTCTTTATGACACACAAAATGTATGATAAGAAAATACTTTTGAGTATTCTAGCTATCATGCTATCATATTGCTTAGTAAAGTATCATAATAATACCTAAAACAAGTTATATATGCAGTAATAAAAATACAGATCAAAGATTTATGCAAGTCCTATTAGAGATGGTATATACACATAAATGTATACCTGACTCTAAAAGAAATTTGATTAACTTTTAGGAATTAATTTCGAATTGAGTAGGTCTCAGTTGGTTAGAGACTCGTGTTGATAACGTGTTGTAAAATGAGAGCAAAATATAGTAATACTAAACAAGAAATGGAAGACTAATGCGAATGAGAAGTATAAAGTAGTAGAGAGTATTCTTTTGTCTCTTTTGTTGTGTATTTTCTAAGGGTGAAGACCATCCTTTTATAGGATGTTTAAATTATTCTTTTACAACATTTGATAATACGTTATTATAATATTTAATTAATATAATAAATGGATACATTATGTTAGGATAGGTTAAAGAAACATCCATACAATTAAATGGATTTGTAACATTTTGAACTATGTGAAATAGACCACTTATACTCTCTGTTACATTTTGAGCTCAAATATACCCTCACTGTTATCTCTAGAGACCATAAATACCCCTCAAAAGTTAAAAATTCAAATTGTTAATGATATGGCTAGCCATGTGGGACTGATCTCTCCACCTAAGTTGTCAACTAGGATTTTCACTAAATCATTCTTGCTAACTATCAATTCATCCTCCCAAATCAGCACTATTTGAGATATGAAATTTCCTTTACATTATGGAAACACTATCTCCAATATTTGCTAACCCAATTTTCAACTCTCCAATATTTTCTAACGCAATGTTTAACTCTCCAATATTTGTTTGATTATTGTACGAATTAAAGCAATCTAAATTTTAGAGGTTCAAAACATTTCTTTCAATTCTTATAGCCGATACTACTGAGTCTTAAATATCAATTAAGGAAAGACCACATTTTTCAAGCATATGGGCTATTAGCTATATATGGCATCAATATTTTTCTTGTTATAATATTTTTTTTTAAAGTCAGCCTCGAAATTAGGATCTGATTTGGGTGGATGAATGATTGGTTAACAAGAATGAGTTAGTGGTAATCAAGGACATCTTGTTGGTGTGCATATTGTGAAATCAGGGATCTGTAAGGTGAAAATGGAGGGTTGAATCCAATTACGAGTCAAGGATTATTGTTGATTCAGATTGTTTGGCTCGTGTTACTTGGTTTCGTCGGACTGTTTGGGCTGCTATGATCAAACATGTTTCGTTGATTACTTGATCTAGGGTTAGACTTGATAGGATGATTTTTTGTATACAATACATGTATCTTCTGTATGTATGAAGGGAATATACGACTCAGTGATTTTAACTTTGTACTTATTTTTTGTTGGATTAATACAATTTTAGCAGATTTAGATTTTAAAAAAGTTAGTGGAAATCTTAGTTGGCAGCTTAGCTGGAAGGATGAGTCACACATGGCTTGTCATTACATTAAAAATTTGGGTTGTTAACTTTTGAGGGATATTTGTAGTCTCTAGAGATAACAGTGAGGGTAATTTTGAGCTCAAAATGTAACAGAGGGTATAAGTGGTCTATTTCGCATAGTTCGAGGGGGGCAATTCTAACCCTTTTTCGTAGATATAATAAGCCTCTATATCTATAGTTTTGATAATTGTGTTTCATAGTTTTAGTTTCATTTGTTATGAAGGTTGCAGTTTGTATATTTCGCTTGCGAAATACATAAATAAGGTAAGTATATACAAATTTTTTATTTATACATTTAGAATTTTTCAGAACTCTGTTTGTGTATTTCACTTACCAATATATAAATAGTTAGGGTAAGTGTATACAAAATTTTGGATTAATACAACCATGAAGTAAATTATACAAATTTAAATTTATACAACTCATGTGAATTATACAAATTAGGCGAATAACAAGAATTAGAAAAATTGTAGCCGTGAATTACGATTTTCTTACATTATAGTTATACTACCTAATATAGGCTAAATGTTTGTTATTCTACATAATCTTCTCATGTTTATTTTTGGGAAAACTAAAGAAATGGGATTCAATAAGTACATTATTTACTCTAAAATTGGACTCAATCTAGTATATTTATCTTGATTAGACCCACTACTTAAATTGGAAATTGTGCATAATATCAAACATTTAAAATAAATGTTATAGCAACAGTTATATTTAATTCTACACGGTAGCCTATGTTTCGCGAATTTTGCCATTAGATGGGACCCACGTTATTGTATATCATATAAATCACAAAAGGAAGTTATGATTTTATATAATTCACTTCCCCTCTTTTCTCACCCCACTTCCTTCAGTTTCTCCTAAAATCTCTCCCTAAGTCAGTTTGAATTTCAAATCCCCCAATTGTGATATCAAAATTGCCTAAACGTGTTTAAATCAATTTATTTTTATTTTTCCTCCCAAAACTCCCGAAATCAATTTGAATTTCAAATCCCTTTCGATTGTGGCATCAAAATTTTTAGCTAACCGCCTAAACGTGTTTAAATCAATTTGTTTTTATTTTTTCCTTTCTAATTTTTTGAAAATTTTTCAAGTTATTTCAAGAACTTTCATCTGAAATATTCATTCCTACAGTTATATATGTATACATATACAATTGACAAGTCTGTCACGATTGTCATATATATATATATATATATATATATATATATATATAATTTACATCTAATACAGTTTATTTTTATATAGAATTCACACTTAATAAATTTATACATATACAAGTTCCAAGCTTATCCCATAGATCACACACATATACAAAATGAAGTAAATATACAAACACAAATTTTATAGATACCGACGAACTCGTATTGTATATATATGTAGTGACCCTCATAATGAACTAGGTTGAACTGGAGTTTCGTAAGTGTTTCGTGAGTTAATAATGTGTTAATATAGTGAATTTTAATATTTGAAGTCAGTTTGGTAAGTTTGGAAGTCAAACGTCAAGGGACGACCAAGACGTTCAACGACTAGACGTCTATGTGCTTATGTGAGTTCTTGTGTGACATGGCATGTTTGGTGAGTTATTTGGAGTCCAAATTGATGTGAAAGGAATCTAAGACCTAGATGACCATGTTTAGGAGTTTAACGTCCGTGTACGACTCCACTTAGGACCCATAAAGGGCCCTAGGGAAGGACCCAAGACTTGGCAATAAAACTGCCAAAACAGTGTCTATCAACGAACAAGTCGTCGGCCAGTAGACCAATTGACGGCTCGTCGACTTGGTCCATCGATTGGACCTGCAAGTCTGCAGGTTTAGGAGTTGCAGACCCAAACCACGAGCCCTCATCAACGGGACGTCGATCCATCGATAATCCGTCGTTGATGGGCGTCGATGGTGGCCTGAAAAGCCTGCACAAATTTGGGGCTCTGACCCAAACAACAGACCCTATCAAAGGGGCATCGTGTGAATGACGGTCCGTCGTTTGGTGGGTTGTTGATGGGTCTGCAAAAGCTGCTGAGATGCGGCCCGACTTGGGGTATTTTAGTAAATTCATCCCAAGTCTTTTTGAAGTATGGGTGGATATTTCATGTTTATTTAGGTATTTTAAGAGGGTCTAAACACCAAGACCTAATTTTAGACTTCATTTTCAAATATCAAAACCCCTCCCTCAAGAAAGACTATCTCAAACTCCATAGAAGCTAGAACTCAAGTAAGGGCTAGAAGTGAAGGTCTTGGACGTTTTCTTCACCAAATTTCATGGGTTTCAACATAGTGAGGTATGGTAGTTCATCCTTGAACCTTCTTTCATTCAAGGAGCCATTCCAAAGAGATTTCAAAAAGGGGTTTCAAACTCCAACTTCTTCTATCTTTAACTCTAAGCATGGGTCTTTGCATGAAAACGTTTTAATTATTGAAATATGTTATTGTTAGTGTTAGTTGATGATTTTAATGTCAAAACCCCAATGAACCCATGCTCATGCATATTTCCAACTTTTAGCTTATGAAGTGGGTTTAGTGTATACATATAGATAATGTTAGAAAATGTTAGAGTTGTATTTCTTTATGTTATATTGTGATTAGCTACTTCCTTAAATGCTATTTTATGATGAATTATTGGAGAAATTGAGGAAAGGTGGTGAAAACTTAGATGAATGGTAAGTTGGATATAATTTTTAGTTCTTATTGTGAAATAAACTTGAGTGGTATGGTCCACCTTGGGTGACGGTGTTTATTTGAAGTATATGAATATATGTATGAATGTATGTATTGTAATTATAGCCTTGAAGTCATAACATGTATAGTGAAGTGATGATGTTGAATGATATGCATGTGGTGCTCTTATGAAGTTGTTAATGTGTGACTTGAAGATATAATGTCTAAATGAAGTATATGTATATGTGAAGCATGATAGTGTGTGAAGCATGATAGTGTGTGAATTATGATCAATGAAGGTGTAAGCATGTTTAGGACTCAATGTTATGAAGGTAGTGATTATGTGAAAGGTGTGCTCACATGTACACACACTATGAGTGAAAGAATGAAGTTATGAATGAAATGGGGGATTTGTAGGGTGGACACTCTTCGTGAGTGGAGATGAAATGTCTAGACCATCCCTACTATTCCTATAGTATGAAAATGTAAATTTTGGTGTGAACACTCTTCGTGAGTTGAGATGAAGTGTTTAGTAGCAACCTCTCTATTCCCAAGAGCTTTCCCAGATAGGTTGGAGGTTGGATACCCTTCGTGAGATGCGATGTGGTGTACAAAATTAACCTCTTGGGATAAGTACCCTTCGTGAGTTGAGATGTGGTGCTAAATAGTTATCCCTTAACCTATAGTCAATTAATGTTTAAGATTTTGTGGGGGAGTTATGCTTAGCACCGAGAGGATTTGAAGAAGGGGTGGATACACGTCGTGAGTAGAGATGATGTATCCAATGTACCTCTTGAGATGAGTGCTCCTCGCTAGAAGATGAATGAGTCACTTAGAAGCAATCTCCTTATCCTTTAACATGCGCCCGCATAGGAGTAGCTATTGGAAACCCCATGTAAAGGCTCAAGAATGACCCTACCTTAGGCAAGTGGGGATCCCTCATCCTATAGGGGTTAATATCGGGATTCCATGTCTAGCTCTCATGATCTATGTCGGTTAAAGCTAGCCCCCACAAAAGAATGTAATGAACTAAGTCTTCTAAAGGGTGCACTACTTAGGATGGTGGTGGTATGACGCTATCTATCATTGCACAAGTAGGCATTTAGAGAGAGTCTTGGAGTGTCCTTATGTGAAAATGAATGAATGGGTCATTATGTGATGTAAATGAAGTAATGCGATTTTATGTCTAATGAAAGTGAAGCATGTTGATTCTATGTCTAAGATTTATGAAGTATGATGATTTATGTGTAAGATTTATGAAGATTATGTACATGATGAATGTGAGGTGCCTGATCTAAGGGAATCTCAAAGAGCACTAAGATGGAAGTAGTAGTATGGGATGCTACTTTCACATTGCACTAAGTATAACTTGGGGGTTGTCTTGGAGGAGGGTTCTTATGTGAAGTCCTTAAATGCAAGTATGTTTCTCTAGTGTCTTTGATGTTGAATGTTGGTTTGTTAAGTGTGGTGAAGTATGCTTACCCTTGGTAGTCTTAAGAATCACTTAGGTGTGTATTGAAGAGATTGTATGGGCGGTTTCTTTATGTCTTATCTTAGTGAGTCTTAGGATAACTTTGGATAGGGAAATTTTTTGGGAAATGAGTTTATTGTAAAGTGTAGGCTTTTGTTGAAAATATGGAAGTTCTATCCTATTTGTTAAATAATGATCTATTTGATGTTTTGTGACTACATTCATGAAGGTTTTACTTAAATAGCATGAAAGCTTTATTTCAACTAAAATGTCATCTTTTGCATGTTTTGCATAATGTCATACTTAGTACAATGTTTGTACTAATTCCATACTTTTCTATACTCTATAAGTATAGGTTGGAGGCAAGTGAAGGTTCCTAGAAGGTAAAGCTTGGGAAGTTGACTCTCTCAAGACTCGGTATATCCTCATATAGGACATAGTCTATATTTCTTTAGCTCTTATTTAAGACTTGTATAAGACTTATCATGTATTTCTTTCAATGTAAAGGGTCGTGACCCTAAGATATTTAAGTTGTGTCTTTAAGTTGGCTTGTGACGATGAAACTTACTCTTTAGTATTTTATAAAAAGCTTCTCATTATTATTCTTGTGAAAAGTTTTAATCTACTTTTCATATCTTATGTAATGAATGATAGCTATGAGGCTTGTACAAGACCTCCGAAGGGTCAAGTACGCCTTGTGACTACTCAAGAGTGATCCTTTCTTCTAGGGAGTACTTGCGGATCGTTACAATATATATATATATATATATATATGAAAACAAATTTAGAAAAATGAAAAAACGTTCCATATTCAAATCACACAGTTGTTCAATTCACTTTATATAGAGCATATTAATCCATTTAATTATACATGAATGTATAAACTACTTAACATTCCATTGTTCGATCATACATACAAATTGAGAAGAAAAAAATATACAAAAGAAATTTTATTCCATTGTTTTTTTCTTTCTTTTCTACTTAAAATAACGTTCATCCTCAAATGTGTTCAAGATCTTTGTCAAAATATCACAATATGAATATTTTTCATGCATGTTCCACTTATACTTTTTAAATGAATTATCTTCTTCGAACCTATCTGATCACTTCAAAAATCGTATCATCCATCCTTACAAGTAGCAAGTCATAAATCAATTCAAAAATATTACGGGTGAGAGAATAAAATAGGGAAAACATGTAAAATTCACAAAATGACTAGGAGTGTCGTTACAATAACATGTACATACTTGAACATCAAATATATTAAATGGATATCTATTTTTTGTGTATATACTTGGGCACCAAGTAGATTGTACTAGTAACTAGTTTACAAGACATAGTATATTGTGTTTATATCCATCTTACACACAATATATATTAAATTGACAACTATGACCTTTAATTTTGGGTGTGCACAAATAGACACTTAAACTTGTATAAAATTGAATAAATAAACACATTCATTCTACATGTCACCCTACATGACAATTGTGTATCCTACATGCATTATGTCATGTCTACTTGTTTAATTTTATATAAGTTTAAGTATCTAATTATGCACACTGAAAGTTGAAAGACATAATTATCCGTTAAAATCAAATTAAGGATCATATTTATATATTATTACGTATACATCTATGTTACAACACAAAATATATTACTGCCCCCAACAATATACTAGGGATTCATTTTGGAGAAACCTCAAACTTGGCTATTTTTTTGTGAACCAAAATAGTGAATGTGGAGAACCAGAGACACCCTATCTATCCCCAACGCTAGTATTTTAAATTTGGAAACAAAACGATCATAACTGTGAGATGAGAAAAATCCATGGCTACTCTTCACTCCTGTTCCTTTTCTTCACTTCACAGCTTTCCCTCTGTAACTGTAAAGTACTCTCGAGCTCAGCCAAGGATTTTGCGATTCAATTGCCGATCCAGTAGTGATGATAAAGAGGTCTCATAAGTTTTAGTAAATTTTGTATATTTCTCTCTGTTTAGTAAAATGGCTGACAATTCATTATTCAGGATTATTTGCTGGATGCTCCTGTTTCAGTTGGGGACGGCTTTTCTTTTAGTGGAGGTTTGCTTTCAATTTTGATTATGGATCAACACTATATTCAGAATATCAATTTTGATTTCTTTTGCTTAGGAAAGTATTCAGACGAGCCAAGTCCGGCTGATGAATGGCTCAACAAAGGAACATTTGTGCGTTTTTACATCCTTGTTCGAAATTACCCTGCATTTATCTGTTAAAATTCTGAAATTCAGTGATATTAATTTAGGTGAAAGCTTATCCAGTTTCTGGGACTGGGGAGAAAGCAAAGGATCCCATTTTTGGACTTACAATGGGTGGGAGTTCGCAGGCGTCATCTGATCTTTTCAGGTGAATCTGGATGATTTATTAGTTTGTTTGAGGGAGTAAGTAATCTTATATGTAGAAATTGAGGATGGGTTGTTTGCAGGGTTACCTATTGAATGTGATTTTGTGCAATAGATGGTTTTGTGTAGAAAGTGGAAGCTCTATCAATTCTCCCATTCTATTAATCCACGGCTTACCATCACAGGTTACCTTATTTCCTTTTACCATTCAAATTAGGGTCTGTCTTTTGCCATGTAACCCTTGTCTTGGTTCATAGTTCGCTAACCATGCATCAACTCCTACGTTTTACAGGCATACTCTTATCGCAAAGTTCTTCCCATTCTTGAGAACAACTATCATGCTATAGCACTTGATTGGCTGGGTCAGTATTTCACTACTTCCTTTCTTGCATTATCTTCCTAATTGTTTTCCATTCTCAATGCTACCTTAACTATGCATTTATACTTCTAAAGTTGGATAAAACGGCTATTTTTTTTCTTAAGGAATCCCTCGAGTTCCAGTCTCGGAATCTTCATGTGTGAATTTCAAATCCAAAAGAACATACTCCCTTCATCCTATTTTATCTGAGGGCATGAATTTAAGAAAGAAATACTTTTGAAACTTGTGGTTAAAAACAGTTCTTAAGTATTTGTGTGGCTGGTAAAATGAGAATTTTAAAGCTAATATATTTTTATACACAAAAAGGTATCATTCTTTTGGGATAACGAAAAGGGAAAGCGCATTACATAAATTGGGTTAGAGGGAAAAACATATTAGAGAGGGACCATGTCTTACCCCTAAATGTGTTATACAACATAGAATAATGTTGAGAAAATGTTTACAAAAGAGATGGGTAAGACTTCTTTACGTTTGTAGCTTGCAGAAACGCAATTTCGGGGGACTGAATTGATTATAGATACATAAGTTCAATTAGTCGATTTATTAGTGAACAAGGAAAAATATTATCAGGATGTGTGAATACTGAATAGATTGACCTTGAAACAACAATGATTAATTACTCTTACTATAAAACAAGCTCTTTTTTTTTTAATCTTTGTTACCTTTTCTCAATAACGAGAAACAATTTGAAAGAACCGAGTCAATATAATATTGTACATAATTAGCATTAACCTATGCAACCCAAATAATGAAATCTTTAGTTGTAAAATGGTCCTTGGCTGTATACTAATACTTCACGATTCCATTTGATCATTTCTTAGTGCAGCTCTAACCACATGTCTTTGAACGTGTTTCTATTTCTTATGATACTTAACAGTTTTAACTGTGTCTCCATGTTATCTTCCATTCTAGTTTTTCTACTGTTCTTAAAAGGTAGTGTGAATCACATCTATCCATGATCTTGTCAGACTATATGAATAGTTTTACCTTCTCCTTACAGGATTTGGATTCTCAGATAAGCCCCAACCAAAATATGGATTTGACTATACATTGGATGGTAAGTCATAATTTCTATCTACCTAGTAACTATGTTGATTGGACTCTTCAAAAATATCTCCGGGTGTGTGAGAGATCCTCCCAAAGCTATGTACATGCGCCCAAAAAGTTTTTTTGACCGAGCAACCCAACCCAACCTAGTGACATAATAATATGATCAGATTATTACAATGTTGGAATCTTTTTTCAAAAGACTGAAGAATTTCTCCTCCTTTTTAACATTCAATTTTTCTTTTCCGACAGAATATGTGGCATCCTTGGAATCTGTGATCAATGCTCTTACTGACAAAAAGGTTACTCTTGTAGTGCAGGTATGTTTATATGTATAAAAAAAATTCTTCTATAGGACCACCATACTGTTTAAACTTATATTCAAAACAAACCTGAGCCCCTCCACCCAATTCCATCAATAAGCGGTAGGCAGTGCCCCCACCAGCATGCCTACTTACTCATTTATTTGCACTACTTTATTTGACTGTAAGCATCTAACTTGCAGTGTGTTGCTTTTCTTGCGAGATTTGATTTGAAGAAAATCTCTGCTTTTGCCACTTTTACAGGGGTACTTCTCACCAATTGTAATCAAATATGCTAGCAATCACCAGGAAAAGCTGAACGGCCTGATACTTCTAAATCCGCCAGTAAGAATTAGTCAACACTTAACTGCAGTCAGTACATGCATTTATTTGCTGAACATTTTTTTGTCATATTCTGCAGATAACTTAATTATTCTGTAAATTATGAAATTGCCAGCAAACAAACATATGATGGATTTCTCGTTTCCTTGGCTGGAGGCCTTTCCTAACTCTAGGACCTTGAACCATATTATTTTACACTTTTCAGACATAAGAAAGATAGAACTGTCTTTAGGTTGACATTAGTCTTGTTTCTTCAACTTCTTTTTCTCCTTCAAATTAGTTGAGTGAAGACATGTTTGGATTCACTAATCCATTTTTTTCTTGGTTTACTGAAGCTTACTATAAATCATGCCAAACTGCCGTCAAGCTTATCTGTTCTGAGCAACTTCTTGTTGGGGGAAATTTTTTGTCAGGTAGAGAGGATGCAAATATTTTCAAGTTTTTTCTACTTGCTGACATGCATGTTTCTCTGGACTCATCCTTGGTTTTAAATCTGTTGCTATCAGGACCCTCTTAGAGCCAGTGATAAAACATTGCTGAGTTGTGGTCCTTACCAAATAAAAGAAGATGTGGCAATGGTTTACAGAAGACCTTATCTAACATCTGGTTCTGCAGGGTTTGCATTAAATGCGATAAGCAAGGCAATGAAAAAACAACTTAAGGTGCACTTTTTTTTTATCCATGTCTTAATTTCTAATTAATTAGTTTCAGGCTAATCCAACTCAAGTTTAATTTTCAATGGTTACCAGAAAAGTAATACCTATCCAAAAGTATCTCTTCTCAGTGCTAGCTGGCTAGAATGTTATTTGTCCTTTCTTTTTTTCTCCGACCTGCCTCAAAGGACGGAAGCAGGTGTCCTTTGCTTTTCTTCTTTTTTCCCTCCCTAAAACATTGTTGAAGGCACCTGAGAGGGTGGGGATCTTTTTCTTCTAGGAGCACCATGGAGCTCACACGGGATAACAGAAACAAGGAATTCTAGGACCTGATTTTATGGAGAATTTCTAGCTGAAACTGTTTAAATGGAGCTAGGTAAAGAAACTTTCAGCAGAGGTGGCGATTAGATGAGTTGGTAACAAAATGCATCTAACTGTTAGAAAACTAAAACTATGTTTTTTGGGTAGGTCTAGAATAATTGTATAACAATTACAAACAGAAATAATTGGTGTGAGGGTCTCTCTTCTGTCTAACAGAAGAACATTCATCATCCTGCTGACGAATTTCCTGGGATAACTGGGTCAACGTCATACGGACTGTTTTTTTATATCAATTATACATTTTGATTGGCTGCAAACTTAGATATGCATTAATGGAAATGAAGATCAAGATATGCATTTCTTGATTTATTCTCATCGACTTACTTGTAGTAATAGTATAGATATAGAGGCTTTGACATTGATATCCCACAGCTTTCTAGTATTGCATCAACTGAAGGACTGACAGAAGCATTTGACACAACCACATCTAACTTCCCATATTTCTCGAAGATTACAAATTTCAATTAACAATGTTGGATCATACGACGTAAAACAACATTAACCTCCACGAAATGTAAGTACAGACCAAGTGTTAATAAAAGGAAGACATGGAGTGGGATATCGGAATAGATTACAACTTCTCTCACTGATTGGGGGATCACAATCAAGACTAAATAGATTTTAGTTATGCAGAGCTTGGAACACAAATTTTATCAGAATTATTTTAATCCTTGTTTCTGTTCATTTCAAATGAAAACTTTAAGATGTCATCTAAAATTCACAAAATATTGAGATTGTAGATCCAAAATCTACTTTACAATCCAAATTTCTCCATCCAAATGGGAATGGGAATGTGCTTCAGAGAGCTATATTTCTCAACAGAAATCCCATAAGTTGATTATGCGATAACCAATTAATTCTCTTCTTCCTATTAGTCTTGTTAAGACGAACAGAAAATGCTGGATTTCAGTTACTTTGTTCTATCTTCCTCTTCATTTAAGGATATATTAGTCTAAAACTTCCTAATTGTCAGGGCTATGTTGAGGACACAAGAGCAATACTTATGGATAATAAATGGTCAGTCCAGACAACAGTTTGCTGGGGACAAAGAGACCGCTGGTTAAGCTTTGATGGTGTAGAAGATTTCTGCAAGGAATCAAAGCATCAACTAGTTGAACTTCCTATGGTAATGACACCATTTTGTTGCTCTTCTTCTTGGGATAGTATTACAAATGCAGAGCATTGCTTTCGTGATGAATATCATATTCTTGATATCTTTCTTGTGTTTCAATGTGTTATTGGTTTTTAGAGAGAAGTGTATTTATTTTCTGAATTATGCAGTCAGGACATCACGTTCAGGAGGATAGTGGTGAAGAATTAGGTCAACTCATTGCTGGAATTGTTGGAAAGAGAAGCAGTTTGTGATTGTCATAAGATCTAATCTATGGGTTAAATGGGTACACATTAGTGTGTTTGCTAATTGTACAACATGATGTATATTTAATATTGTAATGCTGCATGAGATAACACCAGAAAATGGTTGAATTTCATTTTTCAGCTGCTTGACTGTTTTGTATTTTCACCAATTGTTCAGACAGAGAATGAACTACATAGCGAATCACAAATTACTCTGGCTGTCTGAACTATTCTATTTGTTGTTATACATAATTAGGACTTATGGAAATTGATAATGTCCCTCTGTTATCATGGCCACTTGAAGCCCATAAGGATTATCTCAGGTTTCCAGAGATTGAAGACAGGAATAACCGTAACTTGTGTGTATCAGTTTTAAGGGTTAAAATGCAGCCCCTTCAGTCACTATTTTTGTCTCACAGTCCGCTGAAAGGGATCAACCCAACATTGGTCTTCTCTGGCAGCTTTTTTCCATCTATTCTTGAATCTTTCCAATTCTACAAGAGATTGTTTCCGCACCTGCAAATGGTTGGGTTTATCATAACATGGAACTAAACTTGGGCATTCTAATTAGTCATGTGCTTAGTCGCTTCATAAGCAATTCAACAATAGAAGATTGTCTAATTGCATTGTGTCAGTGGTGAAGAAGCATGTTAGAAAGACAGTGGCAACTGCAAGGATAAGCTACTAAGGTTGTTCTTAAAAAAGTAAATGGAACTTACAGCATTTCTTGCATCAGATGGATGAGACTCTGGCAGTCCCTGCAATGATATTTCAGGTAATTCATCTTATTCAAGAAGTTGATTGTTGAAAGCTAGTTACATTTGGTACATACCATTTTGTTTGGTGAGGTTTCCTGTTTAGGATTTGTTCCTTGTTCTAAACTACTCTTCTACATAGAAAGACAATGGTTAGGATTTACTGAAAAGATAGGAGATGTTCAATTGTCTAATGTAAACTTATCCCCTTTGGTTTTGCTGGACATACCTCATTTTCTGCACCACCTAGTGTTGGAAGACCATAGTGAACCAAATATTCTGAGTCAACAACCCCAACATTAGTGGTTCGGTTCCCCTATCAAAAATAGTTACAGATCAAACAGGAGAGTAGACGTGTTTTTTTTTTAATTGATGATTATTTCTGAAAAAAGTAATTACTGGTGCAGGAACTGATACCTGCGCACAATATCCAAGCTGAAAGTCCACCCCCCATGCATGAACGAAGTCATTCTGTAATATCAAACTTACCAAACTGAATAAGGAATTTGGTGTACGACTAGTGTGTTAAGATCTGAAAGCATACCTGAATTATGTACCAGGCACAGCGCCACGATGCTCTTGAAAAAACAGGAGCCATCATTTCCACCCACCTGCATGTGAATTCAGAATTCAAAGATGTATAGGAAAGATGTGAAATGAAACACAATTCTTTCTGCCCAATAAGATAATATTACCCAGTGCATGGAGGTTCAGTACTGTCTCCGTAGCACCTCCTTCCAGGACCCTTTATGTTTATTGTCCTCCTGTTTCAACCATAAGAATACATCCTTTGAAGAAGATATCCAATTTACTACTGATAAACACCAGTCACTAATCATGAGAGTACTAATACCTGTGCACTCTTGACCCCTCTTGTCGTGCTGTAAGTTTGTGGTGAATTTCTGAAATATCTGCATCGATTGCTGGCTGTGATATCTGAAGACCTTCTTCTTTTATTATTGATAAATATCTGCATGCAGGTGGAGATTAATTTTCTGGTTGCCATTTAATGGCTCTTAGTATGAAGATATATCTTTTTAGTACCGTCCAGCATTGAAATTTTTGACTCCAAGATCTTCATCCCAGAGGAATATGTAAGCATAGTGTGCAACAATATCTGGGTGTAAGAACCTCTTGGCAAACCACCTAAAATAACAAGAGTCCGTTAATGGTTTTACCATTATAAAAAAACGCATGGTGGTGTGTGAGGAAAAAACAAGTATGGGATGGAGTTGAGGATACGGACTCTCAACTCGGAACCCACAATGTTGGATACCAGTCTGAGTGTGGATTTAAAGGCTGGCTCATACCATTTAGTTTGATTAATAGCAGAAATGTGAATAGCAGTGCTACTCCATTCAAGATCATTCCATTCATTGAGGAGGCCATCATAGTGAAAAAGCATAATGACAAAATCAGTATGTGGGAACTGCAAATGAGATAGTAGTTAGTTAGATCGCTAGCTAGGATGAAAGATGATGAATATCTATGGCGTCTCACCTTGTTTACAATTTCATTTACATTCTTTTTCTGCTTAATTCCAACTGCCATAGCTAGTAAGCTCATTGCTGATTTTGATTTCTACAAGGCAACCTCTTTAAAAGTTTTTAAAAATTAAAAACAGTTTACAAGACAAGCAAATGTATACCCTTTTATTGGGGGCGCCCCAGAGCGGATGCATCTCTAAATCAGAGGTCTTAGCCACAATACCTCTGGGTAATGTCTCACTTCCTTCAGGGTTGCACTCATCCTATAATAAATTGCACATTAATTTCCCATGTATTACACAACTATTTATTCACAAAATTTAGAGGATCCCAACCTCACACATCGATCTACGTTTCGTCATTCTGAATGCTTCAACCATTTCCCATTCTATTACTTTCTGTACCAAAAGTATTGTGATTCTAAATTAAAGTTATGTCAAATATATAAAAATGCTTAAACATGTTAGGTGAAGAGTTGAACTTTAAGTATTATCAAAAAGAAAAGGAGTAACGTTAACTCATTTTGAAAAAGACTAAAAGAAAAGTAGGTAATTCTTTTTGTGACATTACCTCTTTACATTCAGTGATGATGAAGGTGCTTCCTATAAACAAAGCAGCGGAAAGCAGAATTGCACAGGCAATTAGGCAATTCCAACCTAACAATTTCTTTTTCTTATCAGCCATGGGAACTTTTAAAAAAAAAAGAAAAGAAGAGGGCAAAGGGTGATGCAATGCATTTACAAGTATATATACTAATAGAGGTCAACGGGAGTTAATAGTGAAAAGTTGCTTCAACTCTACAAAAAGTTAGGCCAAATGGCGGAAAGTAGAAGATATTGACTGCTCGTATCTCCAACTACGGGGCTTGTTTTTTTTTTCTTTTCCAAATAACCACAAAAACATTTATTTTTCATGGAAACATATTACGTCATACCAGAAACACTCTTAATTTAAAATAAATTTTACTCGAATTTATAGTTTTGTAGTATTTAGACGCATCAACAATCCACTCAACAAGTTTATAGTGTGTTATTTGCACACCAAGGGGATTGAATGAATTTCAAGCACTCAAATGGAATTTGTCATGTCTAGTGCTAGTGATAGTGTATCATAAGACTGGGCACCGGACCGAAACGGAATCACCGGACCGGCATGAACCGGTACCGGATAGAAACGGGACGGTTGACTGGTTCGTTGATTGGTACCGGGATGAACTGGACCGGAATTATTGGGACAGATACTCGATTTCGTCCCGTCCCACTATATACACGGATGGAACCGGAACAGACCGGAATGGAAAGGGATAGGATAAACGGGACGACACATCTAGTTAGTTCAAAAAATGATTTTTTGAATTACGAAAATATAAATATTTTTTTTATTTTTCTAAGTTTAAATTGACAATTTTTAAATTTATAATGTAATTTTTTACTTAAGTTTATTTTAAAGATATTTTTTTAAAATTTTTTACTTATTAAGTTTACAAGTTAAATCTAATTAAGTTTTCAAGATTTAAATCTTTTGAAGTTTATAAGTTATTACTTATTAATACGTTATAATTTATAAGTTATATTTATAACTTGTAGTTTAAATAACTTAAATTTGTAATTTTAAAAAATTAAATAAAATAAGGATAAAATAAGTACACAAATTATAAAATATAAATTATAATTTATAAATATATAATATATATTAATTAGTAATTAATAATTAATTGGAACCGGATCAGACTGAAACCGGGATAAATCGGTACTGGTACACTGGTACCAAATTGCGGTTTTGTTCCGTTCAGTATACCGGTTCACGATGTCCCGTTCCGTCCCGTAGGCAACCGACCCGGGACGAACCAAAACGGTACCGGTACAACCTGTTCCGTTGCGCAGCCTTAGTGCATCGCGATTGAGAGGAGGTCTAACGGTCGTGTAGGTAACATAGTTGGAGAGGGGACTCATCGCACTCACAAAAGTATTGATTTGATCGTAACCGTGTAAAGATTAGGAGATCTAGTATTAATTTCCACGAGGTTAGGAGTCGCGATTGCAAGGTGGGTTCCACGATCATGACGAAAGGGGTATGTGAAAATATTAGTTTTTTTCCTAATTCGGGATTAGCATTTCATAACATATTTTGAGTTCTACACAAGACATGATTTTGGAGCTATTTTTGAGATTTGTCGTGGGTGTACCATTCTAACCTCCTTGTTGTTATTTAATTCATGTTTTGGGTTGAAAATTCGGGATTTGAATCCCAAACCTATGAATATGGAAATTTGATATTTGAATCTCGATTTGTATTTCAATTTTGATGTAAATTGATGTTTAAGACCTATGTAGCTATGAGTATTTCAATTTTGGAAGAAAGTTTAGTTTTGGCCTAGGGGGATGGGTACAATGACCCTCCAGGTCATTTATGTATTTATGTCGTTTTGTTCGTCGTTTAGAGTGTTCCTATAAGTGACCCCAAGTCATTTATGTGTTTATGTCTTTTGTCCGTTGTCGAGATATGCGAATTCCTGTGTTTTGGAGCTTTTGAATCTTGAATGATCATTTTTATTGAAAGTTCACGAAGATGAACTCAAGAATTCTATTCTGACAATTCCATCAGCTCGAGAATAATCATTTTAGGCTAGTAACATGGTTGAGGCTTTTAGTATGAGAACGTGCGATTAGTAATGTAATTCTTGCCATGAATTACGGATAGAAATACGGAAATTAAAGACAAGAAAGAAAGATAGAAGATGAGATACAAGAGAAGGAACAATTGACAACTAAAGGATGTATTAAATCCTAAAACCTCCAATTACAATCCTTAAACAAGTACATACTCAAGATAAATAGATTGACCCAAGAAAGGGAAATCAAAAGCTACCTAAAGGTATATTAAACCTAAAGACGTCAATCGATTAATCTGAATCAAGCATCGAATCTCTTACGAAGACCTCAAGGAAATTGAATCTCCAAGCAACCCTCGTTTCTAAACAAAGTTCAAAAGAAGCTTCACCAAGCTCTCAAATCTCTCAAAGGAGATCCAATTCATCAATCATTTATATTCAAAAAAAATCTACCTAAAATGAACCTCGAACTAACTATTTATAGTTTTAGGTAATTATTATAAAAGAGGCACAAGTAATATAGGGAAAAGGGAGAGCTAAGTCGTGCTCTCTTAATGAAGTCGGTGAGTCACCGATTGACCTCCAGCGCGCCGAAGGTGCTAACTTCCCTTTAGCTCTCTGGAACTTTAGGCGATCTTAGAACCCTCGCCGAATCAGTTTGGCGAGTCACTGATTGACCTCCAGATCACCGACTAAGACACATTCTTCGTTTGCCATTGCTTGCTTTGTTAGACCTCCCGCACTCCAGGATATGATCCAAACATGATATTGCTTAATTGGGAGCTCCTTCCATGCGCATATGTTACTATGCACGACATAAACTCCCCTCTTTGTCATCAACTCAAGCTCAAGAACCTTCATCCCTGTGAACAATCCTTCAATACTTTGAAGTTCCCAAACTTGGTTGTGAGTGAATGGTCTTGAGGTAATCTGAATTGCATCATTCTCCCCTTCTTGAAAAGGATTCGTCCTTGAATCCAAACCTTGCTAAACCATGGGGAAATCAAATAATAATAAGATCCTTATGGCATGAAGGTTAGCGCTAGCAATAACTATTCTATTATCATGCCAAGGATGCACAAATTTAACATAAAATCAAGCATCAAAATGTTCAACACATGGTTTGTAACCCATCAAAACAAGAGATACTTGGTTACTTAAGAAACTTTGACAAAAGGGTAGAGCGAATGAACCATTATAGTACTAAGGCAACCACACATGTAAACCCTCATTGACTCCACATTTCAACAAGCACAATTCTCTTTTTAAGTCAAGTAGCACATGAACACCCTCATACCTAAGTGCAAAGTCATAAATAATGTTAACCCAAGTTAAGACATCACCCAATGCACTAGCTAACTTCAAGAATGTAATTATTCCCAACTCATAGCAGGGTCAAGTACAAAAGTATATACCACCCTAATGGAAAACAAACCTCATTCAAGCACATAGAATCAAGTAGTAACACCAAGTAAGAATCATATGAAATAAAAAAAAGTGTTACTGACATACTCATCACAATTTAGGCCAACGCCGAGATCAAATGGGAAGGGATGACATAACATCGAATCAAGGAGACTCCCATTTGCCCTATTGATACTACTATTAACATAAGATATGCTACCCACATAAGCATGAGTATCATCATATGCAAATAGATAATAGAGAAATTGGTCATACACACCAGGGTCATCTAAGGTATTCTCATATGCAAGATCACAGCTAGGTTCAATAATCCTAATATTCATTACATTATAAGAAGGAACACACAAAGACATCATGAAGAATTTAAGATAAACTTCACCTTCTCTTGACAAATAACTCCTACCCCCATAAGATGCACAATCAACAAGATCATACCCAAAGCAAGAGTAAAGAAAAGGGTTTAGGAAACTACCTTCCCCATACACAATGTAGGCTTCTTAAGTGGATTGTAAACCCTCAAGAAGGACGTTCCATCATAGGGAAAAATGTCAATAGATTCATCCAATTATGCCTATCATCTTGACCAAGTATCACTACACAAGTGCCGCAATTCAACTCATTACCGGTGTCAAATGGAAAAGAAATCCATGAATTTGTATCAAGTATACCCCATTTGTCCGACTGACACTCTTATCTTCTAAAGTCATAATCCACTCAAAATGTGAGCATCATCATATTTAAACTGGGAACAGAGAAAGGTGTCTCGCAAATCAACTTCATCCAAATTGTTTTCATCGGTATGACTACTAAAAGGCTTAATATCATTGTTCATACCATTAAGAATCGAAACACACCAAGAAGAGGTAAGGGAAAAACAAATACCGCCTTTATTTTCATCATAATCTTTCCCCACGAGAGTACTCTCATCTTCCAAGAAGAGATTTCCGTCTTTGGGAGGAAATTGTTCACACCATAGTGGATTATTATGAAAAGTATAGATATAAAGAACTACACTATTCTCATGATGCACCCCACTAGGCACCTTACTAGGATTGATTTCAGCATCTTCAAACAAGATATTGTACTTAAAGAGAGAATGATCAACCACCAGGGGAGAATTAAAACATGTATGTTCACCCTAAAAAAGACACATATTATATTTTTTGAAGCATTTTTAAGCACATGATTTCTATGAGCAAAACAAGTAATAGGTTCTTCCACAAAAGATGTACAAAAAGAGTCATTTCTACTCAAATAATCAATATTATTATCAGCATCTCCAAATTGAGGTTCCTTAATCACATCACAAGATTCCTCAATTAGTGAACTATACTCAAATGCAGGTTACTCAACACAATTATCATATGATAACTAACTATCCATCAAAGTACGGGTGTCAACACTAGGTGGACACAAATCGATCTTACTAGAAAAATCTATTCGGTCATCAATAGGGTCAACTAGTGTATCCACATTCTCAATATGTACATTATTAACACATGGTAAAGAAACATTAGGCTCACATAAACACAATTTATCACTTATACTTTGTTCATTTGTAATTGTAAAAGTGTTACATTTAGCTATTCTACCTTTACGCTCACAAGAAAGATCTTCTTTACCTTGAAATAACACTCTCTTAGGAATGTTGGGACACCCTAAAAGTACATCCATCACACCTTCAATGGTAGGCTCTTTGTTGGGAACTCGTGTTCCTCCATTAATGATTCTTGTACCTACATAAGAACCCTTACAAAGTGAAGGATAAACAAAAAGGTTCGATTGAGATTGTGGCAACCCCCTTACTTCACTCCACTCAACCTCTTTTTTTTCCGCTTTAAGGTTGCCACCTTGCTCTCCATTACTCCTCTCAATCTTTTCTCTCTCATTATGTACCTTAGGAGGAGGAAATAGATGTGTTCCCATTGATCCATAACATACTTGGACCATATTTGCTTGTTTGGAACCCTATGTTTGTTAAACCAATTGGCTCCCAAATACAAGTGGCAAAAGTCCATGGGTATTACATCACACCAAGATTCCTCATACTATTCACCGTGTGTGAAAGAGTACTTTACAACTTTGGTAACCTTACATCCCTCCATGGTGTATGGATAACACCTTGATATTTGGGGTATCTTAAGTAGGCTACCGTAGCTATAGTTTAGATTTCACCAGTTATCGAGGACAAGATCACACCCAAAGCTCCAAAAATGTCAACCTTAACCATTATCCTAAGAACTTGTCTTCTTGGGTCAACATTATAAAACTTTGTGTACCCCTTTGACATATACTTAAACCTCATAAGCCCTTTCAATTCTTCCCATGTCAAAGGGTTGACATTTCCATTGAGTTTTCGCAGCCATCCCGCATATTTCCACCAACTCAATGCAAGACCTTTAAAGTGTTTAAGGGCATACATGTATTGCTCAATGTCTGCCAAATCATGGTTTCAGAAATTCCGCTCACATTGCCACTCCCAATCGAGATACGCCTCAGGATCATACTTTACAACAAAAATAGGAAGACTAACCCTTTTCGTACCGAGACCCTTAACACATCCCTTATATTTGAATTGGTTCATATATCTTGACAAATGTGCATTAAAATGAGAAGTGTATGATGTAGCATACTTACACATTATAGATGCACACTCTCTTCTTCCCATAGGTTGACTTCAACTTGAAATAGTGTAACCACACACCGCTTCGACTACGGCAAGGATTACCACAAGACAAAGAATATGAATCTTCACAAGCCTTAGGGGCATGCTCCTCATAATTCTTATATAAGAGAGTATTATATTTCACCTCACCTTCATCCTTGGGGTGGGAAGTATAATATTTCATCACCATCATAGGAGCCATCTTTACTTTCAGAGTGGGAGTAAGATCTCTCACATGCTCTATCATCATCATAGGAGTCATCACAGGGTTCATCATCTTCTCCGTCTACATTATAAGATCTATGATCACTATCTTCCTCATATTCTTCTCCAAAATAGTAGCTCTCATTCCCATTCGGCTCTTGATCATGGTTATCATCATAGACTCCATAACCACCATCATCCTCACATTCATAGCCTCCATCACTACAATTATAGTCTCTCATATCATAGTCACATGGGTCCGAGGATATTGATGACATGCTTCCTTACAACTCCTTTGTACTTACAAAATGAGAAAATTAACAAGGTTAGTAGTAAAATCTCCTCACCAACACTCGCATTTTCTCACTCTTAAATACCTCACAAATTGGCTAGGCTAATATTGAACCTTGTTTCGATTCGGTGGTACACAAGTGTCGATTAAGCTCTTGGTCGAAATAGATTCTTTTTTTCAAGAAGGATGTGCGATTCGATTAAAACGAAAGGACTTAGATAAAAATTTAACTACACAGTAAGAAAAACTAAAAAACACATGAAAGAAAAACAGACACAAGTTTAATCAACAACTAAGTAAGGACATTTACTAGTTGGAAATTAGTTTTTAGAGTCAAAGAAGTGAGTAGGAATCAAGGAAACTGAGACTAGGAAGTTAGGACATGGGATTGGTCATAAAATGAAGCTCGAGTATCCAAATTTAAACTTTTTTTTTTGCCAAAAATGAAATTCACATCACCAACTTACTCCATACATTTATCCGGATTAGTTTGGCGAACCGCCGAAGTATCCTTAGACCGCCCAATTCTTAAGAGACTCAATTTCATTTGGCGAGCTCAGCTCCCATTTGGGTAGTTGCTGAATCAGTTTTGTAAGCACGACTTAACTTGCCCAATGAATTTCCAGCACACCTGTAGCCTCCGAATTTGCACTTCTTGTGGTCCCCTTGTACTTGACCTAGTACTTGCTCATTTGATCCTTTTGGCAAAATTCCCTTTTGAACCAACACTAGTACTCTTTCCTTTCCCCTCTATTTTGGATCAAACACCCCTTTTTTATGATTCTCCTCCTTGAAGATTTGAAGATCCCCAAGAACACTAAGAACAAGGTGAAGACCCAAAATTAAACCCTCAATAATTTTAGCTCGAAATTTTATGAAATTTGAGATATAGGTTCCCCTTGATGTAGGAAACAAACTGCAATACTTTTTATTTTTTAATTCCTTGCCAAAACCTTCAGATTTCAAAACCCATTTCCTTGTTTCTTCAAGTCATGAAGAACACCCCATTTTCAAACCTAATGGATTTATACTCCTTTTTCACTCAAATTTCAGATATGAACTCCTAAGTATAGAGATCAAACCTCAACACTAAAGAGTCTCCAATTTCACCTAGATATTAAAACCCACTTGATGTTCTTCAAGCTTCTTCAATCAACAATGGTGGATTCTTCAATCCTACCCTAATCAATACCAAATCTCAGATATATACCAAGTAAGGCTAGGAAACACTAATCTAGCCTTAGAAACTCAAACAAGACTCAAATCAATAAAATATATTTGGGGTTTTCTTGAAAAACGTTTTTGACTTTTTTTTGTAGTAACAAATCCAAGACTAGAATTGTAGAAACAAATCTAATCCAAGATCTCATATCAAATGATGTAGTTCATGTTATTCTCACCATGAATTACAGGTAGAAATGCAAAATTAAAGACAAGAAAGAAAGATAGAAGAAGATATACAAGAGAAGAGAAAGAGCAATTGACAACTAATGAATGTATTAAATCCTAAAACCTCCAATTATAATCCCTAAAAAATACCTAATCAAGATAAATAGATTGATACAAGAGAAGGAAATCAAAATTAACCTAAAGGTATATTAAAGCTAAAGACCTCAATTGATTAATCCGAATCAAGCACCAATTCTCTTACGAATCTCCAAGCAACCCCATTTCTAAACAAAGTTCAATAGAAGTTTCACCAAGATCTAAAGTATATCAAAGGAGATCCAATTAATCAATAATTCATATTCAAAAAGTTCTGCCTAAAATGAACCCCAAAACTAACTATTTATAGTTTCAGGTATTATTAAGAAAGAGAACCAAAAGTGGCCCAAAATAGGGAAAAAGGCGAGCTGGGTCGTGCTCGCCTAATGTACTCAGCAAGTCACCGATTTACCTCCAGCTTATCGAAGGTAGCAACTTCCTTGTCGCTACTGGAACTTTAGGTGATCTTGGAACCTCGCCGAATCAGTTTGGCGAGTCGCCAATTGACCTCCAGCTCGCCGATTGAGACACCTTTTTCGATTGCCCTTCCTTGGTTTGTTAGACCTCCCACACTCCAAGATATCATCCAAAAACGGTATTCATCAATTGGGAGCTCCTTACATGCCCGTATGTTACTATGCAAGGCATGTAATTCCCCTCTTTCTCATCTACTCAAGCTCAAGAACCTCTATCCTTATGAACAATCCTTCAATAATTTGAAGTGACCAAACTTTGCTATGAATGAATGGTCCTGAGGCAATCTGAATCGCATCAATTAGACATTTTAACTTTCAAGTTAAGGTCTTAGTTTGACTTTAGTCAACATTTTGGGTAAACAAGTCAAGATGAGAATTCTATTAACGTGGTTAGCTCCAGAAGGTTGAGTTTGGTCTAAAACGACCCTTCGTGCGGATCATAAGGCTTCTAGACTAGTATCGAGCCCCTTTGTGGATTTTGCCTTAAATGGAGTTGGGTGTGGGACCCATTTTTCATCAAAACAACCTCGTATGGATGTTTTGAATAATCTTTGAGTATGGACTGTCGAATTCGATTGGGTTTCATATCTCGTTTGTGTGCACGGGGCTCCAAACAAATCCCAGAATGCTGGAGGGATTTTATTTATATTTTTTTGTGCTTGAGTGTTGGTACCCCTAGGTTTGCTTAAGAAAACGTCGCTTATACGACCAGGACTCTGCCTTAGTGAGGCTAGCCTAGTCAGGCAGGTAGCTGTTTGAGCGGCCCTAACATCTCATAAGCTAGCCTCGCTTTTGCAGCCAGGGTCCACTTTAGCAAGCTCCGCCTTCACGGCCAAGGGATCGTAAGCGAGGCCCCCTATTTGAGGCATGTCGCTTAAGCGACGTTAGTAACCACTTAAGCGGTCATCGAACACTCTTTTACTAAAGGCTTGGACGGGAATTTCAGCCCTCATTCAAAATTAATTTGGCGATTTCTCCTTCGTTTGAGCTCGATTTCAGTGATTCAAAGTACTAGGTGACCGTGGAGATTGTGGCTACACTATGGAGTGATCGGAGTTTGGTGGGCTTTCCCTGTTTGAAGTGAATTATCGTGAAGTTTTTGTGGTCTCGTTTGTGTTGTGGGTTGTGTGATCATTAATTACATGTTATTGTTCATTGCTCCGATCCCCGAATTGTGTTCCATTTCGAAACACATTTTTAGGGTACTGTTTAGGACCTTTTGACGGGTTTATTTCAGAAATATGGATTCCACAATTCTCGTTTAACTCTTAAATTAGTTTATTTCCATTTTATGTGATTTTGATAATTTATTTGATAGTAAATAAATTAAGTGATTTCCAAGTCAAATATTCATTAGCCCAACATAGTAGAGTTTTTAGATGGTGGAAAACTTGATTTAAAAAAAAAGTAACTATTCATTAAAAAAGTTGACTAATCGTTTAAAATAAATTTTTAATATGATTCACAATCATGAACTATCATCAACATCACCTTAAAAGGTCAAGTGTGCTTTCATTTTGTATTATTTTATATTGATGGAGAATTGATACAACTTATCAAATTGGGAAACACAATAACCACTTGTCCAATGACCTTTAATGTCATTTTGATGACAAAAATTACCTTCACATTTTGAAAGACTAGTTGGAGAACTCATAATGTTTTCATTTTTCTCACAATGATTACTATTATTACTTTGTCCTTTGTCATGTCTATGTTCATTTGTACAACCACAATAATTATTGTCATCATTTAGACTTATCATGTACTACTACCATATTCACTTAAGAGAATGGAACAAATTTAGTGAGACGATATTCACAATTTTTATCAAGGAGATTATATTAATTTGCTCAATTATTATATCATCATGCATTATATTGTGTTGGGATTTAAACCCAATATCTTACCCATGAGAAGGTGTATTAGGCCATAATTTAATGAGACTCAAACTCAATACTTTATTATCATGGTGCACCAAAGTTTTGACCTGCTGGCTTAGCCTCTTGGACAATGAGACTTAAATCTTTCGATCAATGACATAATAGGCCAAAGTGACCAAAGACATTTCTCAGTCCAGTAATTAGCATAATATTTCTTAGAACCAGCTATTCAGAATTCTTATGATTAATCACATATGTAACCAAATCGATATTCATAATACCATTTAAAAAAAAAAAGTATATATAGAAAATTAAAATGGAAAGCATAACTTACCATTTATCCAAGTAAGTCACTGCCATGTACTTTCCGTTAATAAAAGACTTATAAATAAACCACTTTGTATAACAAAGAACCATGAATAATAATTTTACAAATTCACTATGAAGTTGAAGAAATAGCAAGAATTGGTGATACTATTGACTGATTTTGAAAGTTGCATCCCGCATAATTGTAATTAGAATGATAGTTGTTTTTCTAATTAATGTAATTATAGGTAACATAAGCATAGTTTATATTGTTGGGGGTTAGAAAATACCTTTTCTTTTTAAAATTTGTAGTTGTAAAACTTATATTGCTATATTCAAGCATAATAGAAATAGTAAAAAATAAGGGAAAATGTACAAGTACCCCAACCAGGGCGGCGGACCTAGAGTATGATACATTACAATTTTATCATACACCGTGTGTCGTGTTTAAATATTAATTTTGATACATAAACTAAATTAGTTTTGATACTTGGTAGAAAACTTCTACCAAATGTATCATTTATCATCTATCTCGGTGTTGCTATGTATCTTCTACATTATTCAAATTTAGAAGGATATGTATCCATATACAATACATAATACATTAAAGTGTCACTCAAGTATGTATCAGATAAATTGAAAATCTAAATTCTTGTATCTTCACCTCAATGATGTATCAGATCTACAATTTTTTCCTCAACTCATCAATCTTTAATTCATCACTTTTGTATCATTCATACCTTACCTCACTATCTTAGATTTCGAAATGTCTCAACAAGATGAACATGTTCATGTTGTATCAATACAATTTATCGACTAGTTCAATTCAAAAATTGAGATTTTTTTAGAAAGAATGAGAAGAACAATTTTGGAATACATTAACTAAAATTTTAATGTATTTTGAAATACAAATTGAAGTGGCCAGTAACTTCTTTGACTATCTGTTACTATGGTGCCACGATCGAGATGAGATGAAGCGTGTGTCAAGCAACAAAATCATCATTTTCCTGTGATTTTCTTCTACTATATATAGGATTTTCAAGTTTTTCCTCATCTCATTGATCTACTGTAATAGTGTATTTCAGATTCTCAAAAGAAATTATTTGTCCAACAACTATTCATTATGTATCTTATCAAATTCTCGGCAAATTTGAATGATTATTCGATGAATAGAGTGAAAAAATGAATTTTGAATTTGTTGACTCTGGAAGAATTTGCGTCAGATTGAGTTGTTTGAAGCTAGGAGGATTTGGAAGGGAATTGAGAGAAGAGAATTTGAATTTTGAATTAATTGAAGTTGTCATCATTTGAGAAAGATTGATAACAAATTGATTAGCGTGATTTGGGTAACTCAAATTCAAAATTGATTCCATTTCCTTTAAAAGTGTAACTGAATTTGTTTTTATGTATTGAAATTAATGTATTCGACTTGTTTGCTATGTATCTGGATAACACCGATTTTGAAGGGATTTTTGTAGATTAAAAAAAAGTAGGGATAAAATGTAATTTAGATCTTTACACTATGAGATTTAGATAAGTTATACAAAAATTAAAGATGAGGTGTCTCTACTTATATGTGCACTCCATTAGCTAAAAAAATTTTAATTAGGAAAAGATGACGCTTCAAATTAAAAAATTTGAGCCTTATCCTACAAGATTTTTAATTGATGTTTGAAGTTTTCAATTTCTCGAAACTGTAATTAAAATCAAGTAAAAAAGAACGGGGGAGGGGAGGGGGGGAGGGAGGGAGAGGGAGAGAGAGTAGAGAATACAGGCAGGACCGTTTGACCCCAAATATATTTGAGAAAAAAATTGAAAAAACTTGAGAAGTGGTGTTTGTCCATATAACTTATCACTTCTTGGCGAATATATTTGTCAAATATTCCAAAATTCTTAAATACTTGAAAAATTAGTATTTGGAATAAGTTCTAATATTTGAGAATTTAAAAAAGTTAAAAAATTATCCCAATGTTTTATATTTAATAAGAACTATCTATTATTTATTAAGTCCAACTAATATTTGTAACTACTTCCTCCGAAAAAATATGAGTACTAATTTGAGTGATAAAATTGCGAAAAAGAAACAAATCGTGTTTAATGAGTTATAATTATAACTGAATCAATGACAAATTTAAGTATGCGGTTGATGTATTATTTTGCCTTATTGTTAATTTGTTATCGATTATATCATAATGTTATTCTTAAGGGGACATATTCATATAAAACGAGAATATAAATATATGGGTTTTTAAAATAAGTTTTAGAACTTATGAATATAAATCATATTTTTTTGAAATAATCAAATGATTTTGGGAAAATTTGAGGCCAAACACATGATGAATCTTCACTAAAAACTTCACCCAAATATAATTTGCCAATAACATTTGAAAACTTGGACCACACACTAGCTTAATATTTGGAAATTTTTGAAGATTAAAAAATTATCCAAAACTTTTAAAATTAATGAAAAACATCATCATTTATTAATTCCAACTAATATAGTTCAACCAAATTACTCTATTAATAATCAACAATTATCCACTCTGCCATCTATACAGATTGTGACAAAAAGAACAAATTTATTTCTAATGAATTATAGTTTATCATGAATCATTGACAAGTTTAAATATGCGATTAATAAATTGCTCTTATAAATATCATTGACCTCCAAACTTCATGAAACTTGACACACTGCCTATAAACACTATTATTACTCATATAAGGACCTCATAATATCATTACACACATATAAAAGCACATAAAATACTTGAGGAACATAGGTGACTAGTCATCGAACGTCTTGGTCGTCCCTTGACGTTTGACTTCCAACTCACTTAAATATTTAGACACTGCCTAATTACCACATTATAAACTATTTTAGGACCTTAGACTCTCATGAAAAACATGTTAGTCTCTAGTTTCACCTAAGTCGTTTTAGAGGTGTCACATCTTTGGAGATCACAACTGAGATTCATAATTGAGCTAGGAAATTAATAATGTTTCATGTATTTTTAATGTCTTAATTAAAGTTTATGTACTTAAGATTTCTTTTGTTAAATTCCATACTTCTTATTATGTATTTTTATTCAAATGATGATAAATACAATTTTCTAGTCTATTGGATCCAAGATGAGTAGTGAAGATATGCTTCTTCTGGACAATGCCACAACTCATACGATACTAAGAGAAAAGAAATATTTCTCTCATTTGGTAATGAAAGGGCATATGTTAATACAATATCCGATAGTACAAAATTGATTGAGGGCTCTCGAAGAACGACCTTATTACTACCTGGAGGAACATTATTGGTATAGTTGAATTACATGCCATAGCAAACAAAAGGCATACTGATTAAATGATTTTACCATTTGGCATGACCGGTTGGGCCATTCCAGCTATAATATGATGCACAAAGTAATTGAGAATTCACATGGGCATACTTTGAAGAACCAAAATGTTCTTCAATCAAAGAAATTCTCTTGTGTTGCTTGTTCACAAGGAAAGTTGGTTATAAAATCATCAGTGACTAAGGTTGGGGTGGAATCCCCTACATTTTTTGAACGAATACAGGGTAATATATGTGGACCTATTTACCATGCATGTGGACCATTTATATATTATATGGTCTTGATAGATGCATCTACAAGGTGGTCACATGTGTGCTTATTGTCAACTCGCAATATGGCTTTTGCGAGGTTGTTGGCTCAAATAATAAGATTAAAAGCACAATTTCCAGATTATACAACAAAGACAATTCTTCTTGATTATGCTGGTGAGTTTACATCTCAGGCATTTAATGATTATTGTTTATCTACTGGAATAACATTTGAACATCCTGTTGGAAATGTTTATACTCAAAATGGTCTAGAACAGTCATTGATTAAACGTCTCTAATTGATAGCTAGACCATTGTTGATGAGGACAAAGTTGTCTGTTACAGTTTGGGGGCATGTTATTTTGCATGCAGCAGCACTTGTGCGCATAAGGCAAACCAATTATCATGACATCTCCCTATTACAATTGGTTTTTGGTCAGGAGCCAAACATTTACCATCTTAGAATTTTGGTTGTGCGGTATATGTTCCAATTGCTCCACCACAACGCACAAAGATGAGTCCCCAAAGAAGGTTGGGGATATATGCTAGGTATGAATCTCGTTCTATTATAAAATATTTGGAACCAAGAAGAGGAGACTTATTTAACGGAAGGTTTGCTAATTGTCATTTTGATGAATCAGTATACCCAATATTAGGGGGAGAACAAAAGCAGTTGAGAAATGAGATAGATTGGATTTCACTTTCACTATATCATTTAAATCCTTGAACAAATTAATGTGATCAAGAATTTCAAAAGATAATTTATTTGCAGAATATTGCAAATCAACTACCGGATGCATTTACTAACCTTCCACGGGTTACTAAATCATATATCCCAACAGCTAATGCTAATGTTAATGTTCGAGTTGATGTCCCTACAGGACAAAATGTTAAAGCAAATGAGTCTGGACCATACTTAAAATGTGGTAGACCTATTAGTTCCAAGGATAAAAATCCTCGAAAAAGGAAAGAAATAAATGATCATAATATAGAGGTAATTGCTCATGAAGAGCTCCAAGACATAATAAATGATGACACCACAGAGGAGGTCCATGTACCAAAAAATAATGAGAATGAGGAAACTCTATAAATTATGTCTCGACGAGAAAAAAGTGGAATCGAAATAATATTATGATGGATAATATTTTTGCCTATAATGTTGCAGTTGATATAATGCAACAAAATGAGGATTTGGAACCAAGATCTGTCAATGAATGTAGACAAAGAAATGATTGACCAAAATGGAAAAGCAATTCAAACAGAATTAACTTCACTTGAAAAATGTGAAGTTTTTGGACCAATAGTCCGAACACTTGAAGGTGTCGAACCAGTGGGACACAAATGGATTTTTGTACGAAAACGCAATGAAAGTGGTAAAATTGTAAAGTATAAAGCACGACTTGTGGCACAAAAATTTTCATAAACGCCTGACATTGAGTATGAGGAGACGTATTCTCTTGTGGTAGATGCAATTACCTTCAAGTATATATTAAATATGACAGTTCATTAAAAGCTTAAAATGCATCTAATGGACGTTGTCATAGTCTATTTATATGGCTCACTAGACCAAAATATTTTATGAAAATCCCTAAAACACTCAAAGTGCATGAAGCATACAAATATTCAAAAGAAAGTTGTTCGATAAAGTTTCAAAAATCCTTATATGGATTGAAACAATCAGGGCGAATGTGGTATAACCGTCTTAGCGAATACTTGCTAAATGAAGAGTATAAGAATGACCCTATTTGTCCTTGTATTTTTATTCGAAGGTCAAAATCTGAAGTTGTAATAATATTTGTTTATGTTGATGACTTGAACATCATTGAAACTTCAAAAGAGCTTTCAAAAGTCGTTGAGTGTTTGAAGAAAGAATTTGAAATAAAAGATCTTGGTAAGACAAAATTTTGTCTTGGCCTTCAAATTGAACATTTGACAAATGAAATATTTATCCATCAATTAACATATATTGAAAAGGTTTTAAAGAGATTTTACATGGATAAATCAACTCTATTGAGTACCCCGATGGTTGTGAGATCTCTTGATATAAATAAAGATCCATTCCGACCTCAAGAAAAAGATGAAGAGGTTCTTGGTAATGTTCACCATATCTCAGTGCTATTGGGGAACTGATGTACCTTGTCAATAATACCCGACCAGATATTTGTTTTGCAGTAAGTTTATTGGCGCGATTCAGCTCATTTCCAACAAGAAGACATTGGAAAGGTGTTAAACATATCTTCAAGGAACAATGGATATGGTATTACTGTATTCTAATGCATCCAAGTTAGAGTTGATCGGTTATGCAGATGCGGGATGTTTGTCTGATTCACATAAAGCTAGATCTCAGACAGGATATTTATTCACATATGGAGGTATAACTATATCATGATGTTCGATGAAGCAAACAATAGTTGCTACTTCTTTGAATCATGCAGAGATAATAGTTATTCATAAAACTAGTCGAGAGCGTGTATGGTTAAGATTGATGACTCAACACATTTTGCAATTATGCGGTCTTTCTGTGCAAACAACGATTCCAACAACATTGTCTGAAGATAATGTTGCTTGCATTGCTCAATTAAAGGAAGGATATATCAAAGGAGACCGAACAAAGCATATTCACCTAAGTTCTTTTCACACATGATCTTCAACAAAATGGTGAAATAAATGTTCAACAAATTCGTTCGATTGATAATCTTGCAGATTTATTCACTAAGGCATTGCCAACTTCAACATTTGAGAATCTAAGATATAAGATTGGGATGTGTCATCTCCAAGATATCAAATAAGTTTTTCATCAGGGGAAGCAAATATGCGATGTACTCTTTTTCCCTTAGCCATGGTTTTGTCCCATTGAGTTTTTCTGGTAAGGTTTTTAATGAGGCAGGCAGGCATCACTCAAGGCGTATTACAAGATGTGTGTATTCTTTTTCCTTCTGAGTTTTTCCTAGTAAGATTTTAACGAGGAACATTATCTATAAACATCCAAGCGAGTGTGTTACAAATCCACTTAATTGTGTGGATGTTTCTTTAACCTATCCTAATGTAATGCATCCATTTATTATATTAATTAAATATTATAGTAACGTATTATCAAACGTTGTAAAAGAATGATTTAAACATCCTATAAAAGTATGGTCTTCACCCTTAGAAAATACACAACAGAAAAGACAAAAGAATACTCTCTACTACTTTATACTTCTCATTCGCATTAGTCTTCTATTTCTTGTTTAGTATTATTATATTTTGCTCTCGTTTTACAACACAAAAGTAATTTTTGACCATTTTCTATTAATTATCTATTGCGTTTATTATCTCTAACTAAAATTTTCAATTTACATCCCAAAAAAGGAGCTATTTATGCGCTTTGAGTTGTTATTGGACTTTTGCTATCCAGTGAGCCGGGATTTTTTAAAAAAAAGTGACAATAAGGTTTTAAAATAAATGAGTGGTGACATAGTCTTAAGTATTGGGTGTAGGTGACAATTATGTAATTAATGATTAAGGATTGTGGAGTTGCCCTAAAGTTTATAAGTTGACAGTGTCCACTGAATTAAATGAAGGGTAAAAGGGTAATTTCACAATACCTAATTTAATCAACTTTTGTGGGAATTAAATGAGGGGTAAAAGTGTAAATTGACTAAACCAAACCTAATTTAACCAATTTTGGTGGGAAATATCGAGCCAAAAGGGGAAATCAAAAAATCCCCCCCCCCCCCCCCCGCCTCCAGTCGTCGTATTCATCCTCTTTTTTCTTCTTCTTCTTCTTCGTCTTCTTCTTCTTCTTCTGCTCTCGTCTTGCTTACCTTTCTTCCCGCTCTCTTCATCTTCTTATTCTTTTTTTTTGTGTGTACATTGTGGGTCTTGGCTACTAGTGCTTGAGTTTTCTTCTTCTTGAATCAGATTTACCTAATCTGTAATTAATGGACCAAATTTCATTTTGTTTCAATTGAAATTACTTCATAAGCGATTGGGTTACGCACCATTGTTTCTGGTAAGTAAAATTAATAGTTATTTGAAATCAATTCATTATCATCTGATCCGGGTACCTCCAATTTTTTCAATAATTTGCATTCGCGTTTCCAACATATTGTTATATATGTTGCAACAGTTGACTAGTATAACATATTATAGTCATATGTAGCAACATAAATGTTATTTCAATCACAATAAGACAGTAATATGTAGCAACATATGACTTACATTTTGCAACAAAAAGCCATATGTGGCAACATATGATATAACATAAAAATGTTGTCACATGTGATTTGTCTGTCACAATAGAACAGTCATATGTAGCAACATATGAGTTACATTTCTCAACAGAAAAACCATATGTGGCAACATATTATATAACATAAAATGTTGCCACATGTGATTTATTTTTCACAACAGAACAAACAGAACAGTCATATATAGCAATATTTGACTTACATCTCGCCACAGAATAGTCATATGTTATAATATATGATATAATATAAGCATGTTGCCACATGTGATATAACATAAAAATGTTGCCACATGTGATTTGTCTGTCACAACAGAACATTCATATGTAGAAACATATGAGTTATATTTCGCAACAGAAAAACCATATGTGGCAACGTATTATATAACATAAAATGTTGTCACATGTGATTTATTTTTCACAACAGAACAGTCATATGTAGCAACATTTGACTTACATCTCGCCACAAAACAGTCCTATGTAGCAATATATGACTTACATCTCTCCACAGAATAGTCACATGCTGCAACATATACTTATTCTTCATAATTACTTATTGTTTTTTTAATTAATTCCTTCAGGTACAATGTTATTATTTGTAGGGATTGATTGTCGTGGTGAATGGGTCGAGAAGAAAAATTGATTTATATGGCGTTGGAAGGATAGTAAAAAATGAGGAGCCGGTTCAGTAGGGATGTATGTCGAAAGAAATATTTTGTATGATGATTTCTTCAATTTAGTCGTGCAAAAGTCTGGATACAATTGTAAATCGCAAGATCTTGTTATGAGTTACATTCCCCATTTTTTTTCATAATGAGAAGGTTTTACCTTTTAGAATAACTGATCAATCTAGTTTGCTTGTTTATTTGGGAGGAGCAGATAAACTACCCATATTAAGAGTCTAGTGGAAGAAAATCCTATCGAGGAGGATCATAATGTAGACGAAGGCCAACAAGATATGTTTAATGATGAATTTGATCCTGCGGACATGAATAATTCTGATGATGAAATTGGAATAGGTGAAGGTGAAGGTGTAGGTGAAGGTCAAGCTGAAGGGCCGGACCTTGAGAGCAACTTTCCTCCTACACCTATATTTGGCAGCAACAATCCATGTGCTTCTCAAACTTCACGTGTGAATAATGTTCGAGATGATGAAATAAGTTTTTATAAGGGAATGACATTCAAGAACAAGCATGAACTGGCAAATTCATTGAAAATTCCTTGCTTGAAAAAAGATTTTAGACTTAAAAAAGTGATCAATTCTCGTAATGTGTTTTCCTTTAAATGTTCATATCCGGATTGCAATTGGTGGCTGAGTGTTGTGAAATTTACAAGTAGCGACAGGTTTGCCATTAGAATTTATGTAAAGTATCATACGTGTGGTTCAGAGCATCTTACAAGCCATAATTCCCACTCCACGGTAAAAGTCATAGGCAAGTACTTTGAAAATAGGTTTTCCAATGGTAAAGGTCCATCCACAAGAGACATGTCAAATCAACTCCGCACAGAATTGGGTTATAAGGTAAGCTATTGGAAGATTTATAAGGGCATGGAGCATGCTAAGTCTAATGTCAGGGGAACACATGAGCAGGGGTATGCAATGCTTAATGCGTATCGTTATATGCTTGAAGTTGCAAATCCAGGAAGCAACACGACATTGTCGCTCGATGAAAATGGGAGGTTCCAATACTTTTTTGTATCATATGCTGCTTGGATAATTAGTTTTCAAGAAATGATAAAAGTAATAGTCGTTGATGGCACATTCCTAAGGAGAAAGTATGGAGGAGTTCTGCTATCGGCAGTGGCACAAGATGCCGAGAATCATATATTTCCTGTGGCTTTCTGTGTCGTGGACAAGGAATGTGATGCCTCATATGATTTTTTTTTAAAATATGAGAAGCTTTGTAGATGATACTAATGAGTTGTGCATTATCTCTGATAGGCATCCAAGTATTCGAAAGATGGTTACGAGAATCTACCCTGCATCTCATTATGTTTGTTGCATGAGACATCTTGGGAAAAATATTCCAAATAACTTTCACAATTCGAAGGTAGTGTCCCATTTTTATAAAGCAGCAAAGGCGTACGATATGTGTGAGTTCAATGACCATTCCAATCAAATAAGATATTTGGTACCAAAGGCGGCTGAAACTCTTGAACGTATTGGATTCCACACATGGAGTAGGGCATTTTGCCCGGGAAATAGGTACCATCTCATTTAAGTTTATTTTTACTTTATGTACTTTGTTTGATTTTTATCTTTTGTTGTGTAAATATAACATTATGACGTCAAACATCGCAGAATTGGTGAATGCTATGTTTGATGTTGAAAGAGAATTTTCCATTGTCGCTCTATTTGATGAAATAAACAGGAGATTTGAATTGTTATTTCACCAGAGGCGTATGGAACTGGTGCACTCTGCAAATAGATTTGTTCCCTCAATTGAAAAAGACATATCCGAGTATGTCAATGCAGGCAACAAGTTGTTGGCCCATCAAATCGCTACCTACAAGTTCAGTGTCACTGGTCATGGAGATGTTGCTACTGTGGATCTACAAAGAAGAACTTGTACTTGTAGAATTTTTGACTTGGACAAAATACCTTGTCCACATGCCATGACAGCGCTTCGATTCCAACATGGTGCCGATTTTGGAAATCAGATTTACCTGAACTTCGCTCCATATTATTCAGTGGAAAAATACATAATGGCATATTGTAAGAAAATTCACCCGGTGCCACCTGAAGATACTTGGATTGTCCCTTTGGATATCATACAGAGAGAAATACCTCCTCCATATGTTGATCCAAGTAAACTCGGAAGAAGGACTTATAAGAGACGGCATGGAGTTGGTGAATCATTTCCAACAAGAAAAAATAAGTGTTCCGTATGTAGGGACTTTGGCCACAAAAAAACTACATGCCCAAATTGAAATGCCCCATAAGAAGTGTTGTTGAATTTTAATGAATGTTCTTTCTTATTTGAGGATGATCCCTATCTTCTAATATTATTTATAATCAACTTATGTGATGTCCTTTATATATAATGCGTGATTTATTTAATTATATGTTACTTACAATAAAATATTTCATCTGTTGCACATGCCAATTATGTGTTGCCACTTAACACAGAGCATTGCATCTGTGGCAACATATGCCAATTATATGTTAGAATAGTGCATCTGTGGCAACATATGTCACCTATGTGTTAGATCTTACAACATAAAATTGCATTTGTGCCAACATATGTCAATTATGTCTAACAAGTACCAAAAAAATGAATTTGTACCAACATATTTTTAAAAAATATTTTCGTGTAATGTGATGATATCAGTCTCATGATATAATTACTTTCATTGGAACAACTTTCAAGAAAAAAAACTTTAATGGAGCGACTCTTCAATTTTTATCGTTTTTCAAAAAAAAAAATACATGCATTTGAATTCAACTTTTACTAGTCTCTTTCTCTTCTCTTCCAACTTTTCAAATTTCACTGAATTTTCAATATGAATAACAAATCTTCAAAAATCACTATGATTAAAAAAACTTCATTGAATTTCTTCTGAGGGAACTACTAATTGATATCATTCAAAGGGTTGCTTCCTACTCCCTACAAGATTTAATGAGTGTTAAATTTTGGTATGTATGTATTAATCAATTTTTCGCTCTTTAATTTCATTTTCTAATCATTTTATTTTATTTATCAGCTCCAGGTTGCTTAATGAAGTAGTTAATGAACGTTCGGTATATAAGAAGGTAACATTGTTCAGGTTTTCTTATCGTAGATGGTCGATTATTCAACAAGACGTTTCTTTCCTGGAAATGTGTAGAGAATTAGGGAATTCAGAAGCCTTATACAGAAAAGGCGTGGTAATTTTTAATATTTTTTTTTATTGTATTCACTTTTTTTTAATTTTACATTTTAAATGTGTTATTTGTTCTGTAGTATGATTTTTTCAACTGTAGCGATCCAACTGCATTGGAAATGATTATTCAAGCAGCAGACGGTGGACACACTGGAGCTGAGTATGTGCTTGCCATTATGTCAATATTCAATGGTGGTGAAACAATGAGTGAAGACTTAATGTTCATTGTCAACATGAAAAACACTGAGCCAGATGTAGTGAGAAGATGTCAAAATCATCTGCAAAATATTTTATGTGGAATGTATGTGCCATGACCTCGTTTGTTGGGAGGAAGACCCATTTGTTGCACTGTTCATCAATATGAGCGAATCGGTCGCATGATTGATTATCCCTGGAGACGACACCCAAGACAGTACAACGAAGATGATATTCATTGTGATTTATGTAGGTGTGATATACAACTAGATTATCTAGTTAATTTTTTGCCTCATACGAGGGATTAATTAAATTACCATATGTGGCAACATATGTAACGAACTTACAAATTCATGGTGAAAAATGTTGCCCTTCTTTGTTTTGTATATGTTGCGACATATGTCAATTATGTGATAGATATTACAACATAACGTATCTGTGTCAACATATGTCAATTATGTGTTGGATATTACAAAAGAATATGCACATATTGCATATATTGCAGCATATGTCAATTATGTGATAGATATTACAACATAACGTATCTGTGTCAACATATGACAATTATGTGTTGGATATTACAACAGAATATTACATATGTTGCAACATATGTCACTTAAGTGATAGATAATACACCATAATGTATCTGTGTCAACATATGTTAACTATGTTTTAGATATTACAACATAATATTTTAGATGTGGCAACATATGTCAATTACACATTTAAAAACTAATTACGAATTTGTCCAAATATACTTTTAAATAATGATTACGTGTAAGAGTTGTGTTGTCAACAATTAAATCTATAATTACTGCCATCTCGAAATATATTTAATAATTATGACTCTTCAGGTTCTGTTGGCAAAATTGCAACAGACCTGGCATATGTGGCAACATCTTATATCATAAAATGTGTCTTTTGGGGGGTTAATTCAATTATTTCATTATGTAACACTAACATATATTCCTACAACATGTCTAAGTATCAATTTATGGTCCAATACAACAACCTTCATTCGATTCAATTAATTATATTTAGAAAGACTATCATCCCACTAGTTCATCATACAATAACCAAGTAAATTCATATGATAGTTATATAACACCCTTGTAAATCATTGTTTCAAATGTTATACCTTATTTTTATTGCTTAATTATGGTCTAAATCACTAAAATTTTGTCCAACTTTTCATTTTTCCATTCCTAAATCGATCAATTCGTCGATTAGTCCCTTCTAGATGTTTCATCTGTGACAACATATGCAGATTATGTTGGTAAAATTGCAACAGACCTGACATATGTGGCAACATATAACTATAAATGTGTAAGTACTTTTTAAAACTGGACCAATGATAGGCAAAGCCCATTCTGTTAAACTAAAACTAAAATTGTCCCAATCGACCAATTATTTCATTTCTAGAAGTATATATATATATATATATATATATATTCAATTTTTTCATCCTTGCCGCTTTTTTTCTCTCTCCCTCTCTCTCTGATACGACCTCTCGCTTCACATGGATGTAATGATATTATTTGATTTTGATATGATGTCAAATGCAATACTAAATCGAATTTGTGATGATGAAAATGATACCATGTTGGGTGTGAAAATCTATTGCGAACATGGAGACTTACTTTCAGTGCAAAATTTATGGTCAATATCAATCCAGGTCGAAGATTTTGGTCTTGTCCACGCTATCATGTATGTTCATTTCTACAGTCTTGGAGACTTCAGATCTCAAATCTCTTTATTTTCTTTTTTTTAATTTAATTTTCTTTCTTTGTGGTGTGTATTTCAGGAGAATGCATGCAACTTCTTTAGATGGAGGGATCGTGAAGATGTTGATATACGATCCAAGTTTGTTATTCTTAGATTGGCGAACAAAATTAAAGAGTTGGAAATTGTTGATGAAAGTCATATTAAAAGAAGTACCGAATGGGGGATGAAGGAGAAGAAGAAGACCAAATGTTGTAGCATGTGGAAGCTAATCTTGTTTTTTTTTTCTTGTATTGTTAAGCATTACCAAGAAGAATATTGTAGAGGATATAAAATTCTTAGATTTGCATTCCTGATCAAATGTTTGTTTGACACTTTGAGACCAATGTTCGACCATTTGAGGCGTATGTTGCTACATATGCCTCAAATGTTTCTACATATGGGTCCTACAAAATAGCAATTGACTACATATATGTCATTTGTTGCTACAAATGGGTGATATGTTGCCACATATGTGTCATATGTTGCTACAGATGTGTGATAGGTTGACACATATGGGCATCTGTAGCAACATTTGTGTCACATGTTGCGACAGACGAATCATCTGTAGCAACAGATGCCTCTAATGTTGCTACAAATAACCATAAAATATTGCTACAGATGACCATTTGAGGCGAATGTTTGACCATTTGAAGGATATGTTGCTACAGATGCAACAAATGTTGCTACAAATGACCATAAAATATTGCTAGAGATAATCATTTGAGGCGAATATTGCTACAGATGCGACAAATATTGCTATAGATGACCATAAAATGTTGCTACAGATTAACATTTGAGACGAATGTTTGACCATTTGAGGAATATGTTGCTACATATGCGACATATGTTGCTACAGATGCCTCAAATATTGCTACATTTGAGGCGTATGTTGCTACATATGAGACATATGTTGCTACAGATGCCTCAAATGTTGCTAAAGATGCCTCATATGTTGACAGATGCCTCAAATATTGCTACATATGAGAACTATCCACATCACATACTATGTATGTATTTGCTCTAAATATAAGATAAAATTAAACAACATAATTGATAAAATAAAATATTGTCTTTAATTACAAACACATTGTCAAGGCTTTAAGCTCCGAGATATTATCCCATAAGCCCAAACATATTGCATTCGTTCAACTAGATTGTCACAGGACAGGATTTTGGGAGGTTGAATATTTGTCCCACTAACCAAATGCTCAATGAATGCAAGGGAATATGACCTGCACGCTGCTCCAGATTCATTTTTTACCATGGGATCTATTCGACCTGTAAATTCCCATGGTTCATTAAGAAACTTTTCTGGAAAATGTTCCATTATTTCACTCTGCTTCAACAATTTACGCAGCAACTCGAAGACATGTTGTATGTATGTCAAAAACTTAGCATCTTTCGTAAACATCAGCTGGCAGTCATAAACGTTCATGCGACCCTCGTGCAAGGGAATCTCCAGAGTCACAGAATGGGTACTGTCCATGTTCATGACTGTCAAAATCCTTTTTGCATCAATCCAATCCATGCCTCCAGGATATGGCCTAATACCCCTAACATAGTCAATCATATCTTCATCCAATACAAAGTCATCTACTAACTGTTTAATGCTTCTGCCACCAACATTTGTTGCTCATCGCTCAGTTCAATATATCTTTTTTGGAAGTTGGTATAGAAGTTGAGATCCAGGATTCTATCTATGGATCATAGTAATCCGAGTATGTCTCATGTCTCTGACACATGAGGTTAACGATTTCGTCAATATACTAAAATTAAAAATAATATTAAAGAGTAAAGAAGAGTAGTCATTGAAAAGATAAAAGAAACGCACATTATAAATTGAAGAATTACCCAGTCTTTCCACCAAACTTTTATGCTTGTCATGTTCCTGAAATCTTGTCCTGTAAAAACATGCATGCCGTATTCTATTCGAATTTTCTTTGAACTCGTCAGACTCAACTCTTTGGTTTTTTCCGCTACACTCGCACGCTTATAAATATTTAACTTTTTGTACTTCTTCACTTCCTGTATTACGGCCTTGGAATTTCTCCAAACATTTTCTTCTTCAAATTTGGTATTTTCTTGGCAAATGATTCTTTCTTTTTTGGCTCGTGGAGTATATGGATGCCGAACATTCTTTGATAGAATGCCATTGACTCTCCTTTTGTTTTTAATTTCATTGACAGCTTGACTCAATGTTTGATACATGATATAATCTTCATCGTGTTTTTTTCACTTCTCACAAAGAAAGCCACAACATCTTCTACAAGAGGTAGCCCCTTGGTCTTGTCCCGCACCAATACCAACACCAACACCAATACCAACACCAGCACCAACACCATCAACACCATAAAAAACAATTGATTCATTAACAACTCTGTCTCTTTTGATGGTTGTTGTTCCAGCCAACTCCATTTTAACTTTATCCATAACAGGATCAAAAATGGTTTCAACCAACCCTAGAGTAATTAGATATGACATTAGCAATTCCTCTTCTATTGGGGTAATCCATGGATGCACAACCTAAAATTATAAAAATAAGTCATCAGTAAGAATATTTGGGTCATATGTTGCCACAGAAATGTCATTTATTGCTACAGATGGGTGATATGTTGCCACATATGTGTCATATGTTACTACAGATGTGTGATAGGTTTGACACATATGGACATCTATAGCAACATTTGTGTCACATGTTGCAATAGATGAATCATCTGTTAGCAATATTTGTGTCACATGTTGCTACAGATGAATCATCTGTAGCAATAATTGTGTCACATGTTGCAACAGACGAATCATCTATAGCAATATTTGTGTCACATGTTGCAACAGATGAATCATCTGTAGCAACATAAGAGTCATCTGTAGCAACATAAGAGTGTAATATACTAATAATAACTTACTTACTGCATCAAAAGGAGGGTTAAAAAGATCTGTAATATGCCCATCTTTGATAGTTTTTGTTCTTGATCTCAACCATCTCAATATCCTTGGAGATGATCTCTGTTCTTCTGCAATTACTTGATGGGTCAAATTCCCTCAAATGCCCAAGCCTGTAAAAAAGGAAAACATGTCACTAATCAAATGTTGAATTACTTAATATAATATAAAATATTAAGAACATTTAGTTTTACCATGAAAGCCATGGAAAGCCAAACAAGTTACTCGTCTTTTCTCCTAAAGGTTTCAACAAATATTTTAGAGTTAATTCAAAGCTCTCATGACCCCAAGGGTAGTTGTTGAAAGACTCAATATCCTGACAGAAATTCACCCATTTAAATTATATGTTGTTGTAGAGATCTTTCGGCAAAAGTATATTGTGTGTATACCAAAGTAAGCACAATGACTCCTTGTGCTTCCTTGGTGTATCCTCGTGTTCCAACAACTTTACTAAGTCAGAATTTTGAATGCTTTTCCAACAAGGGACATCAAGTCCTGCTCCTCACTTGGCAGTGACTGTTGTCTTGCTTCTGCTACTTCTTTTACTCCTTTCTTTCTTCTTTGTGGTTCTTTTTTGACAATATATTCAGGTATGGGCTCAAGAAGAGGATGACATTTTAACCTTGTAACTATGACAAACTCTTTTTTGCTAAAGAAAATTGGCATGCCACAATATTAATTACAATCTCATCCTTTTTTTCGGGATTTCAAAAATAAACCTTCTTTTCAGAAGTTCATACACAATGTCATTTGAAAACGTGGAGTTGTATCGATGGGTAAATCAAGAAAATAACCGAAATAACTATTTCTGAAAAAATCTGTCAACTGATTTCTCTTGAGGATATTCCTGAAGTTGTTGAAAGGTTTTCCCAAGACTGACCTAATAATGCTATCACCATTAGCATTAGGCTGCAGATGCACCGAAAAGTGTCTGCATTGATGATTTTAATCCCATCATCATCGGCAGCATTGAAAACTTCATGAAGTTTTTGTTCTTCTTCATCAACTTCATTTATTTTTCTTCTTGTGCCTCAACTACTTCTCTATTAACTACTTCTATATTTTCCACTTGTTCTTCCTCAACTTCATTTATTTTTTCTTCTTGTAGCTCAATTACTTATCTATTAAGTACTTTTATATCTTTCCCTTGTTCTTCCTCAACTTCTTTTTGTTTTTCCTCTTCTTCCCCCATTACTTCCCTTTCTTCATATTCTTTTTGACAAAATTCTAGTTCTACTTGAGAAGAACAAACTACTTCAGATGCAAGATCTTTTAAAAGAGTGGTATTTTCATTCCTCTTCCTAGCAACTTTAGATCTAGCCTTCTTCTGGATCTTTTTTGTGTCAGATGTATCAAATTTTCTTTTGACAAGAGCCATTATATTTGTATCTGCAACCACAAAAATAAAATATTTGAAAGTCACACATGAGCTACAAATGAAGCTTTTTGAAATACACAACACAATGCACAACAAATAAACAAACAAACCACAAAATCCTCCCTAAACACTATACAACGTACTACAATGAAGTTTTTTTAAATCAGAAATTATTTCAAAAAAGAACAACTACAAAACCAAAAAAATGATAAAACCACTCAAAACAGGGAGAACAAGTAAGCAGATAAGCATATGCATTTCAAACACTGATTAAATATTACCTGAGAAGATATATCAATGATAAACTATAAATGATGAGGACAACAACGCCTTGCTGTAGAAGAGGATCGCAACAAATTACCACTAATATTTTAGAAAATATCGCAAGAACAATGATCTTTGAAGGAAGGAATAATGGAACAATAGAAAAGAAAACTGAAATTAGTAAAAATAAATAAAATTTGGAATATGAAATGACTTTTATAGAAGAGAGGAGAGAGAGAAGAGGAGAGAGGGAAAATGAAAATGAAGGTACGATTGTATTAAAGTCGTTCTTTTTTTTGAATTTTGACAATTCAAACTGTTGACATATGTTGCCACATACATACTTTCTGTTGGGGCACATATATTATTGTAATGTTGCCACATATTTCATTTCTGTGACATAACTTACCACATATCTTTTTTCTGTGTTATATGTTGCCACATGACGCCTTTCTGTTGGTACACATGCAGACAAGCAACGATTAATATTATCAGCAAAAAAATTAAAATTCGTAAAAATAAATAAAATTTGAAATATGAAATTACTTTTATAGGAGAGAGGAGAGAGGGAAATGAAGGGACGATTATATTAAAATCGTTTAATTATTTTTTTTAATTTTGACAATTCAAACTGTGACATATGTTGTCACATATATACTTTCTGTGCACATATGTTATATATATAGTATAATGTTGCCACATATTTCATTTCTGCATATATCTTACCACATATCTCTTTTCTGTGTTATATGTTGCCACATGACCTCTTTCTATTGGTACACATGCAGACAAGCGACGATTAATATTATCAGCAAAAAAATATTCAAATTAGTAAAAATAAATAAATTTGGAATATGAAACTACTTTTATAGGAGAGAGGAGAGAGGAAAAATGAAGGGATGATTATATTAAAGTCGTTTATTTTATTTTTTTTAATTTTGACAATTCAAATTGTGACATATGTTGCCACATATATACGTTCTGTTGCGCAACATACCACCTTTTTTGTGACATGTTACATAGTATAATGTTGCCACATATATCCTTTCTGTGATATATCTTATCACATATCACCTTTCTGTGAAATATGTGGCCACATATATCCTTTCTGTTTGTAAACATGCAGATAATTATGTGGTGTTTTTTACAACAGAAGTTATATATGTTGCCACAGACAACACCTTTGATTCTTTCCATCATAATTGACATTTGTTCCAACAAAATCATAATAATCCTAAAAACCATTTATATTAACACTTCACCAATTGTTTTATACAACTTATCAATAAAAAGGTAATTCACAATGATATACATAACCACCTATCTAATCAATGGTTGTAAACACAATATTTTCATCGATCTTAGCTTTTTTAGGTCTAAGCATCTTTGGGTCTTCATTGTTACTAACATAGCCATTTCGAGCCTTTATAATCCCATAATTCCATATGAGTGAAGCATATCTCAAGCGAAGGGTGTCAGCACTAATTTCACAAGATGGTACTTCTAATCCATCACTCAAAAACTCAGCGTATGCAGCAACAAAAAATTCACAATCTCTGCATGTTATATCATCAATCAGAAAATATAATAACATCACATTTCAATAGTCGTAAGACAAAAAAATAATGTGATACTTACAGACTACTGTTTTCTTGTTGGGCAATACCAGTAACATGTCTGACTTCGAATGGGTAAGATTTGTGCTTTCCTTGGTAACTTTCAAGAACTGACCAGTTGGTTCGCTCTTTTTGTTAAAAAATCCACTTAACTCAAGGTACTTTGGCAACGTTGTAGAACTTTTGAAGCTTGGAGGATAATTTTCTATTAGACCTAGTTGAGGACATGGAATCATACACTTTTATGCACCGTTTTTCAATGCAACGACTGCCAAGACCCAATGAAATTCCCCATTACTATTTACAGGGACATAAACATCATCTGTCAAGTGCCAAGGCAGTCCACAAGGTATAGCAAACCCTTTCATTATGCCAACGATTATATCCTCATATTCACTAGCATTGTCAATGTATGTTTTGAAAAAAAGAACTAGTGGTGGTATATTGATATTTAGAATGAATCTGCTACTTCGACTTCTTACGCAAATAGTAAAATATGACATCCAAATATTGTACACATGCATCAAACAAGTGTATCAATTTAATTGTATATATCGATGTACTAAACAATACAAAAAAGTGGGCATGAATTTACCTCATCATTCCATCACTTATTGGGTTGACATTACGTAGAACTAATCCTTATTCTTTGGAAATGCAACTACAAAATCAAGTTGATCAAAATCAAGTTTTGAGCAATTGGCTAAGTAGTGATCGTCCTTATTTCCTCTACAATTGTGTAATCATTATAAATAATTATTTAGTGAACAACAAGAAGAAATACTAATAATAGTTGAACGACCTTACTTACTTTTTTGCATGATGCTTGTAAAGACCCTCGTTTATCCATTGCGAGAAGGATGACATTAGTTCACTTGGACCCTCGCCGTCAATGTTAAAACCTTCAAATGGATATTGTCGCTTCACATCACAACTGACGACTTCGACTTTCTTCTCTTTCTTTTTCGCTTTCGCTTTTTCTTTGTGCTTCTGCTTCTCCTTCTCCTTCTCCTTCTCCTTCTTCTCCTTCTGCTTCTGCTTCTGTTTCTCCATCTCCTTTGCCTTCTTTTTCTTCTCCTTATCCTTCTCCTCTTTTGCCTTCTTCTCCTTCTCCTTTTTCTTCTTTGCCTTCTTCTCCTTCTCCTCCTTTGCCTTTTTCTCCTTTTCTTTCTTTTCACTAAATATAGAAAGTGTTTGGGAAATAGATTTTTTCAACCTCCTACACTTCAAAGGTTGTGAAATCTTCTTGGATCTTTAGACATCAATATTATGAGACATTTTCTTAAAAATATCAGTGAGTTTTTTAACACGACTAATAAAATAATCATGTTGCTGCTCGCATTCTTCGCATAGACAAAAAGAGCATTTCATGCTAGAAGAGAAAGCAACACCAATAAAAGATTGAGTTATTGTCATGGATGAAGCTTCTTGTATCATTTCATCTACAAGGTAAATAAAAAAAGATTGAGATTTTACAATTCATTATAAAATAATAACAGTATGTTGCACTGATGGATAGTTTGTTGTCATAAATTAACATTATGTTGTCACATATGTACTACCTACTGTTGCAATACATAAAATTTCTGTTGCAACATATAGATCTTATGTTGCGACAGATGAATCATATGTACACAAATGTACCTATTGTTGCTACAAATGAATTTTTGTTGCCACAGATGAATCCTAAGTTGCCACATATGACCATTTTGTTGACGTAAAGTAAGACGTTACAACATATGATGACTGTTGGAATATCACCAACATATCACTAAAATGTGGCAACATAGAATACATCTTTCAACAAATGAAAATATATGTTGGACAACTGAACAAGACTATATTTCTAAAATAATATCAACAAAATGACCACAAAAAGAACAACAAAAGCAACAAAAAATGACTTTTCACCAATTATTAACAAGGGATCTCTGTTAACAATACATATACATTTCCTCAAAATGAGGATTTTTTGGGTTGGTTGATTGTCTTTCAAAAATAATAAATAATAGACACCATTAAGTCGATTATTCAATTTTTACATCTATAGAACGTTTTATTGTTCATTAATCCAAGAAAAAAATGAAAATTGTAAAATATATAAAAAAAATAACTTTCCCATTTCTAGTCGAACACAATTTCAGTTCAGAAAGATGAGAGAGTAACGACTGGAGAGGACGAGGAAAATAATGAAGATATAGATAGTTAGTCGAAGAGGAATATAATGAAGGAGAGATAGGCGATTTTCAAATTTTTAAAGAAAAAGAAGAACAATTCCCCAAGAGAGAAGAGAGAGGAAGAAGAAGATGAAAAGATTTTTTTAAAAGAAAAACGATTTGGATTGAACTGTAGAAGTATGCTCTTTTGTATTTTATAAAAGATTATAAAATTTTAAAATTATGAATTTAATCCCATATTTATTTAATTAAATTTTCGGCTCTTTGATCAATGTATCACAAAAAACAAAACCAAGACTTTTATGACACCTTTCCCTTAATTTTCTCCAGTGAGCCGCTAAAGCCAATAAAAAGAGAAAAAAAAAGAGAAGCTAGTCTTTGCAAAATCCCCTAATCTTGTCCTTTTCCTTGGTCGGCAATTGTAGAGGTCAGAGAAATGGCGAAGCTACCAATATCTCGCTGTTACAGTTTCAGCAATAGCTTCTTTTTCTCCTGCAAATTACCATACACTACTCCAAACCTCTCTGGTACTTCTTCTCTTCTTTTACCTCTTTGTAAATGGTTCAAAGTGTTGTTGCCGTTTTCGACTCTTTTCTTTGTTGTTTTATCTGAGTATTCTACTTGTATTGATCAGCCACATTCAAAATCAGCAATTATCTTTCTGTAAGAGCCTTTGCTTCCGTCACTGAAGAGAAGGGTCAACCAAAGAAAAAGTAATCCTCTTTCTTCCTAGTATCATCAATTTATTCTTCTACCCTAATGTGCATTGCTTCGACTCCCAACTTCTCATTAACAAAAATAAAACCCAATAACATGGAAAAAAAATAACTGCATACACATTTGAATACTAACACACCAATAAACATAATGGGTGTCTGGAGGATAGAGTTAAAAAAAAAACGTTACATTTTAGCTTAAATTTGGGATTGTAAATGCATTTGTGTTTTACTATTTTTTGTAGATGCTATTCCTTTACTGGCACTGACAGAAATTGTTCTACAGATGTTGACTAGAATTGTGCTTTTACATAACACGTGCCTTATTAGATATCTCTTCAACCATTCAATTGGACAATTCTTATACTCTTTGCAGTGTATTATTGTACTTTAGTGTCATATATCAAATGCATTTTTATATTAGAGATGTGATTTGCTATGTTTAGTTGTACAAGTGTTGTCTCGTGAACAACGTAGCATTATCTAAATTCACATGACAAATGAGATTTGCATACAGGGATGTTTCCACTTCATTAACTAGAGTCGTTGCATGCTGTCTTTTAACCTTCAAAGCTGAAGGAGTACCACATTTTGCCCTTTCTGATTTTACTTGACACTATAAATTTAGCCAACACTCACTTAATTTGTATACTTGGTTAGAAATGTATATGGATACAAGAAGCTTCCTCGTTTACACATACTATACACTCTTGTGCACATATGTACTCCACAAATGTCATTCTTGATATGCAACTTTAATTGCATTCTACTGTGTTGATCTCGTTACTGCATTCATACAATTGAACACAATAATACAACAACAATATACCAATGAAATCCCACTAGTAGGGTCTGTGGAGGATGGAGTGTATGCAGCCTTACCCCTGCCTGTGATAGACGCTCGGCTCAAGTAAAGCATATCAAACAAGTAGGAAAAGAAAATACAGCAAAGAATACCAGTAGCAGCAACAATGAATAAGAAAACTGAAGGAAAGAAAACAACATGTAATAATAAAATTGAAGTCTTAGACAGTAGGAGAAAAAAATAATAGTATTACTGATCAGGGAAACTAGAAAGTGAATGACTACCTACTAAGTACTAACCTTCTACCCTAGTCCTCGACCTTTATATCATTCTATCTAGGGTCATGTGCTCGGCAAGTTGCAGGCCTGATACTTCTTCTGCCTATCTATACCCCTCCTCAGGCCCACCATAACCACCATCATGCTGTAGACACCCAAAAACTATCAATCCTTGAGGCCTGAAGTTTTCCTCCCCACAGGTAAATTAAGCTTACTCGATCATCATCGATAGAACTTCATTTCTTTTTTGAAGTCTCTTATAGAATATGTCCTTTCTTCTGCCTGGGATAGTTACACACTTTTAGTTGCTTCAGTGGCTGTTTCACTACACCGAAGCTTGTATTAATGTTCCTCAATTAGAGCTCAAAGCTCCTTTTGTATGTAATTTATTGATAACTTTCGGTCCTTTTCCTACCATCATATTGATTAAGTGTTTGTATGATTCATTAGGAAAAGGAGACTGGATGAATTGTGTTTGGAGAGGTTTCAGCAATACAGCCGGACATTTATACAGTCATGGATCCTTCAAGGTAGTTGATATTCATCAAGTCTTTTTGACCTTTTTTGATGTCTTGATTGTTGCCGTATGCCAATATGATAAGTAGAAGATATGGATTTCTCAGTATCATTTAGCTTTTGGTGATCAAACCTGTTTATTGCATTTCTTGTTGCAGAGAAAAGAGACTTCTCGGCTATGTTCTTGCAATTTGTTTGAGCTGTCTAGAGTTGGAATGTTATTCTTGATGGGAAGTGTTACAAGATAGAATAACATTATTTGAGTAGAGTCTGTAAAAATAGTCTAGCTATCATTAGAAAGGACATCATCACACTAGTAGAATAGTCACTGAAATTTTCTGGATGCAATGTTTCAAGAGATAATTCTCTAACAGACGCTATGTTTCAAGAAATATAATTTTATAACAAATTTCTGTCAATTCTATTGGTGCCTGGAATGCTTCCTATATGATAAGTAGAACATCTGGATTGCTCAAACCTTGAGCTTTTGGTAATCAAACCTGATTTTCACTGTTCTCATTGCAGAGTAAAGAGACTTCCTTTCTATGTTCTTATAATTTGGTTTGACCTGTGTAGAGTTAGAATGCTATTCTCTGTGGAATAAGTTACAGGGTAGAATGGATATCATCACACTATTAGCGTAGACATTGAATTTCAGAAGCAATGTTTCAAAAAATATAATACTATAACAGACATATCAATGCTTGGTTATTTATTTTTGGATGTCAATTTTTGTTCATTTATGTCAAGTAGTCTTATCGAAGAGTATGCCTTTATTTCTGTGAAGAAATGGAAGTTAGGCCTAACTAAACCCAAAAAACTAGCTCATCAGAGGATGATTGCTAATATCATATAATGTGACCACAACCCATTTCCTCATCCAATGTGGGACTTAACATTTCCCCGCTCGCTCAAGACAACTGGAGTGTGGATAACATAACACAGGGGACAACATTGAGAAATATAATAACAAGGACGAAGGATCGGTGGATCTGGCTCTTATATCGTGTGATATGCTGATGATTCACTGGTTTCTTGTGATGCTTTTATCAACCAAGTGCAATATATAAGAACCATTATGGTGATTTTTGAAGCAATATCAGGGCTACGTATAAACTAGAACAAGAGTATGCTTTTTCCAGTCAACAAAGTGGACAACATCCAAGTGTTAGCAGGAGTTCTAGTATGTGAGGCGGGATCCTTACCTACTGTGTATTTAGGGCTGTCTTTGGTGCAAAAAGTAAAGCTCTGGAAATCTGGAACGGTGTTATAGAAAGGTGTGAAAAAAGGCTTTCTAAATGGAAGGGGGATTATTTATCATTGGACGGCAGGATCATTCTAGTCAATAGTGTATTGGATGCTCTCCCTATCTACGTCATGTCTTTGTTTCCTATCCCTTCTGAGGTTTTGAAAAGATTAGATTCCTTAAGGAGGAATTTCATTTGGCAAGGCAACAAAGAAAAGAAAGCAATTCATTTGGTCAAATGGGAATGCCTCATCACCAGCAAAAAGGATGGAGGACTTGGCATTGGAGACTAATGCATTATGGAGGAGATTTGTACATGATACATATGGCCAAGATGACCAGTGGTGCTCTAATTCTCTGAATTGTCCCTTTGGAGTTTGGAGAGCCATTAGATTTGTTTGGCCACTTTGGCTGGAAATATCAGTTTCAAAGTTGGCAACGGGAGGAAAATTCTCTTTTGGCATGACAATTGGCTTGGGCACGGTCCTTTAAAAGTTCTGTTCACTGATTTCTTCACTATTGCTACTTTACCAGATATTTACCTTGAATCAGCTAAAGGACTACATGGGTGGAATATCACTTTTAGAAGATTATTACATGATTGGGAATTGGAAAGAGTCGTGGACTTGTTCAAGACCTTGGAATCTTTCCAAGGCTTCAAAGAATCTGAGGATACGTTGTGCTGGAAATCTGGAAGTGATGGAGTCTACACTGTCAAATCTGCATACAACTAGCAGATTAGAAAAAATGCTTAAGTTGACCAGTGGCCATGAAAGTTCATCTGGAAGACTAAGGTCCCTTGCAAATTCTTATGTTTTTCTTGGATTGTAGCAAGAGAAGCATGTCTCACTCAAGAAAACTTAAGAAAGGGGGGGGGGGGTGGGCATCTATGCTCTAGATGTTGTATGTGTGGTGCAGTCAGTCTATGCCAACAACAAACTGTGATTTATTGAAGTGTTGGAACTATAATGGTGGTGCGGTGAGACAAAAGAAGTGGGGCAAACTTGTCCCAGCTTGTATATGGTGGAAAATTTGGAAGGAGAGGAACTACAAAATTTTTGAAGACAAAAGAAATCCTGTGCTGAAAGTCAAGATGAATTGTGTTCATTTGTTTCTTTTTTGGTGTAATGAAAACTATGCAGAGGAGACTGAACCACTAGTTGATATGATAGGATCCTTGTGAAGCTGCATGGTTGGGTTTTTGTAATTGTAAATCGCACTGTCATGGTGCAGATCTAATTCATATATATATATATATATATATATATATATATATATATATATATATATATACACACACACACACACATACAAACACATGTCACCAATCTCAAAAATAATAATAATGTGAGAAATATGACACGGAAGAAAGCATGAAGAATATAATCATTATAGACATAATAATTGTAAATAGGAGTGTGCTCTTTCCTAAAACTTTAAGCAGTTAGAGAGAGCACACTTTGATTTACTTAATTATGTCTTTAATATGCCCCCTCTAGTGCAGGCCTAAATCTTTTTATTAACTAATCTAGCGTTTGGCCATAGATTTCCAAATGTTCTTGGCAAATATTATTTGAGTGAAATTTCACGTTTGACCATAGTATTTTTGAAATATATTTCACTTGTTTAGAAAAATATGATTTATACCCATAAGTTTTAAAAACTATCAAAACTAACTATAAGTTTGTATTACAAGTCAATTGGATGTTCTTTGCAACAAAAACAAATAGTGTCCATGACACTAGAGCAATGTGGTAGTTTGGAGTGAGTGCAACAAGCATCATTCCATACATCGTGAATTAGACAAAGCACATGACTTCGTTACCTTGAGCCTATTGTTCATCATTTTCATCAACCACCATATCACCATTTAATATTCCCTAATATTTCATCACTACTTTGGTGTTCACATTAAAAATTATGTAATACAACGCAAACAAATACTATAGAGGTGTTTTTGTAAAATATAAAAGTTTGGGGTAAAATTTCAATTTTAAAAAAATCCCAAATAATGAGATTTGACCCAAATACCAGAAAAAACTAGTATTTGGAAATTTGGGATATTTGCCAAATAAAAATTGTATGGACAAACTATTTGCAAAATTTTTTTCCAAATATTATGTGGGAAATCTATGCCAAACGGGCCCTAAAGTATGTGGACATTCTTCGTGATAATGGGTGGTAGTGAGACTCGAAGCATGAACCTTTGTCTGCTCTAGTACCATGTTAGTAAATGGACCTGAGTCTAACCCAACAAAAGTTAGCTCATGAAGGAAGGATTGTCCAAGATGAGACCACAATCCAATCCTCAACCAATGTAGGACTTACTGATTTCTTTTTCCAACACTTAAGTTTCTCTTAATCTCTTGTCTTCTATCTCAACCTCACACATAGCTCCTCTTCGGGCTCATTAATCTCCAACTCCAAAAATTTGTCGAAATGTCTTGTAGTATTTATGAATTCCTACTTTATGTCAGATTGACAACTTATTGTTACTTCTTTGCTTAAACTTTTCTTTCAAGTTGATATTTCTAACTATCGGTTGGTTTGCTTATGTCACTCTGCCTCCATTTCTTTAACTCCCAACAATTTTTCTAGCTTAGGCAAAGTGTTTGTAGACGGAAGAGTTGTTACCAAAGCAGGGACTCAAATCCCTGATAAAGCTGTTGTGGAGATCATGGCTGAAATTCCAAAATACGTATGCAGGTGAGTATTCCTACACTGAGCCTATATTTTTATATTTGACATACTTGGCAGAAATCTTAGCAGCACTTTGACTTGCTTGTTGATGTTTACTCAGAGGAGGACATAAACTGGAGGCCGCAATTGAAAACCTGGGAATTGATGTCACAGGAAAAGTAGCTCTTGATTCAGGCTTGTCTACTGGTGGATTTACTGATTGTTTACTTCAGTATGGTGCTTCATTTGTCTATGGAGTTGATGTAGGATATGGACAGGTAACATCACTAGACTTAAAAGACGATGCTCATAAAGCTTCTACTTTTTTTAATTTTCTTTTACTGGTTTCAATTACACAAGTTAAGGTCCCGAGTTGTCCAATTTGAGATGTCTGAATACAAAATGGTAAGGATGTTGAATATACATGGTGCCATGCTTGTTGGAGGCTTGGAGCAGCTCTAGCGAGTATCATTTTTTTCTTTATAAAAGATAGAGGAGAAAAGGAACGTTGTGTCCAAATGCATCGCCAAAATTCTAGTGCAATGTGCAAGTTAGAAAAGGAGGGAAAAAATTGTAAGACCCAAAAAACTTCTTATGATAAAATTAAATTGCAAAGATATAAATCATAAATGAATAGTTACGAACACCACCATTATTAAAAAAATCATAAGTAAAAGTAGTTTTCTGGACGAAGCAAAGCTGAGTTGTAGCTGCTCGAAATTGTAACCTGAAATTACTTCTAGCATAAAATAGCAGTGCAGGTGGAATAAGGCAGTAATGATTAATATTTTGATGAATCAATTTTCTGTTCCCTTTTTGGAAAGTATACTAGTGACAGTGATGGCCCGTAAAGAAAATTATTTTTACACACCAAATCGTAGAGCATTGAGCAAGAAACCATTTGAATGTTTGAATGTACTGTCGTTTTGGAAAACTTCCAGTATGCTTTGAATTTAAGTTCATCAGTTCAAAAAATCCTGAATAATGAAATTTTCCTTCTGCTTTTGGCCATTAAAGAACAACTTTTTTTGAAATTAATTAGTGGCCAAGCAGTCCCGGATCATCTTTAAATGGCTGATCATTTAGTTATTTATATTTGTAAAGGCTTGCTGATTTCTTCACAGGTGGCAGATAAAATTCGTCGAGATGAGCGTGTAAGTGTTATCGAGCGTACAAACTTGAGATACCTTTCTGAACTCCCACAAAAGGTTGACTTAGTAACTTTGGACCTCTCCTTTATTTCGATACTTCTGGTAAGCTTTTTCTTCTTTAAACTGCTACCAGTGTTATAGTTTTAATGTAGTTCCCTACATTAATGATTTAGCATAGAAAACTAGGCTTTTCCATTTTTGTGTATGGTTTATCAGCAATGTTTCTTACATAGACGGTTTTTGTAATACCTAGTAATACTCAAATGTTCATTGTCTATCCAGGTGATGCCTGCAGTTGTCAATTTAATGAAGGAGGAAGCTACTTTAGTGACTTTGATTAAACCTCAGTTTGAGGCTCGGAGATCCCAAGTAAGCATTTTTCAGAGATCCCGATCAGCTCTTTTACCCTTAGTAAATGCAGTGTGTGTTGGATACCCCCCAACCCCTAAATCTTGTGTTAAAAAAGGTTGATCTTTTACCAACAATTAATGTTATTTTACATTGAGCGAAATTGTCATGTAATTAATCAACAAAAAAATTGCTTACTAAATCTTTCCTTACTTGAGTACTGTAGGAAGCCTTAATATTTAGGCCTTTAACCTATGTTGCTCAGATTCTCCAACAATGTTACTGCACCCATGTCAGATTCTTCAAAAATGCACTACTTTTGACTTTGAGTATCCAACACGCTCGTGTCAACATTTTGAAGAGTCCGACCAACAACCTTTAACAAAATTTAGAAATTTTCTTATGTAAATCCTTTCCTTATTCGGACTATGCAAATTAATTATATTCTTCAAAAATTACAGTAAGTGAAAGCCAATAAGCTCCTCCTTGCCAAAAAATCACAGAGAAATTTACAGGTGCAACATTCTCCTAATTGCCTTCACAAACAACTGAAGCATACAGTTTTCTGTAGTAATTAAGCAACTAAGAGAACCAGTAAATATGTGCTTCTAGTTCCATGAAAAAGCAAATACTTGTACAAGAGACAAGAATTTGATATATATTTATGTCTTGGAAACAATATTCCAAAAATTTACTCTTTAACTTCTGTTCGATAACTCAACCATGTTTTTTCATAATATTTATATGATTTTGAAAAATTTTGTACTCATTAATAAAGAGTACATGTGTAACGCACGTACCTATAGACTAGTAAATAAATAGAAGTGTTACTTCTTATCAACATTTTAAATATCAAAGCTCTTATTTGCTTTGCTTAGAGAGGGAAAACGATCAAGTCTAAGGTTGATGTATCCATGCAAATTCATGTTTTACACCTCTGATGGACCTCGTTGGTGACCATCTTTTTCATGTTTTACAATACATAGGATGTTGTGTCTCTGGTGATGAAAGCTGAGATGCTTCTATCTTAGTAATTTCGTACGTCACTGCTCCCATCCGTCACCCTTCTAAGCTGACCAATCATTAAACATTGGTTAATTGCATGCCTACTTCATCTAAAAGCTTAAACTATTAGAGAAATGACACTTTTATCTATTTATATTAAATCTACAAGACGACCTTGATCACCTTTATGCGGATTTGATTCTTTTCTTGGACCAAGCATGTGAGAAATATTATTGTTGATGGTGGCAGTGAGATATCAATATAAGATCTTTGCTTGCTTTGATACAATGTCGAATTACTCACAACCTCATCTAAAAGTGTAATAATTTATTGGTCTGCAACAAATATACCAGAAGGGGGGAGTTTGACTGGACTAGACTTGGTAGAGTACTTTGACTTGATAAATGAACCAATTTTGCTGATGTTTCATCATAATTGAAGTTTTTTCAGTGATCTTAAATTGAGTTTAGTCACTCCTAGCAAGTGCAGTTACGATCTTCTTGAGGTGGTACTCTTGTATGTGTGTGGATGTGAAGGATTCTGCATATGGAAATATAGGGTATAAGCATCAGCTTATCAATGTCCTTTAAGCCAAGTAATGCCTCAATCAGATCAACTGAAGCTTAATCATTTGCCTGTCCGTATCTGGTCTTGTGTTAGTACTTCTTTCTAGATGTCTTAGCTTTCATTCTGCTCTTAAGGATGTTCTCTATGTTAATTTTGCGATTAATTTTGCATGTGTAGGATTCTATGTATGGAAATATAGGTTATAAGGACCGGCATAGTCAATATGTCTCTCAAGCCTACTGTTGATCTATGTTGCTTGGACTCATTAGAAATCTCATAGGTTGCATGTCAGATCCTCCATAAGTACTGCATTTTGGAGGATCTGACACAGGTATGGCAGGATTTTTTGGAGAGTCCGAGCAACATAGCTGTTAATTCAATCAGATGAATAGTTGTAGATATTCCACTGATAGCTCAGTCATTTGCACTTGCTTGAAGTCTCTTGTATTGGTATTGCTTCCAAGAGGCATTGCGTTTTACTGTGTTCTTAAGAGTTATCTTGTTTCGCAAGATAATTATGTATTTTTGATGTAGACTTTTATAAACATGTTAGGTTGGAGGAGGTGGAATTGTAAGGGATCCTTTGGTCCATCAAGAGGTAAGCATTTCCCAGCCTTTTCATTTGTTTTCTTTTGATGCTTTATATAATCTACTCAAAAGCTGATTATTAAGACTTTTTTGGATTTATTATTCTTGAAAAAAAAAGCTGGTTATTAAGACTTTTGCTAAATGATATTAGTATCTTGGCTATTTTGAGGTGGGACAATGGGCTACTTTGAACGCAATTGATAGTCTATCCAACTTTTGTAATCAGTCAAAAAGTATGAAAAGGGAACAAAACATTTGGTTAGTGGGAGAATAAAAATATCCTTTAGCAAGAAATGACATTTGAATCCATGCTATAATGTTTTTTTGGACAACAATTTAGACGAGTAGCTACATTAATTTGTTAAAAATTCTATGGGTGCATTGCTCATATTGTGTACTTGAATGTTAAATATCTTAAGATCTCTCATTTTCTTGTTGATTTATTCTCCTAATGTCTTTTGTCTTAACATGATGCTATTTCAAACAAATGCTCGTTTATATGGCAAAAATATGCTTCCTTGTTAGTCCAACCAAGCCAACCATAAATTATTTGAATTGATAATAGTAATATGAATCCCCTTGGCTAAATAAGTAGGTCAATCAGAGGGAAGTAGCCAGTAAGACTGCTCAACTTTCATCCAACGCTCTATGTTTCTTATATGAAATAATCTGTTAGTAAAGCGATTGTGTACTCCCTTTGTCCCCATTTGTGATGCACTTTCCTTTTTTAGTATGTACCGAAAAGAATGATACCTTACTATATTTAGAAATTATTTAACTTTAAACTTTTCATTTTACCCTTAATGGGATGATTTATTGCCACACAAATAACTATTACTCCCTCTGTCCCATTTTATATGAGTTTGACTTGGTTCGAAGTTTAAGAAAGTAAGTACGACTTTTGAAACTTGTGGTCTAAAATAAGTGAGATATTTGTGTGGCTATAAATCATTTCATTAAGGGTAAAATGAATATTTTAAAGTTAAATTGTTACTTAATATAGAAATGTGTCATCTTTTTATGACTGAATAAAAAGGAAAGTGAGTCATATAAACTAGGACATAGGGAGTACTTTTTTTAGTACATAAGTTTTAAAAATCTTTCTTAAAACCAATTCTTTTTTTACTTAGTAACATCTCTTGCTTATAACGGAAGTTCCTCATATTACTACTGCTGTCACGAGATGCTTACTATTACGGCTGTGCAGGTGATTGAGAGGATCGTAAATGGGGTACAAAACCATGGATTTCAATGCAAAGGTTGGATTGAATCTCCTTTGAAGGGAGCTGAAGGAAATAAAGAGTTTCTAGCTTGCTTCAATCGAACAGTCATCAGTGAGGAAGTTGAGAAACAGCAAGTCTAGCTAATATTTGGAATCAACCATGTATGAACAGTCATCAGTTAAGAGAAGTTGAGAAACAGTAAGCCTATGTAACATTTGGGATAAAACATATATTGTATGAACATGCTGGATATCTCCCAAAAGTATTAAAGAGCACAACTTGTAGAGGTACTTGGAGTCCAATCAGTGACGTGGATGCATAATTTTGAAGTCGGATGGCTAGATAGTTTATGATGGAGGGCCTTTTGAGTGTAGTCCGTTCTTATGTGACTAAACAATGAACATATTGAAGTTTTAGCAATGACCAGCATGACTACAGTTGCAGAGACAATCGGTTAAAACCAGATATTCATTTGCCGTTCTCCTGAATTGCCCACTTCCGAGTCTACTAAACTCTTGGTCTAGGTGAAAGGGAAAGAGGAACTGTACAAGGTATTTGTTTTCACTTGTGTACGAAGACAGAAGAGGATGGGATTGAACTTTCTAGTTTATGTTGTGTAGCTTCAGTTTTACAAAGATAATCTTTTTAACACAGGTTATATACTGGGGTTTCCTTGCATCTTTGGATCAGTCAGAGTTAGACTAGAAATGCATGCGACTTTTCTCCTAACCTCTCTGTTATTCTTACTTTTCAGTTTTCACTTTTAACAAAAACAAATGACCTGTCTAAAATGAAGACCTCCACATTTGGAATGTATGGGGATTGCCTAGTGTTAACATGAACTCACTTTCAACATCCCATTGCAAAGATTCTGCTAGTAAATATAGGGTTGGTCGAAGTGTTTTTTTTTAAAAAAAACTAATGCGGGTAGGGGTGGGTGGCGGACTTGCAGGTATATGTGATTTTATGTGGGTTCAAACTTAATTTAATTTTTGAGAAAAGGTCCTGATTTACCCTAAATTTTATGGCTTGAAGCTGATATAACCTTTGTTTAAAAAAATAGATAAGTGTTAAAAACATACCTAAACTATCCACTTTTTTTAGTTTCATATCTAAACTATTGAGAGTGTAAGTTTTATACCTAAACTATCACTTTTTAGTTTGAGAAACACACCTCAGTGGTGTGTGTAATGCACTCTCTTTTACTTAAAAAAAACCTTGACACATGACATGACATGACATTTCACATAAATAAAATATTTCACCTTGACAAAAATTAAATAATATACTATTAATATTAATGAAAAATCAAATATTAAAGTATTACTATCCATATGAATAATTAAATTATTTTTCTTGCCCACTTCACCACCTTCCTCCAAGTAACCCCCCCCCCTCCGAAAAATTGATATTATTTTATTTTTTAAAAAATAAAAATTCTAACCCTCCGCTCCTAATTTTTATTTTTTTACGTTTTTTTCATTTTGTGTTAGATATGCACGTACATATATTTTTAGAATTTTTTTTACTAGTGTTCCGAATATAACATAAATAACTAACAAAATTAAAAAAAGTCTTGTGGCAGCAAGTAAAAAATATTTTCGACATGTATATATCTAAACACTGACAAAAAAATTTGGAAATGGAGGATTAGATGGGGTGGGTAGAATTATTTTTTAAAGAAAATAAACTAAAATCTCTAAATTAGAATTTGAGGAGGGGGAGGAGATGAAGTAAAAAAGTATTAAATAATTTTATAAAAAAAGTTTAAACAAAAAAAACATAAAAAATGGTGGGGTGGCAGTGGCTGTGGGGTTGGGAGTGTGGGTGGGGTGGGGTTGAGAACTGTGATGACGTGGGGCTAAGATAAACATTTTAAATTTTATTTTATAAAGAAAATATTATTTTTTTGGATAATAGTTTTTAAATTTTTAATTTTAATTAATACTAAAAATTTATTTAATTTTTGTCAAGGTTGAATGTTTTGTCCATGTGGAGTGTGATGTGGAAATTCTTTAAAATAAAAGAGAGAGTGAATTACACACACCATGATGAGAGTGATATAAAAGAGAGAGGTGTGTTTCTCAAACTAAAAAAATGATAGTTTAGATATGAAACTAAACTCTCAATAGTTTAGGTAGGGGTGTACAAAACCGAACTGAAAACCGAACCAAACCGCAAACAGAGTCAAACCAAAAAAAAATCCGACTAGTGGTTTGGTTTGATTTGGTTTGGTGTTGAAAAAAAACCCCCGACTATATTTGGGTTGGATTGGTTTCAACTAAAAAAAACCAACCCGACATTATATATATATTTTTAAAATTTTATTTATACTTAAAATATTTAATTTGATATATTTTTAAATATCTCTTATACTTTTTCATAATTTTTATCTTTAATATATTTATTTCGTGTTTGGAAGTTAGAATTCTTAATGATCTAATAAAAATTATAGTCCATACATGTTGATAATTATAATAAAGTTTAAATAAGAATCAAATTAATACTAATGCAGAAAATCAATTCTACACTAACAATGACAATACTATTGAATATTTGTTTTTTAGTTTTACATAAATTTAGACAATTAAAATACATGATCTAATTTTACTTTCTTTTAATATTTAGTCATATAACTAATACTTACTAAATTATCAATTTATATATGTAATTGTGACTTAATTATCATCGATTGCAGGGAATGTCTACAACAATTAGAAATGTATTACCTAAGTGTGAACATAGAATGTATGCTAGGCATATATTAGCTAATTGGGCTAAACATTAGAGGGGTCTTCAAAGAAGACAACAATTTAGGAAGATAGCTAAGAGAGTATATTTGAGTCTCAATTAAGAAAAAATATAGAGAAGATGAAGTTGTTAGGTCCAGAAAAATGATGGATAACTTAATAAACTACAACATTAATTATTGGTTCAAGGTTTACATCAATACTGAAGTGAAGTGTGACTCTGTAGACAACATCATGTCTGAGTGTTTTAATGCATGGATCTTGGCTGCTAGACACAAGACCATCATTACTATGCTTGAAAAAATAAGAGTGAAGATGATGACAAGAACAACCAATTTAAGGGAGTTCCCAAGTATTGAAAGTGTAATTTCTCTCCAATGGCTCTGAAGGTTTTAGAGGAGAACATTAATAGGTCTATGGACTATACCATTGAGTTCAATGGAGTTGCTGGATTTGAAGTGAAAAAAGGGTTTTGTCAACAAAAAGTGAATATTACTAGGAAAACTTTTAGTTGTAGGGTGTGACAGTTAAGGGGCATATCACGTGAACATGTTGTGGCTGCATTATACTTTGAGAAGATTTTTCTTTATGACTATATGGACAACTGCTACACTAAGGAAACTTACTTGACAACTTATGTCAATGTTATTGAACCACTCACAAACATGGATATGTGATCAATTTTTAAAACTCCCACTATTGAGCCACCAAAAATCACAAACATGCCTGGTAGGCCACCTAAGGGTAGGAGGAAAGAAGCTGGAGAAACTAAGAAATCTGGGAAGCTTCCTAGGATTGAACTTTCAATGACATGCAATATATGCCATGTCATATGCCATAACAAGAGAGGGTGTCCTCAAAGAGAAGGTTTTGAGTCATCAACAAGACATAGTGCACCATCACCTACTGCATCAGTAAGGGCAGAATAGGGGAAGAGGCAAGCCAAAGGTAATATTTGAATTGATTTTACTTTTTCTTAATTTATGACTTACTTTTTCTCTTATATGCATAGAAACTCCATCAACACCATCAGAAGGCGAGCCACCACTAAAAAGAGGAAGAGGAAGACCATAAAAACATCATCAGTAGCACCTCCCCTACCTACCGCACCTACTGATTTTCCTGCATCCTCTCCTACTCCTCCTACTTATCATGCATCATCTTCAGTAGTTGGTGCTACTAAAAGGGGAAGAGGTAGGGGCAGAGGAAACACATCTCCAGAGAAAAGACCAAGAGTCATGGAAATGGGTGTGTTCCAAGCTGCAAATGGCTTAAAAGTCATGAATGTAAGTCTTTGATATGTCTTACACTATTTTATTTATTTTAACAACTTAAATATTGAATTATAATCATAATTTTACTATAGTCTGGCGTGTCAAGTAGTAAGATCTACTCTACTGGACAAGCAAAAGTGACAAGATCATCTGATGTAGCTGGTGATACTGGTTATACACCACGTAATACAACTAAGCTTAACTGTAATGGTAAAGCAGCAATCTCAACAATCAAACTTCATGAGCTTAGAGAGACGCAAAGAAAGAAGACAATGGGAAGTAGTTCAAATAATCCAAGTCAAAATGAAACTTCTTCATACTCAAAGATGCCATGGAAATTGTAGTGATTTTAGATGTATTTAAGCACTTTTAAGTTAATTGAGACATGCAAACTATTGCATTACGGACCTACTATTTTCGGTTTTCTCTGTTGGAAAATGTTGTCTTATTATTTTGGTAAATTTTGCTTTATGTGAGGCCTTATGAATATGACTTTATTTTGGTAAATTTTTCCTGTGAGACCTTATGAATGAAAGGTGATGTTGTGTTGTGTGTTGCATGTCAAATTCTATTGGCTATTCAAGTTTGTTCACATATGATGTTGTGCTGGTTCAATAGACTATAGAAATAACGTTGTGTTGGTTATATGTTTTACAAATTATGTTGTGTTGCCTATGTTAAAGTATGAATAAATGACTAGGTTTGTTGGTTGTTCAGTTTACAGCTGAAGTTTTGCATATTAATACAAGCTTCAATTGACATCATAAATTGTCACATACATTGACAATTCTAATTAAACATAATAGCAATACAAATCAAAGAGAAATCCAAATCAAGTACTACCCTTGAATAGATTGGTTGCTGATGAACATAGCAACAACAATAATAAAAATACACAAATGTATCTTCCTATAGAACCTACACCATTTACACCTTCTATTGAGTCTCTTCTCCAGTAAAAAATAATAGTTACTCAAGTTGTCAATATGAACCTGTCTAGTCTATAATTCGTGCTCCAACTCATTAATTTTGTTCACCAATCTTAGAAATATAAAACTTTATCTTGGATCTACTTCTTCTTTCTCCCTTCATCGAAAAAAATTGCAATTTTTAGACTGAAAATAATCCAAAAATAGTACATTAGTATCGTTCGATATAAAGTGAAGCAAGAATACAAGGAAAAACACATACACCATAGCATGGGCAAGACTTATGGCAGGCGACGGTACCGGTATCGGGCGGACCGGACCGATAATTGCCGGAACCGGTATTATCTAGTCGGAACCGCTTCGGAACCGGACCGGTAGTTCCGGTAGATTTCCCTAGAGGCCGTCCCGGTCCGCTAGCGAACCGGCACTAAACCGGACCGGACCGATAACCGGGACGGGCCATTTTTTTTTAAAAATAAATAAATAAATAAAATTAATTAAAACTTAAAGAATTAGTTTTTTATAATTGAATATAATTTATATTATAATGATTATAAATTTAAAATTTATAAAATTTAAAATTTAAAATTCAAACTTTAAAAGTTTGAAAAGTTTAAAATTTCAAACTTTAAAGTTATAAAGTTAAAAATTTAAAATTCAAACTTTAAAATTTTGAAAATTTAAAATTCAAACTTCAAAATTTTAAAAATTTAAATTTCAAACTTTAAAAGTTTGAAAATTTAAAATTCAAACTTTAAAGTTATGAAATTTAAATTTTCAAACTTTAAAAGTTTGAAAATTTAAATTTCAAAGTATAAAGTTATAAAATTTAAATTTCAAACTTTAAAAGTTTGAAAATTTAAAATTCAAACTTTAAAGTTATAAAATTTAAATTTCAAACTTTAAAAGTTTGAAAATTTAAATTTAAAAATATAAAGTTATGAAATTTAAATTTCAAACTTTAAAAGTTTGAAAATTTAAATTTCAAAGTATAAAGTCATAAAATTTAAATTTCAAACTTTAAAAGTTTGAAAATTTATCTTTTTATGTTTGAAAATTTAAAATTCAAACTTTAAAGTTATAAAATTTAAATTTCAAACTTTAACGTTAAAATTTAAAATTCAAACTTTTAAGTTAATAAGTTATAAAATTAAAAATTCACAACATAAAAAATTAAATTTAATACAACAATAATAAAAAAAAAAATAGGGCGAATAGCCTATACTTTTATTAATATTTATTTGATATTACAATTTCATCTACAAAAATATTAGTAGAGTATTAAAAGATTTAATCTACACAACCACCTTCTAGGAAGGGTTCTGTTTGAATTAAATCTCGAATTATCATACTCTTACTAATAGTCGGTGCCACCATATAGATCCTTTCTTAAATCATTTAACATTTCTATAGTAACATGTTCGGGAATTGGTTGAATAGATAAATCTTCCATTGCTTCAATCCCGTCGTCACTATAATCTTGCATGATTTCATCAACGTCATTTTAAAATTTTATCGGTAGTGGTTCCGACCCAAATTTCTTCTCTCGGCATTAATCCAATCTCTAAATAATACCGATATCTCCAAGCTATCTGCTGCTAGTGAATGCCTATGATCTCCAATTTGAAATCTTACTGCACTAAAGACGCCTTTCGAAGCAACTGACGACGCTTGCATAGCTAATATATCTCGAGCCATCGGTTGTAGTTTTGGAAATTCTTTGCCGCGATTTCTCCACCATGTAGAACATCTTCAGTAGATTCTGTGTTTTGATTAACATATGCATCAAAATCATTTCTATTATTGTGAGAAAGTTCAAGATAAGAATCTAAATAATCATCAATATTATCTTCATTAAGTCTACTCCTAGAACTTTGAGGTTCTTGTTCACTTGATAAATTTATATTAGAATTGTATAATTCATACAATTTTCTAGCTTCAAATTTTATTCTATCTTTAACTTGTTGACAACAAGGAATTTTATCTAATTCACTATCAATATCTAAGTTAAAATATATTTTATCAACCATTTTTGATGCACCTATATCTTTATAATGAGAATTTAACAAACACGCGGTTAAATAAATTTGAGGAATAGGAATATAATATTTTTTAAATTTTTTAATCATTTTTTCAATAGTTTCTTCAAATCTTGGTTTATTTTTAAATTTATATAATTTAGAAGAAATTATACAAATATCAGGCAAAATAGTACAAATTGATGGACTATAAAGTACAGATATTCTTTTGGTAGTTAAGTAAAAAACTTTTAGGAAATCTATAAGTTCATTTATGTTACGCCAATCACTATCATCGAGTCTATATGACATATCTGAATTATGAGCATTCCAAACCATTTGTAAGGGTATTCGATATTCATAAGCGACTACAAGCATTTCAAATAAAGTATTCCATCTAGTAGACACTGTTTTTGAAATTTTTCTAGGTGAAAGATTATTTTCAAAACAATGATTTTGAAAATCTCTACGCCTAGACTTAACTTGACATTTAAATATAAAATGACATGCATTTTCAACTTTCGTGCAACCGTTATCATACATTTGTATACCATCTCTAACAATCAAATTATATATGTGTGCAGTACACCTAATATGATAATCATCACCATAAATAGGACAAAGAGTAGGTTTTAACAATTCAACAGTAACATTATTATTTGAAGCATTATCTAAGGTTATACTACTTATTTTATCACATATTCCATAGCTTTGTAAAATATCTAAAATAGTTTGAGCTATATAACAACCGGTTTTTTGCATCTGACAACATTTATAACCTAAAATTCTTTTTTGCATATATCAATTTTCATCAATCCAATGTGCAGTAACAGTCAAATAATCATTACCGTTTACACTACGACCCATATCAGAAGTAATAGTTATTTTACAAGTATTATAATAAACAACGAAGATATTGAAAATGTCATGCGTGATAATCAAATACTGCCTTTTTTTATTGTATTTCTAGCAAAACCTTTAAAATTTGGATTATATACAATATGAATGTAATGTATAAAACCCGGATTTTCAGCAAAACTAAATGGCAAACCCATAACACATATCATTTTAGCTAGTTCTTCAAGATCTTTTTCTCTACTATATGAACGAGGTAAACTAGAACCAGAAACATTAAAAGGATTTAATTGTGCTTGTACCATGTTAGAGCCGCCTACTCCTACATTTTCAAGAAGGGGGGTACCGTTCTTTTTAGCTTCCGCTATCGCTTTAGCATGCAAAAATTCATTTTTACAACAAGACATTAAATGACTACTCAAATGTCCCGTCCCACCAGATTTACCAACAATTTTATGATTTAATCTATGTTTACATTTATTACAAATAGCTTGTGTTTTATCTTCGTTTTGTGTCATAAATTGCCAAACAACCGATTTTTTAGCACATTCTACCTTAGGCCTAGGATGTACGGGGAGAACAGAGGCAGAAAAACGAAAGGTAGCGGGACTAGGAGCGGGACTGGGAGTATTAGAAGCCGTAGGTGGCTCAGTTTCATCATCATCATCAAAAGTAGGCGTATCAGTATAATCTAATGTCATTATCATTATCATAATCTCGAGGCAATTCCTAATCAAAATTACCAAAGCGACGTTGTAAATGTTCATGATAAGGATCTAATCATGAATTACTATCAATATTAAAAACAGTATCATTAACATGTGTATAATCATCCGTATTCATTCTTACTATAGTAGATTGTTTAGTTTTAGATCTAGAAGAACTATCGATTTTTGGATTATCGGAGGATGTAAAGTTAAACATATTTTAAACATGCTCAATTGCACTTTTTTTACTTTTTTCTTTTTGAACAACATTTTTACCGGAATCCATATTAAAATATTAAACGTGAGATTATATATAATACGAAAAATGTAATGCAAAGGAATAATTAATCACAAAATAAATAAATAATTATTTCAATATAAATGAAATGTAAATTATAAGTTGGAACGAATGTACCGAACTTCTACTTAAAAAAGTAGACGTTTATGACCGCCGAAAGCCGAAAGTGGAAAGTTGAAAGTTGAATTTTGAAGCTCCAAATCCAATTTCCAAAGACCAAATAAGGCAAATCGGAATTTCAACAATTTTAAGAGATTATATATTAGAGAAGTAGAGAGTAGAGAGTTGAGAGAATAGAAGATGATTTTGTGATTGAAAAGAATGAAAGTTTAGGGGTATTTATAGGTAAAAATAAGGGTTAAAGTGTAATTTTTAAAACTTTGGGTATTAAAAAAGTTAAGAGGGGGTAGGGGGTGTAAAGGTCTGCAAAAAGGGGGAAATATCCGTTGGGGTGGCCCACTAGCCGTTATCTAACGGCTATAAAATGGACATATATATATATTTTTTTTTAAAATAATTTTGGACCGGACCGGTAACGGACCAGGATTTACCGGAATCGGGACAAACCGGTAAATCCCGATTTTCGTCCCGTTACCTGTCCCGAAACCGGACCGAACCGGTCCATACCGGGATATACTAGAACGGAACCGGTCCGGTAACGGACCAGGACGGACCGGACCGGTAACCGATAATTCCCGGTTTCGCTGCCACACTTAGGCAAGACTAAAATCTTCTTCCCGGATTTAATTTCGACCGAGAAGTTTGCAAATTCAACGTAATACAACGTTGAGCATTTAGTCCTATTCATCCATACAAAGTTTATTCAAGTTTTCATTTGCCATTTTTGACGAATTTTGAGAAAAATCAAAATTAAAATTAGAGACATAAATAAGAAATCAGAGCAGATTATAAATTCTAAATTCAAGATTTAAAGTAGAAATGAACATAAAAAACTAAATCCTACCTATTTTTGAAAGAAAATCGTGAAATTTTTAGAAAGGGAACAAAGGTTAATGGAGGGAAAGAAACAATGACTTATTTAATGGTAGGGAAGATGACCATTGTATAAAGAGAAAATTTTCGTCAAAATTTTAGGTGTTCTCACCTTCTAACACGCCTACCGGAGGTGTTCTCACCTCCTATGACAGGTCAATACTCAAGTGTGTATTACATAGAGAAATAAAATGTTTAGGGGGCAATAAGACACCCGTGAAGTTAGAGTGTGTAGTTGAGATTTCAGGTATAGGTTGAGGGGGGGGGGGGGTTAGACCATTTTCTCCATTTTAAAACAATCAAAATTTTGAACTTCGTCTTCTTCTGGACAATAAAATATTTATGTACTTTGGTCCTTTTGAATGACTCATTGACACTATTGTTTTTATATTAATACACTAGTGAATAAAATCATTTTTTCATGAGAGGATTTATTCTTTTAAACCTCAGGTACTAGAGGGGATAATTTCCTTAAGGGGGCATTGTGCATTTAGTGGGCACAATTTTTTCCATTCTGTTGCATTCTATTGTTACAAATCCTGGTATCTTTTTTACGATCATTAATTTATGCTTATATTATTAATTGTTATTTTTGAGTACATGCTTTTAACTTTGTTGTTTATGTTTCTGCAAAATTATTGTTATAAGTATTTGTTACTACTTGAACACCCCATAAAATTTTTGGACTAAGACTCGAACCGTTCTTCTTAGTGAGTGATATTTTTACCAAAGGAATCAAAAAATTTCTTGAGTTTTAAGGTCAGTAGATGTAGCACCTTGAGTTCCAAGAAGAACTAGAGAGAATTCATTGAGGTCATTCCTAAACTCTTCAATGGTTTGGGTTAACTTCAAAGGACCATAACTTTTAGTACATGATGATTTAGGTGGGCTAAAAGGTAACCAATGAAAGGTCTTTGAATTATCTTTTTAACGCCGCCAAGTTTGCTAAGTTTTGAGTTCGTATGAGTGAGATATGACCTTTTGAAGTCAGAATGTCTAGTTAACGAAAGTTATCCAAAAATAGTAAGGGGTATTTTGGTATTTTCCTTAACCAATCGGATTTAATTCATTTTTAGTAATATTTTAGGGGTATAATCCTACTAGGTTCAGTTTTATAATCCTAATATACGCCTAGGGTTTTAGTTGAGAATTCAAGAAGCGAAAAAAAGAGAAAAGAGGAGAAAAGAGGAGAAAAAAGAAGAGGATCAAGCGTTTGTAGAGATTCTTGCATGTTGTTGCGGACTTTTGCCATGGGTTTGATTCCTAAGAGGTATGTAAGCTTCCATAGTTCTGGGTTAGTTCACCCATACGCCAATCATGTTATTTTCATTAAAATTTCATTCTTGAAGTTGAAAGATTAGTGTTCTTGATGAGTTCTTTATAGGTGTTCTTGAAGTTCATTTTAAACCTTTTTGTGTTGGGGTTTTGTTAGCTTTCCTATATAAATAAAGGGGTTTTTCCTTCCTTGTAAAAGGGGTTTTCGTTCCTGATTTACAATAAGATCTATGAATTTCTAAATATTCCTCGAGAGGAATACAAAATCTTCTCTCTTTTTTCCCTACTTTATTTTTCTTTCTTGTTTATATCATTTCAACACGTTATCAGCATAAAACTCTACCATCTAAATAAAGGAGAAATACATGCACAAAAGCTAAAGTCATGCATGCCTTCTCAAGGAAATGAGAAGAGCATATTAATCATTAAGATTACTGCTCATGTGTTTGGATATTATTGGGCCTAATACTTCTTTTGTTATTATTACTTGATTTATCTAGCTTTAAACATTGTTTTTGAATATTTAATGTCATTCTTTATATGTGGTTATGGAATTGTGGTGATATCATGAGATATTTAGCTAATTGGTTAAACTATCAATGACAAATCACTGATTCTTTGCAGATATTTGGGCATAAGGTATCTGATTTATTAAACTATACCTATTAACTACTAATGTTGATTATAATGAATCATTAATCTCAATTTTGTGTGTAATTATAATGTACGATCATATTAATGATCATCAAAAGTGATAAAATTATAATTGTTTTGAAGGATTGAGGTTGAGCCTCATTGCGGGTAAGAGGATGAATTTAAGTTCTATCGCACTAAAAGGATAAGACGATGGATTCATGTCCAATCGCACCAAGAGGGTAAGACGAAGTCTCGGTACACCGTGATGAAAGATGTTGGATTTAGGTCCCTCATTAATTCATGGCATATGACATTGGGTTTGAGTATCAATGCACCATATTGACGATATAATGATGACTAAGGAAAAATAATGAATTTTTGATAAAAATATTAGTCATAAAATATATCTCGTGGAAGTAGATCCATTCCCTAAAGTGAATGTAGCAGTGCATAAATGTCTAAAAGAAGACAATTGATTAAATGATGCACATGAATATGAAATGAGGTACTAAGTTATCAAAATTTGATGTACTTAGATGATTGTGTTCTATTCATAAAGAATTAGAATTTTTGATAAATGCTAAAAATATAGATCTATTCTCTGAAGTGAATAAGGATGTCCGTCATGCTAGGCGTGAAAAATGTCGCAAACTTTGATTTTAGATGTGATATCACTAAGAATGTATGTGGCCATGTGTTATCTTTTATTTGTATTGGACAAGAATTAGTGCAACTGAGACATATTCTATACTAAATCAAAAGTTTTCTACTTCCAATACTTTCATACTTTGGCATGACCGTCCGGGAGATCATGGGTCTATAATGATGAGACGAATTATTGATAGTTCAAATAAACATCCATTAAAGAACCTAAAAATTCTTTTAAATGATAAATTTTCTTGTACTACTAGTTAGCAAGGTTAGTTAATTTTGAGACCATCACAAACGATAGTAAAGATAGAATTACGAGTTCTTGGAACATATACATGAAAATATTTCTGGACCTATTCACTCGCATATTGGGTTATTTAGATAATTCATGGTCCTAATAGATGATCCTTATATATGGTCTCACATGTGCCTATTGTCATCTCGCAATTTGGTATTTGCAAAATTGTTGGCATAAAAAATATGATTGCAGACACAGTTTCTGATAATCGGATTAAGTACATTCGCCTTGATAATAATATAGAGTTTTCATCCCAAGCATTTAATGATTAATGCCTATCAATTGGGATTGAATAAACTCAATACTAAAGTGAATGTAATAGTGAAAATTAAAACTCATCAATACGGATATGCATTTTATCGTGATGGAATCGTGACTCACCTTCCGAAGAGGTAGAGTGAGTGAGAAGAAATGAATCGGAGTAGTAAATCTAAATTTTGCTCATATAATAGTAAATTAGAAATTTACTAAAGCAAAAAAGACACATGTAATAGTAAACTTGGAGTTTACGAGTACTAATAATTTTATTAGTTGAAATCAATAATTTGATCATCCCAAAGATGTGTATACTAAGTAATGAATATACATTGAAAAACTAGAAGATTTTTCAAGAATTCTTTTGTTGCTTGTCCTCATGATAAGTTTATTGGATCAACTAAAGTTGGGACTAAATCAATAAATTCTAAAAATTATAGAAGGTGAATATGGAACCATTCACCTATTATGTGATATGATAAGGAAATGCATTTATAAGATAACCACAAGTGCGTTTGTTGTCAATATATAGTTTGCAATTCGCAAAATTGTGTGTGCAAGATAATTGAGTTAAGAGCATAACTTTCAAAATATGTAATCAAAACATTTTATCTTGATAATATTGATAAATATTCAAGATGATGTGACATTAAATGTCTAGATGGTGAAATAATTGCTTATGAGAACAAAGTTTCATGGTCTGAAACGTAATATATTATATACTAAAGTAGTTGTATGCATCAGACCAATAAATTATGATCAATTTTTCTTTCAATTGATTTATGACCAGGGATCAAATATTTTTCATCTAATAACTTTGATGTGTAGTATATGATTAATGAATATATTATGATGCACAAAGATGAATTTCCAAAATAGATTGATATATATATATATATATATATATATATATATATATATATATATGTGTGTGTGTGTGTGTGTGTGTGTGTGTGTGTGTGTGTGTGTGTGTGTGTGTGTGTGTGTGTGTGTTAGTTTGTCTAACATAAGGGGGAAATAAGAAGCAATATAAGAGTTGTAATTCTCCTATCGAATGTGTCTAAAGGACAGAGTCTACGAGATGCATGAAACATGATGAACTAATCAAATCTAAGAAAAGATATCCTTGAAAAAGGGGGAGAATCAAAGAATCAAAATGATCATAATAAGGAGACAATGTGCTCTTCAAAAGCTTATGACATAACACTTCATGAAATCTCCATTTGAAGGGTACCTACCTGAAAATAATGAAGTGATGAGATCTCAATAAGTTGTGTCGTGTTGTGAATCATACAAAATGATATATCGTTGTCAAAATCTTAGATACAATAATGTGCAATTTTGTAAAAGATTATGATGATATGAATTATACGACTAGTAAAGCATGTTGGTGTAGAAATAATTATCAAGTGAAAAATGGAATGATGCATCTTGTTAAGCATAAAGTTTATTTGACTTGTAGTCTAGGCACTAGAAGATGTCATATATCTAATATTGAATTTTGTCAATCACTTGACAAAATTGATATTTTTAATATCCGATGGGTTCAAAATCTAAAAGCATATACAAGTTTTTGGAAAACATGTTTATAATCCTCATATTTAGATTAAAGCAATCAAGAATCTTTTGTATTATTATACAAGTTGATAAGTTGAATTGAAACTCTTGAAGAGTTTTTAAATTCATAAAAGGAGATAGAACGAAGCATATTCCCTCAAAGCTTTTATCCATCAAGTCTCTACCAACTACAAATTTTAAGAAGATGGTGCAAGCTTGGAAAACGAAAATTCTTGTCTCTGGATTGATGTTCTCATTGAGGGGAGTTAATACACGATGTACTCTTTTCCCTCACAAGGTATTGTTCCATTGGACTTTCCTTGTAAGGTTTTTAATGAGGCATCCATAATGCGTATTATTAGATATGTGTACTCGTTTTTCATGACTAGATTTTTTTCCACTGGTTTAATCAAGTAAGGTTTTAACAAGGCATATAATCTATCAAATAGACATTCAAGGGGGAGTGTTATAAACATATTTGTATTATAGTGAATGTCTATTATGTAGAGTGATTTTAGGGAATAGTTAGGAATCCTTATTTGAGACCAAGTAAGTTTTCCCCTATAAATAAATAGGTTTTTCTTCCTTTCCTTCCTTGTAAATCAGATATGTGAATCTCTAAATATCTCTCGAGAGGAATAAGAAGCCTTCTCTTTTCTCCCTACTTTATTCTTCTTTCTTGTTTATATAATCCCATAACAATTTTGTTGTTGTTTCAAATTTATTTTTCTCCTTTTATTAATTTTTTTAGAGTAATAACGTAAAAATAACGAAAAGTGGTGAATGTTTTAAGTTTTTCCCTATAAATAAAGGTATTTTTCTTCCTTGTAAAAGGGGTTTTTCCTTCCTTGTAATTCAGATATGTGAATCTCTAAATATCCCTCAAGAGGAATAAGAAGTCTTCTCTTTTCTCCCTTATTTATTCTTCTTTCTTGTTTATATAATCCCATAACAATTTTGTTGTTGTTTCAAATTTATTTTTCTCCTTCTATAAATTTTATTAGAGTAACAAAGTAACAATAACGAAAAGTGGTGAACGTTGACCTCATACAAGTAGATCGTCTCTAAAAATTTTGCTTATATTTTTTGTGGTATACATTTTAACGGTATTAACTTATTTATAACTAATATTGATTATGGAAAACTTTCACATAATTGTTTTATCACAAGGAGTTATTTTAACCATGAAATTATCAGATTCTATATTTTTTTATGTACAAAAAAATAGAAAAAATGATGTTTAATCACTATATAAAAACATCACTCAGTTTTAACAAGATAATTATATCATCAAACTTATATTGATAATTTATGTAAGAGTTATAAATGATTAGATATGAAGATATATTTGTCATCCATCACATATTTACAATTCTTGAGATATGTAATAATGTCAAATTAGTTAATTTCCGTTGAAGTGTTCTTAAAACCTAATAAAGTTTACTTTTTTTTTCTTGTTACAGTCGATTATTGAAAAGATTTTTCAAAGCTTAGAATGATTTGAGTTACCTAGTTTTATTATAATAAAAGAAATAGCAGAGTTTTTAATTCAAGTCAATTAATAGTAAATCCAACTTAATAATGGAAAAATTACCTCACATGACAAATTAAGGTTTTACCTTGATTTTTTTATCCTGAAGGCAAAAGGGTCTAGTGGACCCTTATACTTGACTTGGATGGTAAACTAGACCCTTCTATTCTCCAAAGTTTCAACTAGACACTTTAACTCAAATAAAATATATATTTTAAACCCTTATGTCAGACAGTGTTCGTCATTCAGTATGACATGGATGACACATCATATCCATGTAAAAAAAGCCACATCATATCCATTCATTAATTTAATGGTCACAATGCTATTTTATACATTTATTTTTAAGCAAATACTAATTTTAAAAAAATGATTTTCACTTTGTTCTCAAGAACCCAAACACAAAAGATAGTCTATTGTCAAACCCATTTGTGCTTACAATTTCATTAAAACTGATATTAACATTAGTAGAAGAAATTACTCAAGCCCTACTATTCTTAATACTAAACTTGACACCAAAAAACTTGAAATTGGAATAAAAATCCAAATTTGAAAGAAGAATTATCAAGAAATATGAAAATTTCAAAGTTGTAGCTACAATTTAAAGAGAGATGAAAATTTGTTTTTGTTTTTTTAAAAAAAGTCTTGCTTCTAAAGAGAAAAAAAGAAACAACTACTAGCAACAAAAATTCTTCTTCAATTTCGATCTAAGCTTTCAATTTGGAGAAGTTTTTTTTTTTCTTTCGTTTCCAATTATTTTTGTTGTTGAATTTTTGATGAAGTGCAATTCATTTAAAAAGTGAGGGAAAGTGAGATTGCAAGAAAAAAAATCGATAATAGATAGGATAATAATATTCAGGTGATAGATCTGCTATTTTCCGAAAAGGGTGGGTGGGTGGGTTTGAAGAAGACAAAGATTTTCTTTTTTCTTTTTTTTTACCTTTTTTTTAATCTTTTTTCAATTTATGATCTTATTTCGCGTGTGTAACACATATTTTTCCAACCCAGCTAAATTCATGTCACCTAAGAACGATAAATGGTCAAAGGGGCTTAAAATTTGTATTTTGTTTGAGTTGAAGTGTCCAGTTGAAACTTTCTGGAGTAGAAGGGTCCAATTTGCAATTTGAGTCAAGTATAAGGGTCCACCATGCCTTTTTGCCTACCATGAAAGGTAAGTTAAAGCATTTCCATAACTTGTTTTACTTTTCTTGAAGAAACCTTTGGAACTCTATAAATTGAAGACCCTTTTTCTCATACCGTAAACATAATAGCATCCACAATATAATCTTTTAGAGAGTTTTGTTTATGGAGAGATTTTCTCTCTACAGTTTTTATGTTTTTAATTATTTTTTTTAAAACATGTAAGTCATATGATTTGCAATTGTAAGTTTTCGGGTTTCGCACTAATTCTTTCGAATCCAACAAACAATCTTTATTTGAAATGACAATAATTTTAAAAGATCATATAATAGAGATAAGACAAGTAGCTTTTTAAATTATACCAGAGCTAAAGACCTTGTTGACATCGGCTTCTGTTTTAACCTTACACGAGAATGATATGGATTTAATCGTTTATTTTGATGCTTATCAGTTTCATTAGCCGGTATTATGATGTAGAAAGGTAAGGTGACAATCTGTGCTTTTAGATAGTTGAAGACCTATCAGAATAACTACCCATGATTTAGAGTTGATAGCTATAGTGTTGTGCTTAAGATATGGAGGGATGATGTTACCTTGCATTTTAGCATGTCTATATCATGAATTGCCTAAAAATGCTTTTTTGGAAAATTTGTTAAAATCACTGTAGCATTGGAAAACTGCTCACTGTAATATTTTGGAGCATTTGACTAATTGATTCCTTAGTCAAAAAATTGTTGTAATATGATTAGAACTGATGTGTATGAGTATAATAATGAATATAAAATGAGTTTTTGCTAATTGGAATGAAGCATGTGAGTTTTGTAGCATAATGAGTTATAGAATTGAATTCTAGTTTCTTGTTGTGTAGTAAATCTCTTGACTAGGTGAAATAGATGTTTTCATCCTTGAATAATGTGTTATGTGATTTGGTTTTGTTCTTCTAGTTGAATCTCTATTCTTGGAAGTGTTCGGAGAGTGGCAAGTGTCATTCGAGGACGAATGTTGTCCAAGTGGGGGAGATTGTAAGACCTCGAAAATGACTTAGGGTAACTAGAGCCTAACATGTTGGTAACGGTGGTATAAGGTCCTTATGGTATATAATATGGTATTGAGGCAGTAGCTAAAGTATTAGGTGCATTGGAAGTCAAACGTCAAGGGACGACCAAGACGTTCAACGACTAAGTCACCTAAGTGCCTCATATGTGGTCCTATGTGTTTATGTGTGATTCATGAGGTTGTAAGGTTGTTAAATGAGTTTAAATGGTGTATAAAGTCAGTGTGTCAAGTTTTAAGAAGTTTGGAGGTCAAACGTCCAAGAACGTTCATGACGTTCGAAAGATGTGCCTTCAAGTGACCTTGTGTGTCTAGGCATGTTTCGTCGAGTTTTACGTGTTCATTTTGGGTGAAATACATGTGAGAGGTCTTAAACTTGTATACAGTCATGTTTGGGTTGGAAACATCCGGGCAAACATCCCCAAGGACCATCCAAGGGTCCTTGAGGAAGGACCCAAAATGGTGGCCAAAACTGCCCAAGGCAGTCCACCTACGGATGGCAATCGACGGCCAGTGGCCTGGTCGACGCCCTGTAGGTGGTGGGAATTGTTTGGGACTTAGCCTGGGGAGCTAATATCCCATCTTCAAGTCTATGAACCCATCGACGGAGGCCAGGACGGCCCGTATGTGGACCTACGCCCCGTCGATGGGCAACCGTCGATTGACCTGTGTCCTGCGTACAACTTCACTGTTAAGTGAGGGGTGAAAGTGTAATTTCACCCAACTTCCAAATAGATGGTTTGGCGGTTCCTAAGGGGTATATTGGGTATTTTAAAAATGTGTTTATAGGTCATTAACACTTAGAAGATTTCATTCTTCCAAAAATAAAACCCCAAAATCCCTTAAGAATTCCCAAAGACTCCATTGAAGTCCAAAGTCAAGGAAGAGCTTGGTGTGACGAATTGAGTGGAGATTCTTCATCAAAGTGAATAATTAGCTTCATTGAGGTATGATTTTTTATCCTTGAAACTCGTTTCATCAAGGAGCCCACTTCAAAGATGTTTTCTAAAGTTGAATTGTCCAATTTCATGATTCTACCATGGGTTCTTGCATTAATGATTTTTAATAATTGAATAGTGATTGAAATTGTTGTTATTTAGATGATTTTAACTCAATCTACCTATGAACCCATGTAATTGATGAACCCTAGTTTTTGACTAATTTATGGGTTATTTGATATTAGTCTAATGTTTATGAATTTCATGTGTAGTTTCTTATGGGCTTTCTAATGATATATGAATTACATTCAATTGATGTTTAATTGGTCTTAGATTGTTGAATATATATTGAATTGTTTAGATTTCATTGATAATTATAGTTTATGTATTGAATTGATGTTCATGGCCATGGGTAAGGGCCTTATGAGGTTGAATTGGATGATTTGGTATTGGCTTGAAGTGTTGAGGATGAAGAGGTGTTACGCTGCCCTATTTCTTCTTATTTAATGTTATTTTAGATTTTAATTATGTTGTGATTGGTTTGGTCCAGTTATGGTGGCGGTGTTATGTGAATTGATGTGGCCTTGTCGGCGTTATTTTAAGTATATTGATGGTCATGGCCTTGTCGGCAACTACTTGAAGTTATATGGCTATTTTGTGTAGATGATTTGGTGATGTATGAGTATACTTACCTATATGTGAAAGTATGTGTTAGACTATTGATATTATCTAGGTAATCATGTTATGCTATGGCTATATGTTAAGTGTGTAGTCTTAGAGTTGTACATGGTTGTACCTAATTTGGTTATATGAGTCTATAATGGTTATGTTGATGATGTTAAGGTAATTAATAGGTTGACTAAATGATGTTAAGGGTCATTCCTAAGTGTCTAAAAGATGATATGCTATATGTGCTAAATTGATGTAATGTTGTGTCTTGTTTAGGTAGACTTGTGTCCCTTACTTGATGCTTGTTTGAATATGAATATGTGATGTCTTGACTTAGGAACTTAAAGAGTCTTAGTCTTGAATTAATGAATGTTATGTGAGACCTTGAATGATGATAAGAGGGTCCTTTATGTAAAACCTTGAACCAAGTGGTAAGGTTATGAAATTTGAAGTCGAAAGCCGTATTGGTATTCTTCATGTAATGAATGATGGACTTAAGGTTGATTGGCTGGAAAGGCATCACATCAATCCTTAGGAAATTCATGATGAGCTTTTTGTCGCCATAGTGAGATAGCCCTAGTGGACCTTGCTTTGGTAGAGTAAATGTAATTGGGTTATGTACTTGATATGGAACCCTTTTGTATGAACCTTAGTGTGATTAAATCTATGAGAATGAAGGCTAGCACCGAGTGAGTATGGTAAGGAAAGTAGTTCTAGTTAAAGTATGAGACTAGATTACAAAGCATGTCCTTCATATTTCCTTAACCATGTGCCTACATGGGATGTGTCTAAGTTCTACCATTGGCAAGTAGAACAACCTCATCGGAGTAGGATAGAACTCCGGATTCCATGTTTTGCTACCATGGTCTATGTCGGTTATTGCCTATTCTCATCATATGGGATACCTGTTAGCATTATAGAAGTTCTATTAGGTTTAGGTGGTGGTATGAGACGCTATCTAGACATTGCACAATAATCTTTAAAGATGTTAGTAAGAGTCCCTAGGTCTTCTCCAAGACCATTACTTGAATGTCCTTTATGTGATGTATGTCTCTTAAATTAACTAATGACTTAATGATATAAAGTATATAAATGAATAAGTACCTAATCTAAAGTGATTTAAGGATTCCTTAGTTAAATTGTGAAGAGGGCATAAAGGATGATCTCTTCATTTCTTATCTATGGAAGTCTTGAGAATGACTCTAGTTAGGGAAGTTGCTTGTTATGTTTGACATGATCTAAACTTAGAAAGTCTTAAGGACTATTTAGGTAATCTTGAAGAGGTCAATCATGGACGTTATCTTCTTGATTTACTTAAGTAGGTCTTTTGATAGCCTTGGTAGGGGAGATATTCATATTATGTATGCCTTGTATGTTGGTGTATTGTAGGTGTGTATGTGTCTCATTATGAGTAATCTTAAGGATCATTTAGGCACATCTGGAGAGGGTGTATGGGCGGTCTCTCTTTATGTGACTTAAGTGAATCTTAGGATAGCTTTAGTGAGAAGACTACATGCTAGGGAGTGTCTTAAAAGGAGTAAAGAAGCTTCACTATAACAGTGAAGGAATTCACTGTACAGTGAAGGGAAGTTACTGTGAAGTGACCTAAAAAATGTATTAAATTGGCTAAATTTTTTCTTATGTGATTGTAAGTTGCTAAATGTTGTTCTTATGATGATAATATGATTTCCAAATGAAAAGATGCATATTTTCAATAAATATCCGTTTTCATGATTTTTATGCATAAGTCATACTTAGTACATGTTGTTGTACTAATTCCATGCTTTATTTCTATCTATATAGTTCTTGGTAGGTGAAGAGCTTTGGGAAGAAGACTTGGACTAGGAGATCATTCAAGAAGAGTTTGAAGTATGTTCTCACTTGAATAGAGGGCATAGATGTCATTTTATGTTTCATTTTATGAAGTATTGTAATAGACTATATAGTAGTATGTTTTCAAATTCGTATGGGCCGTGTCCCAAGTATTCTTGTTTCTTAAGATGATGATTCGAGACTTAGCATTTCCTATTACTACATATATGAAAGAGTTTTAAGACTATGTTATTGTCTTTATGAAAAGTTTTAATTCCGCACTACTTTTCATTATGCATATGCGATGAATGATATGATAGGCTTGTATGAGACCTCCGAGAGGTCGAATACGCCGGTCGCAAATCCAAGATTGCACCCTAACTTCTAGGGTGTGGTTTCGGAATGTGACACTTCCACTGCACCTTCACTGAAATAATCTCCTTAGTCCTGAGTTTTACGACTTGCCTATCCAAGATGGTTATAGGCTCCTCCTCAAAAGACATGTCTGGATCAAACACAACTGAATCAAGTGAAAGCACATGAGACTTAAAAGACACGTAATTTTGAAGTATGGAGACATGAAACATAGGATGCACAAGTGATAATCTAGGTGGCAAGGCCAAGTTATAGGTAGTGTAGATGACTTTAGCTACTGAAGGACTATTATATCACAATCTTGTACCGTTCAGGTAAGGCTAATGGGGAGTCTTACCGCTCTACTAGAGATATTCAGAGGTTAGCCATAGTCTTGTTCGATTGTAGATTTCTAAGGAGACTGGTGGCTTAATTGCTTTCATAGCGGCTTGTTCTTTCTTAGTTGATCAGATCCATGATCGTCATTTTGATGAGGATAATTAGTATCTCATTCAAAGACAAGGTGATAAGAGGGGAAGCCAGCGGTTTTCCTTAATTCTGAGGGTGTCTTGAGGATTGGGGGCAGGATCTGTGTGCCCAAGGTGGGCGAGTTGATTAAATTGATTCTTAAGGAGACCCATTGTTCTCGATATTTCAATCATTCGGAAGTGGCGAAGATGTGTCATGATTAGAGATAGCATTATTGGTGGCTTGGCATAAAGAGAGATATTGCCAATTTTGTTTCCGGGTGCTTGACTTTTCAAAAGTCAAGTGTGAGCACAAGCGATCCGAAGGTATATCTTAGAGGATACATATTCCTACTAGGAAGTGGGAGTGAATCACTATGGTCTTTGTTATGGGTCTACTTGCCACCGTGAGTGGTTATGATTTTATTTGTATTGTTGTGGTTAGGTTAACCAAGTACGCTCATTTCATCCCAGTTTGGATGAAGTATACGACAGAGAAGTTGGCTCAACTCCATATTAATCAGATTGTCCAACAAAATGGAGTCCCTATTTCCATTGTCTCTGATTAAGGTTCTTTGTTCACTTTCCATTTCTGGAAGGCTTTACATCATGGTTTGGGTACTTGGTTAGACATGAGTACAACTTTTCATCCTTGAATAGATGGTTAGTCTGAGAGGAAGATTCAGGTGTTGGAGGACATGCTTTGAGCTTATGTGATTGATTTCAAAAACATTTGCCTTTAGTCGAGTTCAGCTACAAAATCTTTACCATTCCGGTATTCAGATGGTCCTATTAGAGGCGTTGTATGGAAAACAGTGTCGATCTCCAATTTAATGGTTTGATCAGCTGCGATGGATTCTTTATATACAGACTTTCTTAAAGATGTTATGGAGCATATCCGTATGATTTAGGTATATTGTTGACAACCTTGAGTCGAAAACAGAGTTATACAGATCAGAGAGTCAAGGCCTTAGAATTTATGGAACACGGTCATGCTTGTCTTTGAGTGTCACCCATGAAGGATGTCATAAGGTTTGTAAAGAATGACAAGTTGAAACCTAGATTCATTTTACCTTTCGATATTTTGAGTTGAGTGAGAGAGATGACCTATAACTTGGCCTTGCCACCTAGATTATCACTTGTGCATCCTATGTTTCATGTCTCCATACTTCAAAATTACGTGTCTTTTAAGTCTCATGTGCTTTCACTTGATTCGGTTGTGTTTGATCCAGACATGTCTTTTGAGGAGGAGCCTATAACCATCTTGGATAGGCAAGTCGTAAAACTCAGGACGAAGGAGATTGTTTCAGTGAAGGTGCAGTGGAAGTGTCACATTTCGAAACCACACCCTAGAAGTTAGGGTGCAATCTTGGATTTGCGACCGGCGTATTTGACCTCTCGGAGGTCTCATACAGGCCTATCATATTATTCATCGCATATGCATAATGAAAAGTAGTGCGGAATTAAAACTTTTCATAAAGACAATAACATAGTCTTAAAACTCTTTCATATATGTAGTAATAGGAAATGCTAAGTCTCAAATCATTATCTTAAGAAACAAGAATACTTGGGACACGGCCCATACGAATTTGAAAACATACTACTATATAGTCTATTACAATACTTCATAAAACGAAACATAAAATGACATATATGCCCTCGAGTCAAGTGAGGACATACTTCAAACTCTTCTTGAATGATCTCCTAGTCCAAGTCTTCTTTCCAAAGCTCTTCACCTACCAAGAACTATATAGATAGAAATAAAGCATGGAATTAGTACAACAACATGTACTAAGTATGGCTTGTGCATAAAAATCATGAAAATGGACATTTGTTGAAAATATGCATCTTTTCATTTGGAAATCATATTATCATCATAAAAACAACATTTAGCAACTTACAATCACATAAGAAAAAATTTAGCCAATTTAATACATTTTTGAGGTCACTTCATAGTAACCTCCCTTCACTGTACAGTGAATTCCTTCACTGTATAGTGAATTCCTTCACTGTTACAGTGAAGCTTATTTACTCCTTTTAAGACACTCCCTAGCATGTAGTCTTCTCACTAAAGATATCCTAAGATTCACTTAAGTCACATAAAGAGAGACCGCCCATACACCCTCTCCAGATGTGCCTAAACGATCCTTAAGATTGCTCATAATGAGACACATACACACCTACAATACACCAACATACAAGGCATACATAATATGAATATCTCCCCTACCAAGGCTATCAAAAGACCTACTTAAGTAAATCAAGAAGATAACGTGCATGATTGACCTCTTCAAGATTACCTAAATAGTCCTTAAGACTTTCTAAGTTTAGATCATGTCAAACATAACAAGCAACTTCCCTAACTAGAATCATTCTCAAGACTTCCATAGATAAGACATGAAGAGATCATCCTTTATGCCCTCTTCACAATTTAACTAAGGAATCCTTAAATCACTTTAGATTAGGTACTTATTCATTTACATACTTTATATCATTAAGTCATTAGTTAATTTAAGAGACATACATCACATAAAGGACATTCAAGTAATGGTCTTGGAGAAGACCTAGGGACTCTTACTAACATCTTTAAAGATTATTGTGCAATGTCTAGATAGCGTCTCATACCACCACCTAAACCTAATAGAACTTCTCTAATGCTAATAGGATCCCATATGATGAGAATAGGCAATAACCGACATAGACCATGGTAGCACGACATGGAATCCGGAGTTCTATCCTACTCCGATGAGGTTGTTCTACTTGCCAATGGTAGAACTTAGACACATCCCATGTAGGCACATGGTTAAGGAAATATGAAGGACATGCTTTGTAATCTAGTCTCATACTTTAACTAGAACTACTTTCCTTACCATACTCACTCGGTGCTAGCCTTCGTTCTCATAGATTTAATCACACTACGGTTCATACAAAAGGGTTCCATATCAAGTTCATAACCCAATTACATTTACCCTACCAAAGCAAGGTCCACTAGGGCTATCTCACTATGGCGACAAGAAGCTCATCATGAATTTCCTAAGGATTGATGTGATGCCTTTCCAGCCAATTAACCTTAAGTCCATCATTCATTACATGAAGGATACCAATACGGCTTTCGAGTTCAAGTTTCATAACCTTACCACTTGGTTCAAGTTTTCACATAAAGGACCCTCATACATCACTAAATCATCTACACAAAATATCCATATAACTTCAAGTAGTTGCCGACAAGGCCATGATCATAAATATACTTAAAATAACGCCGACAAGGCCACATCAATTCACATAACACCGCCACCATAACTGGACCAAACCAATCACAACATAATTGAAATCTAATAACATTAAATAAGAAGAAATAGGGCAGCATACCACCTCTTCATCCTCAACACTTCAAGCCAATTCCAAATCATCCAATTCAACCTCATAAGGCCCTTACCCATTGCCATGAACATCAATTCAATACATAAACTATAATTATCAATGAAATCTAAACCAATTCAATTTATATTCAACAATCTAAGACCAATTAAACATCAATTGAATGCAATTCTTATATCATTAGAAAGCCCATAAGAAACTATACATGAATTCATAAACATTAGACTAATTTCAAATAACCCATAAATTAGTCAAAAACTAGGGTTCATCAATTACATGGGTTCATAGGTAGATTGAGTTAAAATCATCTAAATAACAACAATTTTCAATCACTATTCAATTATTAAAAACCATTAATGCAAGAACCCATGGTAGAATCATGAAATTGGACAATTCAACTTTAGAAAACTTTAGAAAACATCTTTGAAGTGGGCTCCTTGATGAAACGAGTTTCAAGGATAAAAAATCATACCTCAATGAAGCTAATTCTTCACTTTGATGAAGAATCTCCACTCAATTCGTCACACCAAGCTCTTCCTTGACTTTGGACTTCAATGGAGTCTTTGGGAATTCTTAAGGGATTTTGGGGTTTTATTTTTGGAAGAATGAAATCTTCTAAGTGTTAATGACCTATAAACACATTTTTAAAATACCCAATATACCCCTTAGGAACCGCCAAACCATCTATTTGGAAGTTGGGTGAAATTACACTTTCACCCCTCACTTAACAGTGAAGTTGCACGCAGGACACAGGTCAATCGACGGTTGCCCATCGACGGGGCGTAGGTCCACATATGGGCCGTCCTGGCCTCCGTCTATGGGTTCATAGACTTGAAGATGGGATATTAGCTCCCCAGGCTAAGTCCCAAACAATTCCCACCACCTACAGGGCGTCGACCAGGCCACTGGCCGTCGATTGCCATCCGTAGGTGGACTGCCTTGGGCAGTTTTGGCCACCATTTTGGGTCCTTCCTCAAGGACCCTTGGATGGTCCTTGGGGATGTTTGCCCGGATGTTTCCAACCCAAACATGACCGTATACAAGTTTAAGACCTCTCACATGTATTTCACCCAAAATGAACACGTAAAACTCGACGAAACATGCCTAGACACACAAGGTCACTTGAAGGCACATCTTTCGAACGTCATGAACGTTCTTGAACGTTTGACCTCCAAACTTCTTAAAACTTGACACACTGACTTTATACACCATTTAAACTCATTTAACAACCTTACAACCTCATGAATCACACATAAACACATAGGACCACATATGAGGCACTTAGGTGACTTAGTCGTCGAACGTCTTGGTCGTCCCTTGACGTTTGACTTCCAATGCACCTAATACTTTAGCTACTGCCTCAATACCATATTATATACCATAAGGACCTTATACCACCGTTACCAACATGTTAGGCTCTAGTTACCCTAAGTCATTTTCGAGGTCTTACAATCTCCCCCACTTGGACAACATTCGTCCTCGAATGACACTTGCCACTCTCCGAACACTTCCAAGAATAGAGATTCAACTAGAAGAACAAAACCAAATCACATAACACATTATTAAAGGAGGAAAACATCTATTTCATCTATTCAAGAGATTTACAAACACATTATTAAAGGAGGAAAACATCTATTTCATCTAGTCAAGAGATTTACAACACAACAAGAAACTAGAATTCAATTCTATAACTCATTATATTACAAAACTCACATGCTTCATTCCAAATAGCAAAAACTCATTTTATATTCATTATTATACTCATACACATCAGTTATAATCACATTACAACAATTTTTTGACCAAGGAATCAATTAGTCAAATTCTCCAAAATATTGGAGTGAGCAGTTTTCCAATGCTACAGTGATTTTAACAAATTTTCCAAAAATGCATTTTTAGGCAATTCATGATATAGACATGCTAATATGCAATGTAACATCATATAAAAACCTTTTACAAAATGCTCATCACTCAATAAAACACACAATGCAAGAAGTTAATAAAATTCAATTTCAACCAAACTCTTAAACATCATGCACATGCAACAACTAGCACACCTATCTAGCCATACTCCCCCACTTAGAAGGAACTCATACCATAATAAGAGAAACAAGGACTTACCAACATCATCATCACTCTCATCCGGCTTCTCACCTCTAGTACAGAGTGCATAGAAATGCCTCTTTGTTGGAGCATCATTCTTTGGAGCACTAGGATCAACTTTCTTACCCTCTTGTCTAGAAGCAATGTTAGGACAATCTCTCACTTTGTGCCCATATTTTCCACATCCAAAGCAATTATCCGTACCCACTAGACACTCACCATAATGTTTCTTACCACAAGTGGCACATGTAGGTTTGCCATTGTGAGAACCACCTCCTTTCTCAAACTTCTTCTTAGGAACACTAGGTCCATTTTGAGTTTGAGCCCTTTTTTTGAACCTAGGTTGCACTTGATCACTAGCAACACTCCTTTTCAATTTCCTTGACATCCTCCTAAATTTAGACTCTTCCATTGATTGTGCATACACCATGAGTCTAGCCAAAGTCATATCATCGTGCAACATAGCCGTACGACATTCCTCCCTCACTAAGTCGGCTACACCCGTCACAAAGCGACTCATTTCATCACTTAGATTAGACACTAGGGAAGGTGCATATCTAGACAAAGTTGAGAATTTCAAAGAGTATTCCTCAACACTCATATTGCCTTGCTTGAGATTGATAAACTTCTCTACTTTCACTTCCCTCCTCTCACGGGGAAAGTACTTACCAAGAAAAGCTTCCTTGAATTCTTCCAACTCAATAGGACCCGACTCCACCGGCTTATTGTCCTTCCATTGAGTGTACCAAATTTGAGACACATCTCTCAATTGATAAGAAGCCAACTCCGCCTTCTCCCTAGATGTAACCCCCATAGCACTCAATACCTTGTACAGACCATCAAGGAATTCTTGGGGATCTTCATTCACCTTAGAGCCAAGAAAAATTGGACGATTCAACCTCACAAAGTATCTCAACCTAGATGACATAGTGCTCTCCACAACATGACCCCTAGGCACCATATTCAACTTAGCTTGAGTAGTTACGGCTCGGGCTAAAGCAAGCAAAGCCTCTCTAATCTCCCGATTAGTCAATTCCGGGGGAACCACCGGAACCTCAATACCTCCTTCCACATTAGGGGCATGATCTCCTTGAGGAGGCACTTGAGCACCTTGGACACCTTGCCCATATTGAAGAACTTGCTCAACTTGCTCAACTTGAGGAGGAGCTTCCTCATTCACCCTTCCCTCTTCCAACCTTCTAAAGGCCATCCTTCTAGTATTCATCTCCTAGAAAACAAGGAAACACATTTAGAAGGATATTCATAACATTACTCTACCGCACGAACATAGGATTAGAAATGAAGGAAAACACTATCGTCATATAGCCTCTCGCCTATAGATGTGTCGCGACTCACACCGATGGTCAAGACTCTACTAGACGTGACTTGTCGAGACTTTTTGATTCCTAAGGCTACATTCATTAAGCTATGATCTGATACCAAGCTTGTCACATCCCAAAACCACACCCTAGAAGTTAGGGTGCAATCTTGGATTTGCGACCGGCGTATTGACCTCTCGGAGGTCTCATACAAGCCTATAATATCATTCATCGCATATGCATAATAAAAAATAGTGCGGAATTAAAACTTTTCATAAAGACAATAACATAGTCTTAAAACTCTTTCATATATGTAGTAATAGGAAATGCTAAGTCTCGAATCATCATCTTAAGAAACAAGAATACTTGGGACACGGCCAATACCAATTTGAAAACATACTACTATATAGTCTATTACAATACTTCATAAAATGAAATATAAAATGACATATATGCCCTCGAGTCAAGTGAGGACATACTTCAAACTCTTCTTGAACGATCTCCTAGTCCAAGTCTTCTTCCCAAAGCTCTTCACCTACCAAGAACTATATAGATAGAAATAAAACATGGAATTAGTACAACCACATGTACTAAGTATGGCTTGTGCATAAAAATCATGAAAACGGACATTTATTGAAAATATGTATCTTTTCCTTTGGAAATCATATTATCATCCTAAGAACAACATTTAGCAACTTACAATCACATAAGAAAACATTTAGCCAATTTAATACATTTTTGAGGTCACGTCACAGTAACCTCCCTTCACTGTACTGTACAGTGAAGCTTCTTTACTCCTTTTAAGACACTCCCAAGCATGTATTATTCTCACTAAAGATATCCTAATATTCACTTAAGTCACATAAAGAGAGACCGCCCATACACTCTCTCTAGATGTGCCTAAACGATCCTTAAGATTACTCATAATGAGACACATACACACCTACAATACACCAACATACAAGGCATACATAATATGACAAAATCCCCTACCAAGGTTATCAAAAGACCTACTAAAGTAAATCAAGAAGATAACGTCCATGATTGAACTCTTCAAGATTACCTAAATAGTCCTTAAGACTTCCTAAGTTTAGATCATGTCAAACATAACAAGAAACTTCCCTAACTAGAGTCATTCTCAATACTTCCATAGATAAGACATGAAGAGATCATCCTTTATGCCCTCTTCACAATTTAACTAAGGAATCCTTAAGTCATTTTAGATTAGGTACTTATTCATTTACATACTTTATATCATTAAGTCATTAGTTCATTTAAGAGACATACATCACATAAAGGACACTCAAGTAATGGTCTTGGAGAAGACCTAGGGACTCTTACTAACATCTTCAAAGACTATTGTGCAATGTCTAGATATCGTCCCATACCACCACCTAAACCTCATAGAACTTCTCTAATGCTAATAGGTATCCCATATGATGAGAATAGGCAATAACCGACATAGACCATGGTAGAAAGACATGGAATCCGGAGTTCTATCCTACTTCGATGAGGTTGTTCTACTTGCCAATGGTAGAACTTAGACACGTCCCATGTAGGCACATGGTTAAGAAAATATGAAGGGCATGCTTTGTAATCTAGTCTCATACTTTAACTAGAACTACTTCCTTTACCATACTCACTCGGTGCTAGCCTTCGTTCTCATAGATTTAATCACACTAAGGTTCATACAAAAGGGTTCCATATCAAGTTCATAACTCAATTACATTTACCCTACCAAAGCAAGATCCACTAGCGCTATCTCACTATGGCGACAAGAAGCTCATCATGACTTTCCTAAGGATTGATGTGATGTCGTTCCAGCCAATCAACCTTAAGTTTATCATTCATTACATGAAGGATACCATTACGGCTTTCGACTTCAAGTTTCATAACCTTACCACTTGGTTCAAGATTTCACATAAAGGACCCCCTTATCACCATTCAAGGTATCACCTAAGATTCATTCATTCAAGACTAAGACTCTTAAGTTCCTAAGTCAAGACATCACATATTCATATTCAAAAAAGCATCAATTAAGGGACACAAGTCTACCTAAAAAAGACACAACATTACATCAATTTAGCACATATATCATATCATCTTGTAGACACTTAGGAATGACCCTTAACATCATTTAGTGAACCTATTCATTACCTTAAAATCATCAACATAACCATTATAGACTCATATAAACAAATTAGGAACAACCATGTACAACTTTAAGACTACACACTTAACATATAGCCATAGCATAACATGATTACCTAGATAGTATCAATAGTCTAACACATACTTTCACATATAGGTAGGTATACTCATCCATCACCAAATCAACTACACAAAATAGCCATATAACTTCAAGTAGTTGCCGACAAGGCCATGATCATCAATATACTTAAAATAACGCCGACAAGGCCACATCAATTCACATAACACCGCCACCATAAGTGGACCAAACCAATCACAACATAATTGAAATTTAAAATAACATTAATAAGAAGAAATAGGGAAACATACCACCTCTTCATCCTCAACACTTCAAGTCAATACCAAATCATCCACTTCAACCTCCCAAGGCCTTACCCATGGCCATGAAAATCAATTCAATACATAAACTATAATAATCAATGAAATCTAAACCAATTCAATATATATTCAACAATATAAGACCAATTAAACATCAATTGAATATAATTCTTATATCATTAGAAAGCCCATAAGAAACTACACATGAATTCATAAATATTAGACTACTATCAAATAACCCATAAATTAGTCAAAAACTAGGGTTCATCAATTACATGGGTTCATAGGTAGATTGAGTTAAAATAATCTAAATAACAACAATTCAATCACTATTCAATGATTAAAAACCATTAATGCAAGAACCCATGGTAGAATCATGAAATTGGACAATTCAACTTTAGAAAACTTTAGAAAACATCTTTGAAGTGGGCTCCTTGATGAAACGAGTTTCAAGTATCAAAAACCATACCTCAATGAAGCTTATTCTTCACTTTGATGAAGAATCTCCACTAAATTCGTCACACCAAGCTCTTCCTTGACTTTGGACTTCAATGGAGTCTTTGGGAATTCTTAAGGGATTCTGGGATTTTGTTTTTGGAAGAATGAAATCTTCTAAGTGTTAATGACCTATAAACACCTTTAAAATACCCAATATACCCCTTAGGAACCGCCAAACCATATATTTGGAAGTGGGGTGAAATTACACTTTCACCCCTCACTTAACAGTGAAGTTGCACGCAGGACACAGGCCAATCGACGATTGCCCATTGACGGGGCGTAGGTCCACTTACGGGCCGTCCTGGCCTCCGTTGATGGGTTCAGAGACTTGGAGATGGTAGCTTAGCTCCCCAGGCTAAGTCCCAAATGACGCCCACCACCTACAGGGCGTCGACCAGGCCACTGGCCGTCGATTGCCATCCGTAGGTGGACTGCCTTGGGCAGTTTTGGCCACCATTTTGGGTCCTTCTTCAAGGACCCTTGGATGGTCCTTGGGGATGTTTGCTTGGACGTTTCCAACCCAAACATGACCGTATACGAGTTTAAGACCTCTCACACGTATTTCACCCAAAACAAACACGTAAAACTTGACGAAACATGCCTAGACACACAAGGTCACTTTAAGGCACATCTTTTGAACGTCATGATCGTTCTTGGATGTTTGACCTCCAAACTTCTCGAAACTTTACACACTGACTTTATACACCATTTAAACTCATTTAAGAACCTTACAACGTCATGAATCACACATAAACACATAGGACCACATATGAGGCACTTAGGTGACTTAGTCATCGAACGTCTTGGTCGTCCCTTGACGTTTGACTTCCAACGCACCTAATACTTTAGATACTGCCTCAATACCATATTATAGACCATTTAAGGACCTTAGACCACCATTACCAACATGTTAGGCTCTAGTTACGCTAAGTCATTTTTGAGGTCTTACAGGAAGTACCGTTTACTTGATGAGGCAACTTGGGAGACAGAGTCGAATATACGTCTTGGATATCCTCATATTTTTTAGGTTTCTGGTACCTTTTTTTTCTTTATGTTTGAGGATGAACATGATTTTTAGTGGTGGATAATGCAATGATCCAGTTGGTCATTTTTGGACATTTTTGTAAAATTATCATTTTGTCCCTTTTGATATTGACCCCCAGTTATTTCCAATTGAGTTTTGAATGTTGATTGTAAGCTTTGAGTAAATAATTGAGAATTTATAAGTTTTGTGTTTTCAAAGGCTAAAGTTTCTTAAAGTGGTTTTCAATGTCTTTTGAAGTTTAGAGCATTAGAATGCAATTTCGTCGATTCCATCAATCACAAAATGTGAAAATTGATCTATAAGAGTTTTCAGTTTCAGATTTGATGTCTTTTTGAGGATTTGAGGTCCTAAGTTGGAAATTTGTGAAATTTTAGCTTTTGGGTTGATTTTGGTCAGGATTCAGAGTTCGGATGCTTAGATCGGAATTATGAGAGTTCCTTTGAATTTGGGGAGTTCTTGATTGAACTTTTAGAGGTCTCAAGCTCTTGTTTGTTTTTTAGGTGTTATGTTAGTTTCTTATAACTTTTACGGATGTCGGGTAAAGGAGAACTCAGATTCATATTTTGATGATTTCATTGTGTTGAAAACATCGAGTTTAGTCAATTTGCTTATATGATTTGTGTGTAAGGGGTTTCAAACAAATTCTAAGGGTCCATTTAATGATTTATGTTTGGCTGTGTTTTGCTAGTGTGAAACTTTTGTGAGGACTTGTTCGCTAAGGCAAACTTCGCAAAAGAAAAAGATCCTACACTTCTTTGAGAGATGTCACTTTTACGAGGTTTGCAAAAGCGAAGATGTGGTTCACTTTATATATGTACGCTTAGGCGAAGTTGAATCTGCTTTTATGACATCTAAGAGGAGTTTTGAGCAGAAATTTTGGGGTTTAAGCCTCATTTTTCATTTTTCGGCTTTGTAAAACTCTTGGAGGTGATTTTGAAGAGATTGTATGTGCTAAATCATTTGGGTAAGCTTTTGTGACCCTAAAACTTCATTTTCAATTAATCTTTTATGGATTTTAACATCAAAACTTGGGATTGTGATTGACAATGATAAGATTTTTTCAAGAACTTGAGTTGTAAACTAAAATGATAATTGTGAACTGATTTAACTCCTTTTTCGAAAATATTTTTTACCAAATGTGTTCCAAATCCCTTGGGTAACATTTTCAAGTACAGATTTTTGGATTCATATCTCATTTACGAAAATGGCTTTTTGAGTTGAGTGATCCCTTTTTTGAAGAGTATGAATTCGGTATTGTTACTTCAGAAATCTTATTGTGATTCCTTGATTGAAATAGATTGTGTGGCTTTGGAAGTTGTTCGGAAAGGGAACAATTGATTCTTGGATTTACCATTTGATTGAATTAAGGCAAGTAATCTCCTAAACCTTTTAAATCTATTAGAATCTTGTATTTCCCTTCATTGTGTGTTTGAGGTGTAATGGGAATGAGGTGTTGGGGTCATTGTTCCACTTTTTTAACCTTAATGAACACAAAGGGGATTAATGAAAAGGTAATGTGTTGATCATAATGCTTTGTGAATTTCCTTGTTATCAACCCTATGTTGGTTGATTGATGAAATGCTTTGAGGGCATTAATATGGATTTGAATTGCTTGAATTGTTGTCTCTTCCTTATGGTGTGAAATTAATTATTTGCATTTATTTTGTACACCATGATGAGACATGTGATGTTATGCCGAAGGGAAATGGTTCCGGAAAGTGGGAGATATAAAACTAAAGGAAAATAGTTTTTACTAGTGATATGACATAAATCCAAAGAAAAACGGTTCAGGCTAGTGATAATGCGCCAAAGGAAAATGGTTCCGACAAGTAATGTGATCTTATGCTGAATGGAAATGGTTCCGGCAAGTGATATGTGATGAGTGGTAGATTTACATTCATTTGAGGTCTTCTTTAGTTCAACAATTAGTGTCCTCAATGCCTAGTTATATATTACTTTAATGATATTTTGATGATTTACAACTATGAAGGCTAAAGGACAAGGTGACGATGAATAATTGAAAGAAAGGTCAAAAACATTTATAGAAGTATAAACTCTACACCAGGAGTCATCTAACCAAAAGGACGAACATCCCAAATGACATTACCTCGCCCAAAGTTACAGTACTCACAACTAAAGATAATCAAGGTAGGTAAGCGAATCAAAAGTGAAATGGTGACAAGTCAAAATTGAAAGGCGAACAAGATGATCATCACCGAAGGTTACAAGACGTTGATAAAAAATGAAGGTCTTAAAAGGTGTAAATCGGCGATCCGTCGAATGTGAAAAGCAAATTCGAATGATCTCACTTAATGAGGTTCAAACACCTAAAGCCTGAAGCAAATGAAAGGTGAGTTAAGGAACAGATAATGATATGCGGATTAGCTTTGACAAGTCCGACTTATATCACCGAGTTGGTCACGTGGTGAATTTTGTTGTCAAAACAATAATTATAATTTATCTCAAAATGGATATACATTAATTTTCATTACCGTTGCCTAATGTATATATGGTTGTTACTACTTCTGCAATCATTTCTAATTCAATCGGTACTTAATACAATTTTGTGATTAATGTCTTTAATGACATTTCAACCATTGTTAGACTCTTCTTCATTATATAAATATATTTTTTCATATAGTGGACTACACAATACATACAAGGAAGAAACTTTTCTTCATCTTCTCTATTGCTGGGTTTTATCATTCTAAATACTTTGTTGTTCCTGCTCCTAGTTTATACTAGAAGAGCTTGTTGAATCCTGGGGGATACACCTTGAGGGTGAAATATCCTTAAGGACAGTGAATTACACGCCTCAAGCTTTCGAGAATATCCTAGTGTTTTCGTGATTATACAACAAGATTTACAACAATCTTAAGGATAATTCACATTGTTGTCATGAATCACGGAAAGAGTGAAATTGTAAGACCCCCAAAATGAATTAAGGTGTCTAGAGCCTCACATGTGCATTATAAGCTTGTTAATATGTTAATTAGTTGTTTTAAATCATGTATGATTGATTTGAAGTCATTTGGAAGTCAAACGTCCAAGAACATCCAAGACGTTCCAAAGTTAGCCCTTGGTCGTACTTGAGTGTGCCTAGCATGTTTTGATGTGTTGCGTGTGTTGTTTGATGCTCAAACTGGTATGGAAGGTCCTTGACATGTATATGAGTGTATTTACGCTGGAAACGTCCGGGTAAAACTCTCAAAGGACCAACCAAAGGGTTCTTGAGGAGGACCCAACTTGTGGGCAAAAGCTGTCCCAAGTTGGCAGCTTACTGCCTTAGTGTTCACGGACGACTTTACGGCCAGTGAAGTGGACCACGGTCCGTGAAGTTGGTCGTGGAACTTCCTTAGCCACTTGGGGGATGTAAAAGGCAAGGGAGACACTTCCCCAAGGACCACAGACCGTGATAAGGGTCGTCAACCACCTTCACGGACCGTGAAGGTGGCCGTGGTCCCTGGACGGGCTGGCCAAGTTTGGTTTTCCAAATTAATTCCATTCGTTTATTTAGTAATTGGGATTGATTTTAAAGGGTTTGTACATTAATAAATATTTTAAGGTTTTTTCCCAAGTCAAAAACCCCAACACCCATTAAGAAATCAAAATCCCAAATCTCTCTTCTCTTCCAAAATTCTCTCAAACCTCCATTTGAGGGAAAACTCAAGTTCAAGCTAGAGGTTGGATTTTCATGGTTTCTTCTTCAATTTCTTGTGGGATTCTCATGTAGAAAGCTATGGTGATATTTCATATTTAGATAACCTCTCATCTAAAGAGTTCCTTCAAAGCTTTTCAATGAGAATTCATGATCAAATCTCCAACTTCCAATCTAGCCATGAGTTCTTTCTCAAATTGATTTCAAAAGCATGATTATGATGAATTGATGCTTATGCACTTATTATAAAGTTAATTTAAATCCAATTTCATGATGAACCCATGTTCCCTCCAATTCTCAAATTAGCCTATATTATGGGCATTGCGATCTTGACTTTATGTTGATTAAATTATGATCCTAGCATGTTGAATTGCTTATATCTACTGCCAATTATGTATATTAATGTTGAATTATGTATAGTTGATCCAATGTGTATCAAGGCTTGAGGATTTGGTGAGTTGATCTATATTTTCCTTCTTTCTATAGAATTGATGATGTAGCGTGCATAATGTGATCTTGATCCTATGATGGTTGAATTATGATTTCGATTATGTTATTGTACTTTTAGATACTGCCCTATATATGAATTATTGATGAATTATGAGTAGTGATCATTGATGATCAAAGCAAGGGAGTTTTGGTAAGATTGCTTTACCTCTCTATTTCTCTATAGAATTGCTAGATAATTAGCCTTGTATGGCATTGTGTGGTATGGTCCACTTATGATGGCGGTGTTTACTTTATTGTCAATATATATGTGATGTGATCATGGCCTTGAAGGCAATTGTATAATGAAGGTGTGGTGATGATAATCACCAAATGTGAAGCATGCCTAGTCTTCTATTCTAGTTGTGATCTATGTTGTGTTGTTAATGTATAAGCTTGTGAATTACTATGTTAGGGATATGTTTAGGTGCTGACATTGATGAAGTATTGATGATCAATGAACCACTACCTATGTGCCCCTATGTGAATGTGTTATTAGGTAATGTTAGGAGTCTTAAGTGTAATGTGAAGTTAGCTTGTCTCTTATGCTGAATTGTGATGTGTGGTCTATGCTTGAATGTGCATTGTGGTCCTAAGAGGGTGGATGACTCAATGTGTTGTTAATATACATTAGGTGAGCATGTTGACCAATGTACACACACTTACACTTCATGTATGCTTACAAGTATAGGTTCATGGTGTCTAATGAAATGGTATTCTCATATGCACTTGTGTCTACTACTATGCATGTAAAGTATATGTCTATGAAGTATGTTATGTATCCCTTAACTATGATGACTTGATAGGTGTACTAGTATGGATAAGGGTATGGGACCTTGTCTATGCATTGCACATGTGTGCCTTGATAGGATACTTCCTAGGTTTGTGATTTATATACATGAATATGAATGCATGAGCATGTTATGAATATGACTTATGTGCTATGATGTTAAGTATATGATATATTGAAGTATGAACATGTGTGGTCTAAAGATGTTTGTGTGAGAGGTTTTCTCACATATATGTATACACACACACACATGAAATATGTCCATGATGCATGTATGATGATCTAGTCAATAGATGAGCTCTTGAAAGGTGTTCTTAAGGGTACCCTAAACTAGATGGTGCTTTAAATATGCTATATCCATGTGAAAGGACTATTTAGGTTGATGAACTCTCATCTATGACCTATGAGCTAAGCATATGAGGGGTTAACTCTCCTAAGCCTATGTTTTATAAAGAAATGTTAATAAAGATTTTTCAATAAAGGGAACTTAGCTTAGAATCGAGTGAACTTGAAAATGAGGGGTGTTGGCTTTCCTTGGAGGAAGATTCACCATTGGTTTCTCATAAGGTGTTGACTTCCCTTGGAGGAACATTCACCTATGGTTCCCCATGAGGTGTTGACTTCCCTTGAGGAAGAGTCAGTCATAATTTCTCATGAGATGGGGACTCCAATTCCTATGGGCATGGAGAGGGTCCAATTCATATCTCTTAGTTCCATAAACTATGATTGCGCCATAGGATCTAGCAAGTGATCTCACTTAATATGATAGCATGTGTTAATGTTCTACTTTGGCTAAGTGGAGCACCTTCTTTTGGTGTAAGGCTCTACAACACTAAATTCCATGTTTAGCACCCATGTTCTTAGTGTCGGTTAAGGCTATAGTTTCTCTAAGGTAAAATGGACAATGGACGTAAAGTAAGGACCCTAACTAGGATAACCTAAGGGAAGTTGCTTAGTGTAGGTGGGGGTATGGGACTTCACCTATGCATTGCACAAGTAGCTTTTAAGGGGAGTTCTAGGAAGGTGTTCTAATGTATATGACTATGTTTATGTTTCTTATGCATGACCTTGTAGTGTTCTTTACTTGTTGTGATGATGTGCATGGTATGAGTCCTTATAGGTCTATGCGATGTGGTCTCTTGTTATGTGCATAATGTTGGTCTTATTGACTATATGATGAAGTCTTGCTTGGCATGTATGAAGTTTTCTATACTTGTCTTGTTAATGTATAAATTGAATGGTATGATTGTAGTCTCTTTGTAGGTTTACTTAGTATGTGTGAGGTTATGGGACATCATATTTACATTGCACTAGTAGGCTTAGAATGAGGTTATGAGTAGTGTTCTATGATACTTTATGAAGTGAAGTCCAAGCATGTGTTGTTGACTATTGCTTAGAATGATGTTGTTGACAGTGTGACTCTCATGATGTCTTGGGTTAAGTCCTATATGAGGTGTCTGCATTATGTTGAGTTGTATGTGAAGTTGTGCTATCATGATATGTTATGCCTCTATGTATATGTATATGTATTTGGTAAGAAATGAGGGTGCATGTATGATTACCTTGTGGTCTTAAGGTGATACTTGAGTGTGGATGGTGTGATGGGACATTATCTATACATTGCACCAAGTATCACTAGAGGATTACTTGGGAAGTCAAGGAGTTAAAATGAAGAAAGCTCACTGTAAAATGAAATAAGCTCACTGTAAGTGAAATGAGCTTACTGTAAAGTGGTGACTAATATGCCTTAAATGCAATGTATGGTTTTATGTGATTTTGTGACTATTTTATAATCTTGTGAATTACATGATGACGATTGTGTCAAGTTTTATGAAGTGTTCACAAAAGGCATGATGCATGGTTTCAAAGTGAAAGGTCCCTTTTAAATGCATGTTATTGCATGGTTGTCATACTTAGTGCATTCTTGTACTAACACCATTCTTCTTTAATTTTTACACAAAGTGTAGGTTATGGATGCTTAAAGGATGTCTCTCAGGTGAAGGGCTTGATATGTAATTCCCAAGCTCAACGAAAGGGATCCTTAAGTTCAAGGATTCCCTATGTCATCTTTTATGTAAAGTCTTGTAATAATTAGTTTATGATTTTATGTTATGAGGGACGTGTCCCTAATGTACTCTAATGATGTTGAGTCTAACATGGCAAAGAGACTTAGAGTCTAACTATGTAAATATGGTATTTTATATATATAATGGAAGTGATGTTCTAGCATACGATGTGCTAAGAAAGTTATAAATTTTCTGCTAAATTTACCAATGACAATGCGGTGAATGATAGTTATGGGCTTGTATAAGACCTTCCAGAGGTCAAGTACGCCATGTTTCTTCTAAGGGGTGCTCCCCGATCGTGACAGAAACGTACAAGAGTGGTGACGTGGTTGGAGGGGCATACACTAATTGTGTTGACTACTCTTGATTATTCGGCAAATTTTTTGGTAATGGTGATTGTATTTTTATTATAGTTTCAAGTATGATTGTTTTCACCAAATCTTTGGAATTATGCTGATAAGGTATGTAATTCTACGGTTGTCTCTACTCTTTTTGATGAAAAGAAACTTGGTTACAAGTCCAAAGGTTTTTATAAAGCCATTCTGAAAAGAATTGGGAAAATTGACAATTTTGATAAAGCGAAAATTAATTTGGAAAAAACTGAGGATATTTTTGTTGTAGCCGTTTCTCAAGTAGTGTGGCCTATGTAAGTGATTGGGTGATAGATTCTGGTTCTACTAGACATATTTTTGCTAATAAAATTAATTTTGTGTCTTACACTAAAGTCAATGAAGGAGAAGAACTTGTATATCTTGGTGATTAAAGACCACTCAAGTTCTTGGAAAAGGTAAAGTTCCTCTTAAACTCACATCTAGAAAATATTTAGTCTTAACCGAAGTATTGCATGTTCCTAATATTCGATCCAATTTTATTTCCGTGGGTTTATTAGGAAAGGCTGGAGTAAAGGTTTTATTTGAGACTAATAAAGTCATTTTAACAAAAAACAATGTTTTTGTGGGCAAAGGATATTGTAACCGTGGTTTATTTGTACTAAATGTTATAAATGAAAATGCTAGTAGTTCTGCTTATTTGATTGATTCTTTTGATTTATGGCATGCTAGACTTGGACATGTTAGTTTATCTTATATTATGAAAATGCATTCTGACAGACTTATTGATAATGTTAGTTTTCAAGTATTGATAAATGTGAAATTTGTGCTGAGGCTAAACAATTTTGAAAGTCTCATGCTTCTACTTTTAGAGAAACCAATTTATTGGATTTAGTACATACTGATTTGGGAGACTTGAAACAAACTATGACTAGAGGCGGTAAAAAATATTAGGTCACATTTATCGATGATTTTTCTAGATATACAAGAGTATATTTGTTAAGAAATAAAGACGAGGCCTTTGAAACATTTTTATTATATAAATCAGAAGTAGAAAATCAATTGAATAGGAAGATTAAAAGATAGAGGTGGCTAATATATTTTGCTAAATTATTTTTGTAAAAAAACAAGGAATTATTCATGAAGTTACTCCTCCATACTCACCCCATCAAAGGGAGTAGCTAAAAGAAAAAATCGGACCTTAAAAGAAATGATGAACTGTATGCTTGTTAGTTTTGGTACGTCTAATAATCTTTTGGGCGACGCAATTCTTTCTGCTTGTCATTTACAAAATAGAATTTCTTACAAGAAAAATGGAAAAACCCCTTATGAGTTATGGAAGGGCTATCTCCCTAATTTGAAATACTTGAAAGTGTGGGGGTGCCTTGCCAAAGTTATGTTGCCTGACCTAAGAAAAGAAAATTGGGTTCAAGACTTCTAATTGTATGTTCATTGGTTATGCTAATAATAGTTCTGCTTATAGATTTCTTGTTATCAGTATTTATCTGGTTGAACAGAATACTATAGTTGAAACAAAAAATGTTGAATTCTTTGAATATATTTTTCCTTTAAAACGTGATAATATCTATCATGAATCTACTTTTCTAAAGAAAAATAATTTTAGTGTTCCAAATATTCAAGATGTTTCTGAAAGTGAGGGATTGAGGAGAAGTAAAACGTCAAGGATAGAAAAATCTTTTGGTAATGATATTTATACTTGTATTGTTGATAATGATCCTTCAACCTTTTCTGAAGCAATTTCTTCTCCTTATGCACCTCACTGAAAAGAAGATATTAAATCATAAATAAATTCCTATTTACAAAATAATACTTGAAAGTTAATTGATTTGCCCTCGGGAACTAAACTCATTGGTTGTAAATAGATTTTTAGAAGAAAATATTTTCCTGATGGTTCTATTGATAAGTTTAAAGCTAGACTTGTTGCTAAAGGATTTACTCAAAAACAAAATGTTGATTATTTTGATACTTATGCTCCTGTGACTAGAATTTCCTATGTTCGTGTCTTGTTTGCTTTGGAATTTATTCATAAATTATTAATTCATCAAATGTATGTCAAAACTACATTTTTAAATGGTGATTTAGAAGAGGAAATATATATGGACCAACCTGAAGGTTGTATAGTGAAAGGTCAAGAAAATAAAGTTTGTAAACTAATCAAATCTTTATATGGTCTAAAACAAGCTCCCAATCAATGGAATGAGAAATTTGATCAAGTTTTATTAAGTAATGACTTTACATCTGTTAAAGTAGATAAATGTGTTTATACAAAGCTTGTTGATGGTCATTGTGTAATTATATGTCTTTATGTGGATGACATGTTTATTTTTGGTTCTAGTCTAGATGTCATATATACTTAAGACCAAAACATTTTTGTCTTCTAATTTTGACATGAAATACATTGGAGAAGCAAGTGTTATTTTGGGTATGAAAATAATTAGAGACAAAAATAACTTAATTTTATCTCAAGGACATTATGTGTAAGAAATTCTTAAAAAGTTTGAAAACTTTGATGTGGTACTTGTGAGCACTCCTTTTGATGTTACTAATCAATTGAAAAAGAATTTTGGAGAAGATATTTTTCAAAATAAATATGCTCAAATAATTGATTGTCTAATGCATTTGATGAATTTTACTAGACCTGATATAGCTTATGTTGTGTGTAGATTGAGTAGATATACTCATAATCCTAATAATGATCATTCGAATGCAGTGGTAAGACTATTGAAATATTTGAGAGGTACCATGAATTATGGTATTAAATATAGTGGATCTCCCTCTGTATTGGAAGGATACAGTGATGCTAACTGGTGCTAACTGGATTTCTGATTCAGATGAGACAAAATCTACTAGTGGTTATGTGTTTACCCTTGGTGGGGTGCTATAACATGGAAATCAGCCAAACATACCATAATTGCTAGATCAACTATGGAATCTGAATTTGTTGCATTAGAGTTGGTTGTTAATGAGGCAGAGTGGTTGAGAAACTTCTTAGCATGTATTCCTATTGGAATAAAACCAACACCTTCTGTATCAATATATTGTGATTGCCAAGCAGCAATAGCTCTAGCAAAAAATAAATCTTTCAATGGAAAAAATAGACATATACGTTTGATACATAACGTCATAAAGAATATGCTAAGATATGGAATAATTTCCATAGATTATGTGAAGTTAGAAATGAATTTGGCTGATCCTCTAACTAAACCTTTGCAAAGGAGAGTAATATCTTAAACTTCGATAGGAATGGGACTTTTGTCAACGGAGAAAATTGACAATTATGGTAACCCAACCTATGTGATTGGAGATCCCATGAATTAGGTTTATATGGGTAACAACAAGTCGTTAGTTGATTATAAGGTGCACTATAAAGTATGTCCCTTTGTATGGTGTGTGATCACAGTGCAAGAGTACTGCAAGGCAAAGTGAGGTTGAATAAAATCTTAATCCAGTTCATATCCTTTATAGGTGGGGTATTGCTCTGCAGAATACACTTGATGAATGGACCTATATGAGTGTGGAGTGGGGCCGCTCCTATGAAATTGAGACAAATTTCTAAAGCATTTATTAATACCAAGCACACACATAGCCAATTGGCGCAAAACTGCGATGAACAACAAAGTATGTGGATGCATGATGTGATAGATAAGACACTGCACTTACAAAAGAATTTTTGGTTCATAGAAGTTCTAAGCTTCACCAATTGTTCTGTAAGTTTAATCTATTTTATCAAGAACTGGTTCATAGTTATAGAGACACCAGATTCGACGCATTATGCTCATTGAAAAAACCCAGCAAAAATCTAATATTCATTTTGAGATAAATGGGGGATTGTTGTCAAAACAATAATTATAATTTATCTCAAAATGAATATACATTAATTTTTCTTACCGTTGCCTAACGTATATATGGCTGTTACTACTTTTGCAATCATTTCCAATTCAATTGGTACTTAATACAATTTTGTGATTAATGTCTTAAATGACATTTCAACAGTTGGCAGCCTCTTCTTCATTATATAAATATATTTGGTCATATAGTGGACTACACAATACAGACAAGGAAGAAACTTTTCTTCATCTTATCTTCCTTATATTGTTGGGTTTTATCATTCTAAATACTTTGTTGTTCCTGCTACTAGTTTATACAAAAGAGTTTGCTGAATCATGGACCTTGAGGGTGAAATATACTTAAGGACGGTGACTTACACGCCTCAAGCTTTCGAGAATATCCTCGTGTTTTCGTGATTATACAACAAGATTTACAACAAATTTTGGGACAAATTTTGGGAAGTATGAATATCCTAAAGGAGAAAGAAAATAAAGAAAAGAAAGTTTTTTTGCCAAAGTTGGAATAAAGTATGTTTCAGAGCTTTGTGTATGAGATATTCGACATTGTGATAAACATATTTAGTTAGGGGTTTTTCAATTTCACTTTTGCAATTGACAATTGGAATTTGAAATCAAAGTGTGTGGGGATAATAATAATTGCTTAATTTTATCACATCAATGGTTGCTATCATGATATGTATAATTTCTTTACTTTTGATTATGGGTGACTAAAATCCCAAGTTTAGGGGTGCTATCATGAAGTTGGGTGTTGATTTAATAAAGTGGGTAATAGTGTCTTATTTTTCGTTCATGGATTTAAGCTAATTCGCATGAGGTTAACTAATGGGTTAAGGTTGCAAACTTAATTCTATTTTTATCCTCGATTAATACTAGTAAGAGATTAAATGGAGTGGGTAATTGGTTTGATGCATATAGTTTATGTTTGATTTATATAGTTTGATTGAAAGAGAAAAATATGAATCAGATCCATTTGCCCCAAATCTGCTCGAAAGAGAGAGATTGTAAGGTAATGGGTTGTTTTGTTAATCACATTGATGAGACCGAAAAGATATTCTATGAACTCATGCTATGAGATCGAAAGAAGATTAGTGTCATTGAAGTTACCCAACCTATCCATGATTGTTTAACACTATTGAGAAACACAATTACCCTTATGTGACATCAATTCCAATCTTCACACTCCTTGATGGTTAATTACATTTGATACTGTAACTCTTTTGGTAAATTTGGTGCAATCATCCACACATTTGTCTTAACCTACACAATGAACAAGTATGCATTCTCAATTTCTTGTTGAATTCTTATCATTATATCATTCCTTGTGGTATTCGACCATGACTCTTAGTTAAGTATTTTTATCGACAACGACCGCTTACTCTTCAATTTATTTTGACAGTAGTTTGAGCGATATCAATATAATATATATTCGAAGAAAAATAGTTTCGGCTAGTGATAATGTGTAGAATGGAAATGATTCTGGTAAGTAATTTGATGTTAAAGATGAAGAAAAATTATTTTCGCTAGTGATGTGATATAAAGTCGAAGGAAAATGGTTTCATATAAGTTAATTATTACGACTTAATACATTTTGATACTAGTGTTTGGTTAAAAGTCTTGTACCATGTTATTTCTCTTCTTATTCTCCTCCTATTTTTGAGGCTTGTCAAAGAACTTGCGAGAGGTAGTTGCTTGTCATTTCGGTGGACTCTCTTGTTCTTATTTTATACTTTGTTCTATTCTAGAATCAAAGACATTGTGACTTGTAATTATCTCCATTTTTGTACTTTATGTATTAGTGACTTGGACGTGTAACAATTAGATTTGGCGGGTATAATAAAATGAATAAGTTTTATATTTTTATCTAATTCTTGTTTTACTTTCCGCATTTCTTTCATTTCGTTGCATTTTAGACATACTTATCTCGGTGGAAATAGAAAAGTGTCATCACATCGTGACATCATGACACTTGTTACTTTCATCTATAAATGGGATGAGGATGACCACACTACAATCAACATGGGTTGGGGTTCTATAATGGCATTGTCCCACATTTAGCAGCAGTTCTTAGGTTCAAAACCTGCTAAATGTGGGACAATGCCATTATATAACATCTTGCAATTCGAAATAGCTAGGAAGAAGTTAAGAACTGGAAATAGTCATTTTTGGAAATAATTAAAAATCTAGAAATTCACTCAAGTTAGATAAGAGTGAGTTTTTGATCAAGTTCAAACAGCCATAACTTCTATCTCGGGATGATTTAGGAGCACTTCCAAATATGGTTGGATATATTGGAATGGTCTTTCAAACGCCGCCAAGTTTCGCGATTTCGAGTTCGTATGAATAAGTTATGCCTTTTGAAAGTTAGGTTGTTGAAATAAGAAAAGTCACATCCGAATTTTAGAAGAGTATTTTGGTCTTTTTCACTGAGGAGTTGTCTGATCCAAAGCTTTGATTTTGGGTTCGATTTTTAGTAGAATATGATGTGCTTTGAATATTTAATCGATTCTAAATGTTTGCGGAAAGAACCCATGGAGTTTGGAGGGGTTAGAGCCTAGAAACGAAGAAGAAATTTCGTCGGACGAAATTCAGAGGTAGTGGCGCATCGCAAATCTAATTCCCAGAACTGGAAATTTTTGTTTCTTGTCGCGGAGTTGTCACAGAGCGTTTTGCCTCAACATACATTTTCGAAATTAAATTTTAAAAGCTTCTCCATGTCGCGGACCCATCCTCAAGTATTGATTTTCATTCTTTTCTCATGTTTAGCTATCTAAAATCATTCCTAAATATTTGTCACGCCCTGAGCCTACATCCTGGATGTGGCCGACACCCAATGACCATCGCTGGGCCTTGAGAGAATACTTGGCTGGCTTACTTAACTCAGCGGAAGACTTACTCAATTATAAAGCAAGAACATTCTCATAAATAACTTAAATTAATGTCTTGGCAAAAATGGCACTTAAGTCTCAAAATAAAATATCTGAAATAAAAGAGCCTCAACTGAACTTACTGACTATCCGTCTATCAAGCCTTTAAAAATACTATGATGAATGTTGGGACAAACTCCACAACATTCTATAAATGAAAAGACTGGAAAGAAATAACAAGGATCCTCCGTAATGCAAGGAGGCTCACCACTAACTCTGAGTGCTCAATCTGGATCAACGAGGCGCTGGAGGTTGATTATGGTTACCTGCGTCTTCATCATAAGACGATCTAGGCCAACTAGCATCAGTACATTGAATGTACGAGTATGTGAGTTGGAATACTAAACAATAATTTAAACTTGATAAGAATGAGAAAGAACCTACGTTGGCTCTACTGAGCTCATGAATCACTTAACTAAATATAAAACAATAAAACACATGTGATACATATAAAGCATTGTAAACAGTAAAACAACTTGGTTCATTAAAGAAAATGCAATAACAAACTCATCTTTACTTATATATGAAAGTAATATAATTTTTGTGGGAGATTCTCTAACCGTCAACCACCACTTAAAACCTAAGTGGTGATACAGCGTCTTGCTGACGCTGCCAGAACTGTCATATACTTTATCGCACATAGAACTCTTTAACTTAGTGGATCCACTAGCTTAACTTACGTCATCATCTAAAAAGTATGACCTGTTAATATCGATGATGGCTACATGATTTACATGGGGACTTGAGTTAATATGAACTCTTATCACCACATCGGTTCTCAATACTACTCCTAAAATATATTTTATCTCATGCTTTTAAATAATTTCCTTTCTTTGGGTTGAGATAACTGCTCAACACTTAGCTTTTAAAAAGCTCTCTTGCAATCAATGTTCCCTTTTCTTGTTCAAAACTCTTTTGGGAATTCTTAGTTTCCTCTTAACTTAAATGTGAAACTTTTATGAAGTTTCTAGGCAATACTTAGTTCCCTTATATCTTTTGAGAAATGAACTCAACTCTTTACCTTTGCTTGACTTGTAAGTTAACTCTTAGGGAATACTTAGATCCCTTATAACTTGTGCGAATTTAACTCAACTCATTACTCTTTACTCAACTTGTAGCCTGCGCCTTAAGACAAAGTTAAAATGTTTGTTTAAGACTCTTGAAAACTCTAAGAACTCACTTTGACTTGCTTCTTAACTTCTAGACTTAACTATTAACTTCTTTGACTTTGATATTAACTTTCCTTGAATTGAATTATGGATTCAAGGTTCATGATCTCATGTTTATGGATGGTTTCATGATGTTTAGATGTACCTTAGAGTGTTAGAATCAACTAAGAAATGTGGGTATATCACTTAGGAACTAGTACGAAAAGATGGGGAAAGAATGGGGTATCCAGGCGTCCTTGGTACTCTAAGAGGCGTGGAGCACCAGAGCCTCACAGACAGAATCAGTCCAGAAGGGCTCTGGCAGGCGCGGCGCCCCAGGGTCTGTCAGACGGGAATTCTGACTTTTCTTCTCTGTTTTTCATCTCTAAACCTTCTAAACTTCCATGGATCATTCCCTAAACACTTAGGATCACTAATAACCTCAATGCCCAGCAAATTAGACTCGAGAAATAACCCGGACCCGTGAATCAAATCAACTAAAGGCATACTACAACTCAACCAACAAGAATTCAACCATTATTATTCAAGAACTTCAATGTTCATCATTCAAACTACTCAAAAATCGTTGAATTAAACAAGTTGTTGTGTGGGTGAACTAACCCAACACAAGAAGATCTCACATACCTTAATAGGGATCAGCGCCAACGAATTCCACTCGAAGATCTTGGCGTTCTTGATGAATTTCTTGGTCTTTTTTCCCTTCTCCTTCTTCTCTTCTCTTTTCTCCCAAGCCCTAAGCGTGAATTTATTTTTATAAAATTGACTTGGGGCTTATTTTTACCCCTAATAAACCATTAAAACGATTGAAGGAAATAGAGGGGTCAAAAACAAGTTTGCCCTTACAAAAATCCGGAATTGGACTTCTCTCACTTCAACAGCCCAACTTCCGAAAGGCATATCTCCCTCATACGATATCAAAATCGTGCAAACCCGACGTCGTTGGAAAGAACTTGGACCATATAAATAAATGACCATAACTCGTCCTGAGCTAGGAGTTATAACCGTTTGAAAATGACCAAAACTGACTTCTTACACTTAGGAAATTTTACATATTTTTCTGATTTTTTCCAAAAATGATAAATTTCAGTTCTTAGCTTATTCTTGGCTATTACGAGCTATGAGATATTACAATATCTCCACCTTGGGAACATTCGTCCTCGAATGAGATTTTTTTCACTATGCTAAGAATGGTAACATCAACTTTAACACTCAACAATCCAAAAGCAATTAACAATCATGCTTACTCATAGTTTACAAAATACTAAGAAGGGAATTAGTACCTTGATCTGCATTCTCTCCCGACTCAAAGAGATGTGGATATCTCCTTTTCATATCCTCTTCAGCTTCCCAAGTCGCTTCTTCAAAAAATTGGTTCCTCCAAAGGACCTTGACTGACGCAGCCTCCTTTGTTCTCAACTTGCGAACTTGACGGTCTAAAATCTGAACCAGAATCTCTTCATAAAATAAGTTATCCTTAATACCAATATTTTTAGTTGGTACTATCAATGAAGGATCACCCATGCACTTCTTCAACATGGATACATGAAATACCGGATGAACCGCTGCTAATTCTTGTGGTAGCTCCAACTCATAAGCTACATTGCCAACTCTTTTGGATATCCTATAAGGTCCAATAAACTGGGGACTAAACTTCCCTTCTTACCAAACCTCATAACACCCTTCATGGGTGAAACTTTTAGATACACCCAGTCATCCACTTCCAACTCTAATGGCTTTCTCCTCACATCTGTGTAAGACTTCTAACAACTATGTGCCATCTTTAATCTCCCTTGAATCACCTTTACCTTCTCCATGGCTTGGTGAACTAGATCTGGTTCTATTAACCCTGCTTCATCGACCTCGAACCACCCAATAGGAGATGTGTATCTTCTCCCATAAAGAGCTTCATATGGAGCCATTTGGATGCTCAAATGGTAGCTATTGTTATAAGAGAACTTAATGAGAGGTAGGTGATCATCTCAATTTCCCATCAAATCGATCACACAAGCCCTCAACATATCTTCTAGGGTCTGGATGGTAGGCTATGCTTGTCCATCCGTCTGAGGATGAAAAGCAGTGCTTAAGTTCACCTTTGAACCTAAACCTTTCTTAAAAGACTTTCAGAACTGAGCATTAAATTGTGCACCTCTATCTGAAATGATTGAAACTGGGACTCCATGTAGTCTTACTACTTCTTGAATGTACAACTTTGCATAATCTTCTGCCGAATGAGTGGTCTTTACCGGCAAGAAGTGAACTGATTTTGTCATTCTATCGACAATCACCCAAATTAAATCATGTAGTCTGCGAGACCTCGGCAAGCCTGTGATGAAGTCTATATTAATTATCTCCCACTTCCATTTCGTAAGTTCTATATTTTGAGCCAAACCTCCAGGCCTTTGGTGCTTTACTTTCACTTGCTGGCAATTCGGACACTTGGCAACAAACTTAGCAATGTCTTTCTTCATATCCTCCCACCAATATACCTCTCTCAAATCACAATACATCTTGGTGGAACCCGGATGAATGGAATATCTGGAGCTATGAGCCTCCTCCATGATCCTCTCTTGGAGTCCATCCACCCTAGGTACACACAATCTACCTTGATACTTCAGCACACCATCTCCCCCTTGTTCAAAAGCCAATACTCTTTGCTTATGAACGATTGCCTTCAAATCAAGCAGAATGGGGTCTTGGTCTTGCTTTTCTTTCACCTCTGACACTAGTGATGATTCAGCCCCATTAGTCACCACTATTCCTCCTTCAATGGAATTCATAAGTCTGACTCCTAAGTGTGCAAGTCTGTGCACATCTTTGGCTAACTCCCTCTTTTCTTCCACAACATGGGTAGTACTCCCCATGGATGACCTGCTTAAAGCATCAACAGCCACATTAGCCTTACCTGGGTGGTAAAGAATATTCATGTCATAATCCTTGAGTAGTCCTAACCACCTCATTTGTCTAAGATTGAGCTCCTTCTGTGTGAACACATATTGTAGGCTCTTATGGTTAGTGAATGTATCAACATGAAGACCATACAAGTAGTGACGCCATATCTTCAAGGCGAATACTACAGCAGCCAACTCTAAGTCATGGGTTGGATAATTCTTTTCATGAACCTTCAACTGTCTAGAGGCATAAGTTATAACCTTGTCATTCTGCATTAACACACAGCCCAAAGCAACTCTTGATGCATCACAGCACACCACAAAATCTTGGGTACCCTATGATAAGGTCAAAATTGGGCAATAGTCAACCTCTTTTTCAATTCTTGAAAGCTTTTCTCACAAGCTTCAGACCATTGAAACTTATCTGTCTTCTGTGTCAGCTTAGTCAAGGGAGATGAGATAGACGTAAATCCCTCAACAAATCTTCTATAGTAACCAGCGAAACCCAAGAAACTTTGTATATCTATTGGAGATGTGGGTCTAGGCTAACTCTGGACTGCTTCTATCACCAGAAACTATGTGGCCCAAGAATGCCACAGACTTAAGCTAAAACTCACACTTGGAGAACTTGGCATATAACTCCTTATATTTCAAAGTCTAAAGAATTATCATGAGGTGACTAGCATGATCTTTTTCATTCCTTTGAATAGATTAGTATGACATCAATGAAGACGATAACAAACATATTTAGATAAGGTTTGAGGACTCTATTCATGAGGTCCGTGAATGCAGCAGGCGCATTGTTCAAACCAAAGGACATGACCAAAAATTCATAATGCCCATATTTGGTTCTAAAGTTTGTCCTTGGAATATTACATTCCTAAATTTCAATTGATGGTAGACTGATCTGAGATCAATTTTTGAGAAGCAGGAAGCACCTTGAAGCTGGTCGAAAAGATCATCTATCCTTGGGAGAGGATACTTATTCTTGATGGTAACCTTATTCAATTGACGATAGTCTATACACATCCTAAGGGAACCATCCTTCTTTCTCACAACAAGACCGGAGCGCCCCAAGGTGAGAAACTTGGTCGGATAAAACCTTTATCTAACAGATCTTTCAGCTGTTCTTTCAACTCTTTTAACTCTGCTGGTGTCATTCTGTATGGCGGAATAGAGATAGGACGAGTATATGGGATAATGTCTATGCCGAAGTCTTTCTCTCTCAAGAAGGACTCCGGGTAGATCATCAGGGAAAACTTTTGGAAACTCTTTTACTATAGGAACTGACTGAAGGGAAGATACCAGTCATTAACTCAAACTAAGTGATAGATACACCCCTTTCAAACCAACTTTCTCGCCTTAAGGTATAAAACAAAATGACCCTTAGGCTCTGCTAAACTACTACTCCACTCTATGACTGGCTCATTAGGAATTTGAAACTTGACAACTCGAGTTCTACAATCTATTGATGCATAACAGGCATGAACAGTCCATGCCTAGAATGACATCAAAATCTACCATGTCTAACTCTACTAGATCAGCCATGGTGTTCTTGTGACTGATAGAAATAGGACAATCACGATAGACTCTTTCCACTAGAATAGACTCTTCAACAGGGGTAGAAACACAGAAAGATTCACAAAGTTTCTCAGGAAGAATCTCAAACTGATTTGCAACATAAGGAGTTAGAAAAGATAAACTTGCTCCTGGATCTAACAAAGCATAAACATCAAAAGAGTATAAGCTTTCATAAAAAGCAAGAGGGACAACTTTGATTTCCAAGGTAGCCTATGAGCACTAATCTCAAATCATAGAAGAAAATATGTTTTTAAAAACATAAGAGCTTATATAATAATATACTTTTTGGGAGTAGCATGGAGCACCGATATGGCAAGCGTTCAAAGAACTCACAGCCCCCATTAATCGTGTAGCCACCATGGACAGAAAATGATCATACTTTTTAGATGAATCCGTTAATGCTTTTTAGCATAGACTAGTGAATCCACTTAGTAGTTAGGTCATATACTAATGGCAAGGTATAGGACGACCCTGGCAGCGTGGGGCTAAAAATGGTGTATCATCATTATAGCTCTTAAGTGATGGTTATCGATTAGAGAAACTCCCACATCAGTATTTGTATTTTCATATACATCAGATATATTTGTACTTTTCATATACGAACAAAGTTCATATTGTATCTTTGCATACATACAGTGTTATTATTGTATTTCTAAATACACACAGTTGAAAACAATGTTATAAAGCTTTTCTTTATATTGTACTTGTTTTAAACTGCTTTATATTGAAATGAGTCAGTCATGTTGAGTAGAGTTGACCAAGGTAAATTTTCAATTTCTTTAATTCTTTTCAAGCTTATGTTGTGTTTAGCATTCGAACGAGTATACTCGTACATTCATTGTACTGATGCTAGTTGGCTTGCATCGTATTATGATGCAGACGCAAGTAACCAGGATCAACATCCAGCGCATCTTTGATCGGGTTGAGCACTCAGAGTCAGTTGGTGAGCCTTTTTAATTTTCGGAGAGCTCCTTTTTCATTTGCTTTCAGTTTTTTGTATTTCAGTTGTTAAGATGATCGGAGTATTCATCTCAGTTATTAGAGGCTTCATAGATAGTCAGTCAATAGTGCAGTTTTCTTTGCATTTTCATTATCTTATGTATTAAGACTTGGGTTGTCAAATTTGGTCAGTTAAATGTTGATCTTTGCAACATTCTAAGCATATATATTGAGCAGTTCAGTTTACTTTTAAAGAATTTATAACGCAAGTCTTCTGCTGAGTAAGTAAGTCGGGTCAAGGGTTTGCTTGAGCCCAACAATAATCTTTGAGTGCCAGTCTCACCCAGGATGTAGGCTCGAGGCGTGACATTACTTTGGTCAAAACAAATCTTTTGAAATTAATGGGAAAACTAAGTAAATATTTTATAAATACAAATTAATTACAAATATATATATACCCCATTACATTGATTCCCCCGGAATAATTACAATAGATGCCCCAAATTTTGCTTATTTGATATATATATATATATATATATATATATATATATATATTTTCTTGTGGTATCATTAACATCCATCTCAGTTATTAGATACCTTTTCAAATCAAAGGATTGTGACTTTTTAAATGAGTTGTGACTTTTTTGACGGATTTTGTCTTTTCAATGAGTTATGACAATTATTAAGGGTTGTGACTTTTCTAAAGGGTTATGTCTTTTCTTATGAGTTGTGCGTGTCTTTTTCAAAGGGTTGTGACTATTCTGATAAGCAATGACTTTTTCGAAAGGTCGTGACTTTTTGAATAAAGAACAATTAACACTTATTCATACTACTATTTGATAACTATAAATAGAGGAGTTTTCTCACACTTTTAAACTACAATTTTATTAAATTCTCTACTCCTCTTCTTCATAAAAATTTCAAGTGTTATTTGCAAAAATTGATCAAGTTTGAAATTCGAGGTACCTTATAAAAAAAGTTAGTGAAAAAATTGTAGCAAATCATTCATCAATTTACACTCGTAATTTTTCTTACCATTTTCATGAGTTAACAGTGACAAAAAGTTGTGGGAGAGACAATAATATTAAACAAATATGAAAAAAAGGCTTATGATTTGGGTAAGATATTTTTCTTTGTTTTTTATTTTTTATTCTTTTCCCTCAAACCATGGAGTTTCTTCCTAATTTTGCTAAAACAATGGGTATAGACGTAATCCATTGACTTATTAGTTTTGATATTATATTCACTATTTCAAAAATAGATTTTCACTTTTACTTATAATATGATAACATAGCCATGATAATACTTATTTTTTAATAGATATGTATGTAAAAATGAACGGAGAAACTAAAGTGTTGGTAGCAAGAGATTTAAAACTAGAGTGAATATAGCATGAAAATATATTTTCGTCTTCCTTCTTCATTGACTATGTATTGTTCCATATGATTTTTCTTTATGTCAGAGGATATACTCCTTACTAACTATATAAAAATAGATAGTAGTGATTGATTATAAGATGATCTTAAATCAAATTAATGATTCTATGAATAATATTTTAAATTTTATTCATATATTAATTTTTATTATTGAAAAATTTAAACATTTTATATCATGACACAATTTCTATAAGATACTAGATACTCTCATTAGACAACAACTATATGATAAGTATGCGGCAGAAAAAAGAGAAGACTACGATTCAACAAAGATAAGGTAGAAACGTAATGAAATGAAATATTTTTCATTATAGGTGATATTATGCATATACTAAAAATAAATTATGCTACTGAATTATATATAACCACCATTCATGATGACAACCAAGTACATTTTTTGATAAAATTAGCTCTTATGATAGTCCTACTCAAATATTAATTGAGTAATAATAATTTGTAAATGGTATGTTAAATATAAAGATAAAATATTGAAATAATTATGGTAATCCTGTTATTTACATACTCAATTTTAAGTTTGAATATTTAAGACAAAATTTGTACTTAAATAGTGTACAACTGTACATCATTTATGTTCATAACCTCAAGAGGAAAGGCTATTAGTAACATTTTTTGAATGGATATTTTTTTTCTATTTTGTTGGGTAGATTTGCTTACAAAATTGAGTGAAGTAAGAAGTAATATTATTAAAGAAATGTTACTTTCTTCCATATTTAAACTTTGAATGTGTTTTGAAATGTTTTAATGATATCCGGTCATTTTGATCTCAAATACAAGTATTTCTATGACAATATGTATTAATAATTTAAAAACACTTGTCTAAAAAACTTTAGTTTAGTAATATAATTATATTTTACAACATCATATACTATATATACGATACACACGTGCAATGCACGTGTCATGAAACTAGTATACATATATATATATATATGTAAACTTATGCGGTGTAATTTTTTGTGTCAACTGTGTATATTTAAAATGGAAAAGGGTCAAAAATACCCTTGAACTATTCGAAATAGCTCAAATATACCCTTGAACTATATTTCAGTTCAAATATACCCTTACCGTCAAATTATAGGGTCAAAAGTACCCTTCTCATTAACCGAATCTGTAAAACGGCACTTGGATGCCATGTGGATGCCACATGGCATGCCACATAAGCCAATAGAGTTCCACTCATGCCACCTAGACTAATAAACTTACCCCTAATTTCCCCCAATTTTCTCCATTCCCCTTGGAATTTAGAAACGATTTCACTGAAGAATATAGAACCCATTTCCCTCATTTCTCCGGTTCCTTATAAACAATTTTGCGGCTAAGGCTTTAAATTACATAACTTATTAATTCTCTTTCTTAATTCTAACCCCTCCTATGCCTCTTTCTTAATTCTAATTTTGGTATGTGTCATAACAGTGGCCACTCAACCCATCCATGAACAACCATTCAATAAAAGTGGCTTTTTTTCAAATGGAATTAGAATGAAGCAAAGTAAATCAACAAAGTAGTACCTTGATCCAAACAGTATTTCTGGTGCCCTGTAACATAATGTTATCACTTGAAATAATGAAGTCTGTTGTTGGAAGTAAAAAGAAACAAGATCAAAAGGGTCAACGATATGCTAGAAATGGAGAAATGAGCGAAAGGGGTTCTATGTTCTTAAGTGAGATCGTTTCTAAATTCTAAAGGAAATGGAGAAAATTGGAGAAAATTAGGGGTAAGTTTATTAGTCTGCGTACCATGAGTGGAACTCTGTTGGCTTATGTGGCATGCCATTTGGTATACACATGGCATCCAAGTGACATTTAACAGATTCTGTTAATGAGAAGGGTATTTTTGACCCTATAGTTTGACGGAAAGGGTATATTTGAGCCGAAATATAGTTCAAGGGTATAGTGAGCTATCTCGAATACTTCATGGGTATTTTTGACCCTTTTCCTTATTTAAAATTATTAAGAAATGGGTTATATGAGTGTAATATTTAACTTTTTATGCTATTTAGTGTACTTTTCTCATTTATCATCTTATTCAAAAAGTAAAGGGGTTCGTTTCTCAAATTCAAAATCTTAAGGGTGAAAATGAGTTTTACTCTTTTATTTCAAAAAATATATTCTTATTAGCTTATCAAAATTTGGAAAAAATTATAAACCATATTGAATTACTTATTTATTCATTTGACTAGAAACTTGATTTTCTTACCATATAAATTTATTTTATCACCATAATTTTTAACATTATGTAAGAAATTTACTTTTTATTGTACTATTTGGCTAGAAATTTATCATAACTATGAAGAATTGTTTTATATAGATAATCTTATTTCAATTTTTATAAGCACCACATTTCTTGAGTGTTTTTATCAATAAACTAATTTTTCTTCAAAAGTTGAGTCATGGCAGAAAAAAAGAATTAAGGACGTCAAAACATTTCAATGGTCAAAATAGAAAATGAAGATGCTCGATACATAACATTTTCAAAGCTTCATTCAACATTATATAAAAAGGCTAGTGAAATAGTTGGAAAATACGATGTTGATGCAGGGATAACATTATTTTCTCTGATCGATAAACCCTACTCTTTTTTTCATCCAACAATTGATGTTGTTGTCGATCGCTATTTCAGTCCAAATACACGGCGAAGTGAAAGTAACCATATATTGCTATTGCAAATTCTCGAGACTAAGTGAAGAAAGTAAAAGTTGAGTTTGATGAGCTTGATATCATAAAAATGGGTCTATCTAATTCGACATCTGGCACTGAGGAAACTGACATGAAAAAGATGTGGAAATTCACGATGAAATTTAATTAAGAGGAGGTGAATGAACTCGAGCTTTGGTTGAACTACGTTAATTTTAATTTGAAAAAAAATATTTATCGCAGCTAGTAAACGATGTTTCTTCCTCTACACAAGCACCTCCAGAAAATGCTGATTAAATATACATTGATTCCTAATATATTGGACTTCATGCGCTGTAATAATTAGATTCAAAGTCATAAATTTTGAATGTTTTTTTTTTGTTTTTAAATTTAGTAATGTTACTTGAATTCATTAGTGATCTTCGTTTGTTTGATGTTTGATTCGTTTGATAAAATAGTTGTGTACTATTTGCAAACATGTCTCTTTGTTACTTGTGATCTGAATGACTAGGTTTAGTCAAGCATGCGATATTGTATTTTCTTCCTAGTTACTATATCAATAACTTGATTTAGTGATTTGTTTGACTTACTTTGATTAGAAAAGTTTTTTCATAACTATTATTATTTTTCAGTTTCTACTATGAAATTTAGGAAAAATTACTTAATAAGATGTATGATTGAATCAAAGTAATTTGTACTTCATTCAAGCATCTACACATCATTTTTACCCTATTTTTTTTATTATTCCCTACCATTTCCAAAAAATACAAAAATCCTTCTTTTCCACAATTTCTCTCATTTTTTTTTGGATACATCACTATAAACTACGTACAATGGCACGATTTTTTTTCTTTTTTCACGCCTAAAATCACTCCATGGTATTACCAATTATCTCCATCACTCTATTTCTAAATATCAAATATTTTCTCCTTTTAACTCAACTTCGCCACAAATCCTCTCAAATCTCCCTCTCCTCCTCCACCACACCAATTACCATCCTCCGTCAACCTTCCTCCAGCCTCAACCTGGTGGTCCATCCTCATCTTTTTTTTTTTCTTTTTTGCTTTTCAAGATCAAAATATTGATTTTATTTTTGTTGCCTTCTCTTTTAATGTATCTAGTTTAACAATAAATAAAATAAAAAAAACGTGAGGCGAAACAAGGCAAATTAAAATTTTCGAATTAAGCTCAACCTCCCCACACCATCCCCATTGTCATCCTTAAGTAAATAGCGCTATCAAATAAAGAGTAATTGTTGCAAATAAGCGGATACAAAGTGTGCTTATATATTTTCAATGTTAGTTTTTGCAACTGTGGATGTACATCATGTAAGGTAAGGAAAGCTCATTAAAGTAATTCCGAAATGTCAAGACTTTTAACAGAAATTAAAATTTAAAATCTAGATCGGCCTGGCCTATTCACATTAAAAGATTAGTTTATTGTAAGGCCTAACATCTGACATAAGCCCCGCCAATTTTGCATCTTAGCAGATGATTTCATTCTAAACATTTACATTGAAAAGAAAAAATTAAATCTATATTACATTAGCAACATTTCCAGAGTTGCTGGGTGTAGAGAATTTTAAGGGGATTTTAAAACCAAAGACAGGTGATACGACTGAAAACCATGAGGTTAAATATTTCTCAATTGCAACTCCACCTTGAGACACCACTGAAGGTTCATTACTGAAAAGCAGCTTCATCCACTCACTAGTCCCACATGGATGCAATGTGTACCATGGCCGATTCAGGTACGGGTGCTCCTATAGATAATTCACCATTTAAATTAAGACACATCTCAATGTGGTGCACATTCATAACATATATATGTTCCCACTAAGTTAACTTCATAATAATGGGTAGAAGGAGAGGTATAATGGAGAAAAGCAAAGAAATATCATTGCTTTTACTGGTGAAGGAGATTTACGGAAGAAACATAGTAAGAGATACTAATTGACAGGATATGACAAGGATCTTCCAGGAAGATTCAGCAACAACGGGAGTTTTGCTGGAACCTTGACATCAATAAGAATTCCACTGAAATACATGGTAGCGGTTATGATTGTCAACTGATATTAACTAAAGGGGTCTTTGGTCATGATATCACTTGCAAGTTGAAGTTTGGCTACCAGTATATCATACTAGTGAACAATGTTGCTCTCAAAAAATGCCCATGTACTCATGTCAAATCCGCCACATATGAATAACTTTTGACGGATCCGACTCACACTCGGCGGCTGAGCAACATAGCTGGTGAAATAATGAAAAACTTGTTTGAGAAGTATTTCAGGTGAAGTATGGCATTCACTCAAAAAAACTCAACTTCAACTACTTTTTTTATGAGGAAGAAAAAGCTTCTACCTTTTTTTTACCAAGAAGGGATAATATAATTATGGAGAAACGTTGCAGTACTGCATCAATGCACTATTCCTCTCTTTCATGCAGAGAGAACCCTGAATTTTGTGGCCATGAAGAATGGCAGAGGTTAAAATGTAATGACAAACAATATGATTTTTGTTATTAGAAAAAGAGTGGTTTATTAATGTAAGAGAGGGAGGAGACTTAGGGAGAATACTTATTAGTCCATGGGTATTTTGTGGGGATTTCAACAGTACGAGGTTCCCATCAGAAAAGAAGAAGGGAGTCGGAATAACAAAAGCAATGCCAGATTTCTACAATTTCAAAGGAGAGGTGGAAATAAGGAATTTGAAGGCACAAAATCAGAGTTTTGGTGATGAAATGGCTATGGAGATACGCTTCAAAAGAAGAACCTCTATGTAAGGAAGTTATTAGACAGAAATATAGGGAGGAGGACAGTTGGACAACAAATCCAGTAGCCCCTCCTTATGGTTGCCGTGTTTGGAGGTCCATCAGAAACTTGTGGCCAAGGATGTAAAACAATTCAAGGCTAAAGGTGGGGCATGGCAGGAAAATATCTATATGGGAGGACAACTGGCTCGGACAAGGCACCTTACAACAATCTTTACCGACATGTACATTTAAAATCAACAGCAAGAGGCAACAGAGGCTGAGGCATGGTCTGAACAAGGATGGAACTTGTCTTTTAGGAGATATCAAAATGATGAGAACTGAGGAGGGTAACAGAGTTCTATAATGTTCTAAGTCAATTTCAGGGTATCAATGGAGGTGAAGATGCTATAGTATGGCAAGGAAATTCCCAAGGAAACTTTAAGTTGACAGAAGCTTACAGGATTTTGAGCAAAGTTAATAACCAGGTTGACTGTTGGCCTGGAAAATGATTTGGAAAATGAAGATACCTCTGGAAGTGCATCTTTCTCTTGGCTGGCAGCCAAAGAAAAACTGTGTTGACACTGGAGAAGCTGAAAAGGAAAGGTTTTAATTTATCCTCTATATGTTATTTATGTGGGGAGCAATCAAAGTCAGCCAATCATCTCTTTTTGCACTGCAAATGGACATACGAAATATGGAAGATCTTGCCAGGCAACAGAAGTGAGGCTGCTCTTAGCAGTTGGGACAGAGAACGACTTCTGTCAAATCAGAAGAGAGATAGAGGGTTGTGCCTGCATGTATTTGGTGGACTGTATGGAAAGAAAGATATCAGAAATGTTTTGAAGATAAACAATGAAACATTCAAAAGTTGAAGATGAATTGCTTAGCTCTTTATTATTTTTGGTGTAAACAGGAATGTTTAGTACGAACAGAAGATATTTTTGATGTTCTAGACAATATGTAACGAGCAATATAGGAAGAAAGTATGCTATAACCTGTAATGTTTTGATTTGGGGGACTATACTTTTCTGGTGTAGTATATCTGTTGATACATACTATTATCAAAAAAGTTTAATGTAGATAGATTACATAGAAACTATCGAGACATAATGGGATCAGGGTTCGATGGCTCAATGAATTTGAAAGAGAAAAAGAATATCAATAATCTTCTTTATAAAAAGAAGGCAAAACCACATAAATATACCAAGCGCAAATTGAAATTACAAGGTGAGAAAACATGATCAGATTTCAGATAATAAATTAAGCAAACATACCTCCCGAGTAATGAAGGTCCATTTAGATACTGCTAGTTCCTGTGAAGTATAGGCAGGAAAGTCCTTTTCCAGGTCTTCTATTGCCAAGGGTTCTCCATCTATGGATGTAGAATAATCAGAACAATATATATATATATATATATATATATATATATATATATATATATATGTCGGTGTGTAACTTACGGCATAAAATGAATACAAACATACCACTGCAGTATGCACGGAAAAAAAGTACTGGAACCCTAAAAGAGGAACTGTAGATGACATGAAAGTCGTAATGATGTCTTTCTTTGCTGTCCTTTTGAACCTTTAAAGGAAAATCATGACAATGTCAACCATTTATAGTTCAAAGACAATTACGAGATGAAAACTGGAACAGATATCAAAGCTAAGTATGTAGTATTGAAGATGGAGCATGGATATGTATAAATGTTGACAGCCACATACTATTATGGAACTACAAAAGATAATGAATTCAGACACAAAAGTCATTGTTGTAACCGATTGAAGGCAATTGATGTTTAGTTAGTATGGCTAGAGTACTTAGAGGAGCATATTGTTGATAAGAGCACCACCATCTATCAAATTAACATCCATATCCAAAAATTGGAAGTCTTTAATGCCAAGGACAGGAATAAATGATCTCATTAAACTTATTGCCTGATTGCAAGAATTAACATGTAAACCAATATCGTAAGATACTTGTATCCATAACTTTTTCTCTCTCTAAGTAAACACTCTCCACACAAACAAAAACCTTAATTTGATATAATAATAATACAAACAAAAATCTTAATACACAATGGTAAATTTTTCAGTGAGTCTAAGGCATAGCACATTACGGAGCCACTGGACAGAGGCCTTCCGGCACATCCACTTAACCGAATTGCTCCCCTTGCTGGAGCAGCACAACCCACTGACGGAATTTCTAGAGAAGTTCCATGTGCCACCACTGTAACAACTGCAAACACAACATCGACGGCGAAATCCCCAACCAGGGAATCAATCATCGCGAGAAACACCACTCACAATGGGATGTCAGTGATAATACAACAACATACCTAGAGAAATTCCACAATTAGGGTCTAAGGAGGGTAGAGTGGACGCAGACCACCTAGCTTATATTGATGATATTATTATTTTCATTTTTCCGTAGTGGAAGTAGTGGAAATAGTAGATCTATGAAATTTATTATGAAATAGGTTAGAAGATATGAGAAATCCTCTGGTCAAAGAGTTAACACGGATAAAGTTTCTTTTAACTGATTCTAAAGCTAGTGCATACAAACTTAACAGAATTGGAAGATGCACTGGCTTCATGGATAAAAGCTTTCCTTTTACATATTTGGGTTGTCCTATTTATGTGGGAAGAAAGATGATTTCTTACTTTGATGATATGGTTGCTAAATTTGTTAAAAGATTGAATGGTTGGCAAGGTAAGATTCTTACTTATGGTGGTAGAGTGGTTATGATTTAAAGTGTGCTTCAATCTATGCCCACTTACATTCTTACTGTTATAAACCCCCCCTTGTGAGTACCCTGAACCTTCTGGAACAACACTTTGCTAGTTTTTACTGAGAATCCAGTGATAAGAAAGCAAAGTATCACTGGAGATCTTGGTATTGGTATCAGAAACATGAATGACATCTCCAACACCTAAGCCATCAAAAGATGGTGGAGCTTCACGGCTCAGCCTTCTTTATGGCTGATTTCTTGAGGGAAAAATATTGCAATAGTGTTTGCCCTGTGTCCAAGGCATGAACAAGCAGAAACTCTCCAACATGGAAATCTCCAATTAAAGCTAGGGAGAACACTGAAAGAAACATTCTTTGACATATTAATCTTGGTTGTTGCAGCATGTGGTGGGATAATTGGATTGAGAGGGATGTTTTGGAAGACCTTTATCCTGGTAATATTGATACTAATAAAGGCTAATGTCAGGGACTATATTGACAATGGAAAGTGGAATTTGGGGGAGCTTTGTGAGGTGCTCCCAGATTACAACACTCAACATATTAACAACATTTCCATTTCTCCATGATTTTGCCATCTGGAATGTTACCCAAGATGTCCATTACACCAACTCTTCAACAACAACATACCCAGTGAAATCTCACAAGTGAGGTTTGGGGAGGGTAGAATGTACGTAGAACTCACCATTACCTCGTGGAGGTAGAGAGACTGTTTCGAAAGACCTCGGCTCAAGTACAACAAACACTTGTATAAAGAAGAAGACAATGAAGAGAAAATCGAAACAAGAAACAGTACAAAAGTAGCCAAAATAGCAATTAATCATGTGATAATTGAAATGCCATAAAACAATATTAGGGTAGATTATTATTAACAAAATAAACCAAGATAAGAATAAAAACACGAACTATAATAATACAACTAGTACAATCGTAAACATCAACCACCCAAACCAAGAAAACTCTACACTGCCTACTAGCCTTCTACCCTAATATGAGTCCTCCAAACCCTCTTATCTAGGCCTTGTCTTTGGTAACCTTAACCTGCATCATATCATATCTTATCACCTCTCCCCAATACTTCTTCGACCTACCTCTGCCTATCCTCATATCCTCTATAACCAACCTCTCGCACCTTCTCACCACTGTGTCTATGCATCTCCTCTTCACATGTCTAAACCATCTCAGTCTCGCTTTCCTCATCTTGTCGACCACGACGGCCCGACCCACCTTATCTTGTTTATCCTCATTTCTAATCCGATCACTCCTAGTATGACCACACATCCACCTCAACATCTTCCATCTCCACAATATGCATCGTCTGGGCATGAAATTTCTTGACTGCCCAACACTCATCCCATGCAACAAAGTCAGTCTAACCACCACCCTATAGAACATTACACCAACTCTTTAGCATGAAAAATCATCCGACAGCCCAAGTAGAACGACACCACACTTGAAAAACTATGGAATAAATGTTTACCTTTTAAAATTTCATTTCTTTACTTAGAGATTGATTCTTAAAAGTTATTTCATTATCCATAATTTCGGTAACCGATTATTCTCTAGATGCTTTTGTTGTACTACACCTACTCGTGATACAATGAACCATGTTATTGATGGTGAGGCTGATCGTTATGTTTGGAACTTCTTTGGTAACCCTCTGGGAGTTAGACATCACTCTGTCTATAAAAAAGAAATTTAAATATGTGGGGGGGTGTTAAGACTAACAACAGCATACATAAACTGTTTCAATAAATAGTTCCAATTGAATTTGTTGGGAAATTTGGAGGAGCTGAACTTCTTGTAAATATGGTGACCAGAAAAGATTTGTTATTTCCAATGTGGAAGTGCATATCCTGTGGAAAATAAAGACAGTCATATCTGTGGCATTTCCCAGATGCGATATTTCAGGTAACTGGACTCAATCATGTCAAAGAATTGGAGGATTCAAACCAGTCATCAGTTGGAGACGGGTTACTTGGACCAGACCACCACTTGGTAGGATTGAATTTGACACTACTGGAAGCTATATCCAGCAAAATAACAGAGCAAGTATGGTGGTGTGGTGAGGAATGATTCTAGCAACCTGATCATGGCCTTTTCAGTCCCAATTCAATGTAAAAGTAACAATCAGGCAGCGGCTATGTCTGCTATGTATGGGATTAACTGGTGCAAACAGACTGGATTCAATACTTTTGACCTTGAATGGACTCCTTACTACTGACATGATCAATAACAAGGTCACTAATAATCTCAAGCTCAAATGTATTATCAGAGACATTATCAAGGGTATCAATGGTGTTGATGTGAAGGCTTCACACTGTTTTAGGAAAGCCAATCAAGTGGCCAATTTCTAATCCAAACAAGCCTCTTCAAGTGGATGTGGGATCTTCTTCTACTCTTTCCGACATCTTCCTAAAGGAGTGAAAGGATTATTTCAACAAGATAGATGGCAGGATTATTTCAACAAGATAGATGGCAACTAACTCGTATTAGAAGAAGATATGACAAATGTGACTTCTTTGTGAGTTATACTCTTATGCTAATTTTATGAAAGGTATTGTATAGGCAGTCTTTCATCTTTTGCAAAAATTGAATTTTCAATCTTTACTTTTGCAGAGGTTAGGTCGACATCTCCCATCAAATTTATGTAATCTCTTTTTGCATTTATAAAGACATGGTAGGGTTCAAACCATAAGGCTAAACGCCTAAGGTGATGGCTTTAAAAAACAAGAGATTTGATAATTAATGCATTTGACTCAAATATTAATCCAATATAGAGCACAAAATTATTGGAAATCTTGGTTGCAAGAGTTGATCAGTTTAAACCAGAAATAGTCGTTGTTAAAACTTTCAACACTGGTGAGTAAGAGATAAATATTTTGAAACTGACGCACTCTTATTAATTGAAGTGTTGTTTCCTAGGTAAAGGAAATTACTTGAACAATAAAATTTGTAACATACCAATATGGCAGTATCATCAACTAAATCTTCACTAGAGCAAGTCAACTCTTCTATTCCAGCAAGAACACATTCTTCCTATAAATGAAAAAAAAAATGGAAATCAGCAAAGTCGTTCAAGTACATAACCTCTTAAAATAGGTCAACCGAAGACAAACCTCAGTGGTTCTGGGAAGAATCATATTCTCCAATGATAAATATCCTTGTAGCTGCAGAAAAAAAAAGGAGTATAAAAAAATATGAAAAAGAAGGTTGTTGAAATTGAAAGAAAAATGCAGAAAGATAAACCTTGGTAGCAGCAAGACCTGGTTTATTTGGAGAGTTGATCCATGACCAGTGAGGAAACCCTAGATCAAAGTTGTTCCATATCTCAGAAAAAGTAGAAGCAGCATTGTGAAATTGAGTGGAGGTAATGGTGCCATCCCATGAGGAGGAGATAGATGACATTCCTGCCTACAACACAATATCTCTAACTCAATTCTGATCTGCCTAAATATACACAAAGAAAGACGAGACGATATGTCCACGAAATCCCAAGGTTTTTTTTTTGGCATATGACTCAACTTCAATTTTTGTACCTCTTTTAAACCATAAAGTTTTTTTTTGCTAAAATCATTTCTAGAGTATGATTAAAATTTAAAGTACATAATTATGTTATATAAAAAAATAAAAAGTATTTGTGAACTATTCAAAAAGTTATAAAATTCATTCTTTTATCTATTCTTTTTAAGAAGATCACACAAAAAATATGTCAAATCGAATGAATTTATGTACACATGATTAAATTGATCAAGTTAGGTGGTTATTTAAAAAAATTTAAAATTGAGATTTAAATTATATTCGCACAAAATGTACTCAAATTCTGAATATTCTTTGGAAAAAATAAATACTACTCCAACTTCAAAAATTTCAAATAAAATAATTATTTTTTTATTTTTATTTCATTATTAAATTCTTTTTCTTTTTCAAAATAATCGTTCTATATGATTTTCATGTACTAGAATACTTTTTTCAATTTTATTATTTAATATAAAATTGTTATTTTAATCTAAATATTTAAATGACATAAATTGCAAGCAAGTATTATATAATATTCCAATTAATGGACAATTCAAATAAAAGTAAAATCATTAATGAAATATATTTACATAATCATTATATAAATATTCAACTTTCAAAATTATTATGTTACTCCTACAAATATTCTATTAGTGAATTACGGAGTTAAAAATAAATATTTTAGTGCTTAAGTTTTCTATGTCTAGCTAAATATTGTTCAAATCATAGATTTCAAATTATATTGGTGATGGGAATAAAAAAAATATTAATTCAGGATGAAATAGTAAATATTAAATAATATATTTTTTATTTATATTATTTTGTATTTAAAAAAATTGTGAATATTAGATATTTACTTATGTAAAATAATATGTTCATCACAAAATAATAAAAATAATTTAAAAAAATGATAAAAAGGTAAAGTAGAGAGTGTGAATAGTTGGAGGACTACTATCCACCTCTCTAATAATGAAGAATAGAGACTAAAATAAAGAGGGACTGGACTGTCATTTTTTATTTTACACTTCAAATATAGAGAATAAAGAATAAAATAGAACTGGATTGAAGATGATCTTAAATGATTGAGCATATTTATTACCAATTGATAGGTTGAAGGTTCGATATAGGGTGATTATTCGGGAAAAAAAAGATATATATATTATGAAATAAGAAAATAAAAATGAAACAGAAATAATAATATAATATTGAGAAGAGAAAAAAATTAAAGAGTAAAATAGAGAAATAAATTGGTATTGATTGTGAAAAAATAATAATAAAGAACTCTATATATAGAGAGAGAGAGAATAGAGAGTAAGATTGAAATATACTGTAGAGATTCAATCCTCTGTTTTACTCTTCAAATATAGAGAGTGGAGAGTCAAATAGCGAGAAGTTAGATATGGTCTAATGCTTATATAATGATGTGAGAGGTACACTAAAATGAGATGTGATAGCATTAGGGAGGTCTCTTCTCTTAGGCCTCATTTGTTTGCACTTAACAGAAGTATGGATCTTAATCATTCAAATTCATTCTATTAAGTGTGTTTCGATTTTAAGGTTCGAATCTTAATTTTTTAGATTTCGTCCATTAAATTCATTTGTTTATTTTAAAAAGAAGCCTCTTAATGGATCTGAAAAGATCTTATCACTAGGTGATTCTTAGGCCTTATTTGTTTTCATAAGATTAAGAAGTATAAATCTGAATGCATATCTGGATATTAAGATTAACATTAAGATTAAGATATCAGAATGTGAATGCTTGTCTGATTATTAAGATGTAGTTTCTAAGTCTGAATACTAAATCATTAAGATTGTTTGTTTTCAATATCTGAATGTGCATAATATTTTAAAAAAAATAGGAATTAAACACTATATCAATAAAAGTAATAATCCAAACCAAGAATACTTCTTCTAAAAAATTGTTTCAAGAATAAGATTATAACTTACCCCACAAAAAAATGACTTATTTGTTTTCTCAAACAAACTTTTCTCAATAAATAATGATAACTTCTTCCAAAGAAATTTTGATAACAAACGAATTATGACGATTAATATTAATTCACCCAAAAAAATTGTATATATGAAAAATATTAGATAAATACTTGTAAAAAATTATGAAACTTACTTATTCAAAAGAAGAAAAAAATGGTATTTGGTTAGAAAGGAGAGGAAGAAACTTGGAATTGGTCCCGAAGAGAAGCAAGAAAGAAGAGAATTTGTTTATGAAAGAGAGCTTATTATTTTAATAGAATCTAAATAGTATTAAGACTCTGTTATAAATCTGATTCTTTAAGACTCATTAAGAGATTTTCTTTTTAAAAAAAAAGAAACAAATGAACTTATTGGAATGAATCTTAATGATTAACATTCAGACTTAAAAATCAAACGCACTTAATGGGCTGAATCTGAATATTTAAGATTCAGGCTGTCATTAAGTGCAAGCAAATAAGACTTTAATATATATCATTTGTACTTATTTAATACGCTTTAAAGAAGGGCAAATTACAGAAATCATATACTTTTAAGATAAAATTACAATCTATCCTTTAAAAGTGTATAATTACAGAAATCCCCAAACAAATACATTAACAGAGGGTCTGGATACATTAATGGCCAAAAAATCAAAGCGTTGATACATTAAAAAGAGGGTCAGATACATGCACTGATACATTAAAAGAGGGGGTCAAGTACATTAATAGAGGGTTCGGATATATTAATGGCCAAAAAATCAAAGCGTTGATACATTAAAAAGAGGATCGGATACATGTGCTTATACATTAAGGGGTTGTTTGGTAGAGTGTATTAGAGAAAATAATGCATGCATTAGCTTGATGTATTAGTAGTACCTGTACACTTTTCTAACCTATGCATAACTAATGCTTGTACACTCTATTGTGTATTAAAGAGTGTATTACTAATACTATTTATTTCTATGCATTAGTAATGCAATGGGTTCTAATGCATGTATTAACATTATAAAAGACACAATTGGCCTTAAAATTTTTTTTATATCCTTTCCACCATATTTGTGGAGGGTATTTTTTTGAACAATTTTTTTTCCTAAAAATATTATGCAATGCATTATATTCAAAACTTGCATTAGATTAAATAATTACAAAACTACCCTCAAAGCCTTTTTGAAATATTTCATAACATTTTCTTTTCTTTTAATTTTCTTTGTTGCCATGTGTTTTTATTTTCATTTATTTTTCTCCGTCTTTTAATTTGTTGGTGTTTTAATAAACTTTATGGCCTCTTAAATATATTTTTTGTAGAAAAATAATAATCTAATTTCAACATAATTTAATTAAAAAAATTACTATTGTGGCGATAAATTTGATAAAAGAAATTCTTTTCCAACTTTTCACAAAATTATTTTGACTCAAATAGTACAACTATTTAATATTATTTTTGAAAAGAAGAAGAAGAAGAAGAAATAAAGTGTAAAAATAAATAAAGTGTCAACGGTATTTCTGTAAACATATATTTTCAAATAGAAATTATGCAAGATTTTTTATTTCTAATACATCAAACCAAACAATGTATAAGAAATAATGCTTGCATAACTAATGCAAGTATTAATAATGCAAACACTACTAATGCAAGCTTTACTAATACACCCTATTTTGCATTATATTATTCTTATACACTCTACCAAATGACCCCTAAAAAGAGAGTTGGATACATTAATGGAGACTTGGATACATTAATGACATTTTTGACTTGAGAGAAAAATGAGAAATTTTGAAAATTTATGAAACTTTATAGGGGATAATAGTAATAAATAAACTAAAAAGTAAAATTTATGTAATTATTCCTTAAAATAATCAGCCGTGCTTCTCTTTCTCTTAGCGTGACTTTGTTCTATCCCGCTACAAATTTTCTTCCCCTCTTTTCTTAATCAAACATCTTGAACAAGTAAGTTTTCATAACCTTTACAATATGTTTTATATTAATATTTTTCTTTTTCGGGGTATAGTAATGTTTATCAAGAACACTTCACCTCCGCTCTTTCAAGATTTATGTACAAAACTTTTTGAAGGTTCTACTGCAACAAGAGTTCTATGGTTCCTCCTCCTCCCCCTCCTCCACCCCCTCCCCCTAGTCCTCTCCTCTTATCACATTGGTTTGTTCTAGTTATCCGAGTAATTTGAGGGTATAGGTTGCCGCCAAGAACATGTATAGCTATGGAAATTCCCAGAGTATCTGGATAGAGTAATGAGATAATTAAACTAAACCCCTTCACATGTTTAGCTTATCACATAATAACAAAAATAGGAAGCTATTTATATCGTGTTCGTCATCTTCTCTTCAACTTAGCAAAACAAATTTCAAATCCGGGGCAATACACATTAGGGCACAAGGATAATCCGGCGATTCCAAATACCTTTACTTAGTCATTTGCTCAAGAACACCAGTTTCTCTCAGATCATCAATCAATCATCTACAATCCCTGGGGTGTGGGTGGGAAAAGGACATTTCAGAGACTTAATAGGCAGTAATTAGGTAACAGAGCTTGCTACATAGGAGCTAGCTAAAAATTCTTGTTCAACACATACACTAAAATTGAAAAGTCTAGCAATGCCCAAAACTGGACTATAGAAGTTATTCTGCATTCCATGGTGGATCAAGGAAAAATCAGAGCAGACATCATTTGCTTTGTTTTTCAGTGTCTGTCATACTCACTCAGAAACATATTCATGTCAAGCTGCAGTTGAGACATGGCAAAGATTACACCATTCATATGATTGATGAGATAGGAAGCATCAAAGGAACGACATGCAACTGCCATCAATTTTGAGGCTTTGAAGGAGAAGGGGACGATGGGGGCTTCAAATCTGGATACTGCAAGATAGATAAAGAAATAGAGTCAATATTTCACGAGCTTAAAGTTGTTCTCAGCAAAAAGCATTTTGATGGTTGAGCAAAGAGGAGAGATAAAAAGAACCTTTGCAGAACCATTCTTAGCATTAGTACATGACCTAAACTGATTGCCAGTAACAAAACAGAGAAGGAAAGGAGACAATAGAATTAATTGTTCCACTTTGGTAAGTTTGGCACTGTCAAACTGCTACCTACAGTGGGATGCACGGTGGTCAGGTGATAATTTTCGAGAAAGAGTTTAGATCAATTGGAATTTGTGCCAGACTCCCAAAAAGAGAACCACGGACTAAAGCATAAAATGAATCCATCGCACTATGAGACAGCCAACTTGGATACTGAAGAAGCAAGTGGAACATATATATATTCAAGAATCGTCCCAAACTCCCTTCCACTACTCCTGAGATGTAGTAAGGAATAAAGATAGTCATTTAATAGCTTTGCAATCTCAGACACTTGCTCATGGTCACGGTCGTGTAATCAAGGTGGGTGAGTGTGCACTTATATGTTGCAAGAGATAGAGAGAAATCATACATTTGGATATGGGGATGATGACCTGAGATAGAGAGAGAGAGATCATACATTTGGATATGGGGATGATGACCTAGGACCACATTTTATTGCTGAGGGTGAGCCAGCAGACTTCTTAACGGGACCATTGCTTATCTGCTCAACTTGGGTCACACCTATAGCAGATGGAGATTGACTATTAATTTCATTTGCTTGAATCACCCCATTATTGCTGGCTTGTGGTTGCAACCCCTTATCCTTCTTCTTGGGATAGATATGAACAGATGGAGGGAGAAGGGTTTCTTGGATCTCCTGCAAAGTAAAAATAAGCTTTTAACTGACCAAGGTGAAATTATCTGTGCAGAGTTTCTGATAACTAAAAACATTGTGAGTTTTTGGCAAAAAACATCCTTAAACTATATCCAAAAATTAAACTACATCCTTAGAGTATCATTCTTAGCAGAAAACATCCTTCAAATATTTAAAAGTTAACAATTTTCATCCTCCGGTTAAATATCGTCAAAAAACTAAAGGATCCTATAAAAACATGAGTAGTTCACGTGACTATCAAAAAAGTTTTCCTGTATAATTTCATTACCTGCTATAAGAAGTTCCTTAAAAAATATTTAAAATCTTAGACACCATTACTTACTGAAACAAAAAAAATGTTTGGAAGGTGTGAGGATACATTATCTACTCTTTTTCTCATTTAGTAACGCAAATAAGTTGAAGCTTAATTATCTTTACCTTTTTCAAACTCAAATTGTCCTTAGATCAGTAAAATTTTGGGCCAATCAGATATTGAAGTAATCAAAATATTGATTATGTCTCGCATTTGAGTTTCATTCTACATTGTAAGAAGCGAAATTCTCTAACAAATGCCGCTTCTACGCTCTAGCATATTTAATTGAGAAGAAACATACACAACTAATAATATTAATATCAAATTACATGAAAAATGAATGGAAAACAAGTCAAATTAAAAGATTTTTCATAATGTTAAACTCAATTACCGAAAAAGTTCACGATAGTATTTTTGATGTATCTTAGAATAATAATTACGAAGAAGTGCTAAATTTTTGTGGGATTTGTTAGTTTTTTGATAAATTCAAGTAGAAGGATGAAAATTGTTCACTTTTAAATACTTGAAGGATGTTTTCTGCTAAGAATGATACTTTAAGAATGTAGGTTAAGTTTTGGGTATAGATTAAGGATGATTTTAGCTAAAAACTCTTCTGATTTCATTCCAAGATCAGCAACATAAAGAAAGCGCTCAAACACTTATTAGATTGTCACTTAGGCCAGGTCAATGCAGTAATCACGACCCAAAAACTATCTGAGTCTTTTTGTCATTTGACAAACGACAGAATTCTACGCAAAGAATACATATAGGCAGATCATTTGCAAGCTTAATTACAGAAAATGATACAGTTGAAACGAATGAAGATATAAATCATCACAACTCAAACTACTTGGAAAAAAGGAAGAAATACCTGCCATCCTTTCTTGCCTCTTATCCCACCTCGGATAGCATAAGCCTCTTTGAGACCATTTTTGACCAATAGTTCAGCCACTTTAAACGAGTTCCCATCAAAACTACCTTCCACATCAAAGAAAGATATCTGTCAAACTCTTTGAACTACTCAAATAGCCAAGTGTTACTCGTCACTATCTGCTATTACAGCAGCTACCTTTAGAAGCATCCACTGTTTGTCAGAGCAGAGGCCATAAAGGCAATTTTCAGTAAGTGAGAGACATTCAACAAATACATGTTCATTAAGCGGGAAACGACACTATTCACTCTTCTTCTTTGCAGTAGCTATCTGATTGTAAAACACAGCTATAAAGCTAATTAGGCTGCCATCTTGGTAAGCAAAAAAGTCTCATTACCCCCTCCCCCCAGGAAATCATCAGATAGAAGGTGAGGCAACTTAAAAAGGAAAAAATTTAGGGTGGAAAGGGCATCTACACCTGCGACCACTTGGACAACCAGGAAGCGTCCCAATCGCAGCTTCACCCACCCCTCCTGCATCTACATATTACTTGACTGCGTTGACAGCCTCATGTCATGCAGAGGGGATAGGTACAAACATCCTTCTCAACCTAGTAATATAGCCGGATTGCTACAGTCACGAAGAACAGACATAAGGAGAGACATTGGAGCAAACCCAAATCTATACATGACTTCCTCGACTAACCATGAAGGGTAATGATAAGTTGACATTGTAGAATATATTCTTAATTTTTCGAACATTTTTATAACAATGGTATTCCAGCCAATTTGCAGGCACCTCGTGCCTGCTAAAATAGCACTGGCCACTTGCACTTTTTGCACACAAAAGAGAGTAATTTGATAATATTGAGAAGGATCACAAGAGAGCTTTGCAAGATTATTTGGCAAATATAACAATGGACTCACAACTACTCTTTTCCGGTCTCTCTACATGTGTATAATCTATAATTGACGCAAAATAAACAAGAGAGACACAGTCACACACATTATGCACCAGAGATAGAACCCCCCTCCTAAAACACAACACATATAATTATGGAACGAAAGACGTTTGATTCCAAACAGGAACAATCTAATTATAAGTAAATAGAGAATATAATTGATATTTTTTATATCTTCCACTATGAGCCAAAAATTAAAACAAATGGATATTGCACAAAAGCTTGCCACATCTGTACTATGCCAGAGCAGCAAATATATATGTAGAGAGAACATGGACAGTAAAAGCTGCATAAGAAAAGGTCAACCATTTTGCCACTGGAAAAATTATATCATCAGTCAAATGCTTCACTTTGAACTCATTATAGGTGGAGAAAAAGACAATTAATTAGATAGTTCAACTATGTGTACGTTATCTGTAATAAGAAAAAAACTGATGGAGGACTCAAAGTTGGAAACAGGCTACTTAGTTTGGCCCCTTTACTTTGTATATATTTATTGTTATACTGTACAACATAGGATGGCAAATGTGCAACTAAAGAATCAAAATACATACTACTCTCTTATCATAATCTCTAAACTAGTTATGTTTACATGTATGATAATTACATGAAGTCTGAGAAGACCATTTTGAGCAGCAAGAAAAAAAAAAAAGTGAAGAAGGAATGCAAGATTTTCACATAGACTTACTTGTCTATAACACAAAGTGTAGTATTTTGTGGGTCGTTGAATTTCTGAAAGAGACTGTTGAGAAAGGCATCTTCATCTCCTTGGCGGAACTCAACCTGTATCACACTCTTATTAAACATTCTCAAAGTGGGAGAAGGCAAATAAGCTAAGCTCTTGTTATCCCGAATATCTAAAAGCTGGGTATTGGGGTCATCACGAAGCTTTGCAAATGCATCAACGGCGGAGATAAATTTATACTTTTGCAAATACTCTTCGGCTAATGGTATAAGAACAAGCCAGAAAAAGGTAACCCCAGCAACAAAGAATGGATACTTAGTGAAAAAATCATCAATAGAGACCAATATTGCTTCTAAGTTGAGTTTATCTGAAGTGGGTATTGAAGTTTCAGATGAGGCAAGGGAGTTAAGAGGAAAAGAAAGAGTCATAGAAAGGAAAGATAGGTAGTAGAATTTGGGAGAGATAAGATGAATTGGGGTTTCAGTTTGTAAAACGGGAGAGAGATTTCTGGTTTTAGGGAGAGTGAGAGTGGGAAAACATCTGAACTTGGGATAAGATTGTGGGTGTTTTTGGAGAAGTAAACAACTTGAAATGCCTATGGAAAGAGACTCCATCATCATCAGAGAGAGACGTAAAAGATGTTTGAGAGAGAGACGATAAGATGTGCCGCCATTTATAACGCTAAATTTACTTGTTCCGTCTATTTTAACATTTCACAAAATATAAAACTTTTTTTATTTTTCTGATTTTAAATTAAATATATCAATTTTTTATTAATTTTACGTCATAAGAAAATTTGAAATGAAATAATTAATTAAAAAATCTATATTTTTCTAACCGGAAGAAAAAAAAATTGAATACAAGAAATTATTAAAGTCCTAAATAGTAAAGTACGTACCCAACTTGTGAAAAGGGCGCTAAAAAGTTGTATGGGGAAGAGGCTTGGTGAGGACATGAATCACTTGATCAGTAAAGGAAAGGTGGCGAGCCTCAAGTGCCTTCTGCTAAACTTGCTAACGAACAAAATGAAAGTCAATGACTATATGCTTCATCCTATTGTGAAAAACAAGATTAGCACAAATGTAGGTGGTGCGAACATTGTAAAAAAAAAAAAAAACAGTTGGTGAAGTCAACGATAGATGTAAAAGGAAAAAATATTATATTTCTAAAAAGTCAGGTTATGGTGTTAAGACTCGTGAATATAAAAACCGATTCTCACACATAATTCCCTTTATACTAAAAATATCCATCATTGGAAAAACCATTAGCGTTAGTATCTCCAAAAGCTCTGAGCCTTCGAAGAGTTGAAGGCAACCATCCCTATTTTCTCACTCCTTTAGATTCACCTGGAATGGATCTCATAAACATCAACTTCAATCGAGCCAGTTATAAAAATTGGAGAAGAGGGGGTATAAATCTCTTTCTGCTAAAAATATATTGGAATTTATTAATGAAACATGTAAGAGGACTTAAGAAGACATACCTATGATCAATGGCAGAGGTGTAATGACATGGTGTTGGCATGACTTCTAAACTCTCTTAGTAAAGAAATAGTTGAATATGTGATCTATTCTCAGACAACAGAGGACTTTTGGAATGAACTTGGAGAGGGGTATGGACAAACAGATGGTACGAAGTTGTTCCAATTATAGAGAGAGTTGAACAACATAACTCAGGAAACAATGGTGTTGGTAGGTACTTCAATAGCCTGAAGAAAAATTAGGGCCAAACAAAGGTACTTAATACTTTTATGATATGCAGTTGTGATTGAAATTATGGTGAAAAACACACAATGTAAAGATAAAAGAAGATCTACAATTGATCTAGTTACTTATAGAACTCAATGAAAACTATTGTGGCATAAGGGGAAACACATTCATGCTGAAGTTGTTACCTACCACAATACAGACATACTCAATTATATTACACAAGCAGATCCAAACGGATGTAAATTCAGCAAATTAGGTTACCATTAATGCTGAATCTATTTCTTTTATGCCAACCAACAAAAATAGACTAGAATCAAAGGAAACAATAAAAGTTTAGTTACGCTAACACATATATTAAGAGAAACACCAATTTTTGCTTTTATTGTAAGAAGCCGGGACACATAAAGGAGAAGTATTATAAACTAGTTGGATATCCATAATCCGTCAAGTTTACTAAGCCAAAAAGAGTCTATAGAATTGGGCAAGAGTGTTATAAACTAGTTGGATATTCACAATTCTTTAAGTTTACTAAGCCAAAGAGAGTCCATGGAAGTGGGCAAGCAAATAAAGGTATCACAAAAGAAGGAAACATCACAGACGGTTGGGGATAACACACCTAGAGTTCCACATCCAGAGGGATCCACAAATGACCAATGTAAGAAATTGATCCATATGATACAAGCTATGAAGGCGGGAAATTTAGGTCCTAAGGCGAATCCTAGTGCCAACTGTATGGGTAAATGATCAATCTCTAATGTCTTTGATTGTTGTTTACTGCTCTTGGTTGCAACCTCTAGATAATAGATTCATAGGCTTCTCAACACATGGCTCCTGAAAAGAATCTCCTATATAATATTAAACGCTTAGAAAATTCAATCTTAATAAAGTTACCGAATTCATATGAAGTCACAGTTTTCTTTGTTGGTTCGATACCTTTTAATTCTGGGCAACGTAAATACAATTCCTATATATATATATATATATATATATATATATATATATATATATATATACTAGAATAAATCAAATACAACTCAATATTTGAAGTTGGGTCCCTTATTGAATCAAAGTGGAGCATCCCGAATTCAATTTGTTCCTCAAACAAAATCACGCCCAGCGACTCTCACTTAATCTGAAATAGTTTTTTCTTTTTTCAACACTCTCAAGTGTTATGTCGTCTTCTTCCAAGATGAGCTCAAGTTTTTTGAATTGTCAACAAAAATTGTTGGCCAATTGACAACAGAAATAGTAGAAGCAACAACTTGACACTTCGCTTCCGTAGATGAGCGGGAGACAAACTTTTACTTTTTGGAAGACCAAGAGACTGGTGAATTTCTAAGGTAGATAACATAACCTATAGTTGATGTTCTATATTGTGGCTCACCCAATCAGAGTTAGAATAAGCATTTAAACGACATGTTGGTTCGTGATTGAGATATACTCCTAATGTACTTATGCATTTAAAGTAGCATAGCAAACGTTTGATAGCTTTTCAGTGAGACACACCAGGATCATGCATAAATTGAGACAACTTGTTCACATCAAATTTGATATGAGGCCTAACAAAGGATAGATAGTGAAGCTTACCAATGAATCCTCTATAAAGGAAAATGTCAACTATTTAATCAATTTCTGAATTAGAGAAGGTGCAAGTTGATGTCATTGGTGTTGAAACACCCTTGCAATGAGTCATATGCAATTCATTGAGAAGATTCATGACATATTTTGTGAGAAAAAAGATGGCAGTTGAAGTGGATATCACCTCAATACCCAAAAAATAATGCAAGAGCCCAAGATTTTTGAGAGAGAATTCATAGGGAAAGTGATGTGTAATTATGGACTTGACACTTACCTGAATACTTTCCATAATAATTATGTCATCAACATATATGAGGATGTATACAATAACAAAAAATCATGAAAGATAAACAAAAATGAGTTGTATTTTGATTTAACAAACTCAATACTTGTCAAGTAGGTGTTGAGCTCAGTGTACTATGCCCTAAGAGCCTACTTAAGTCTGTATATGGTCTTTTTGAGATCGCAAATGTATGTTGAATGTTGAGACAACTCAAAACAAAGAGGTTGTCGTATATCAGTGAAATCTAACAGATGAATAGGCCAGAAGGGTTGAGTAGCAATTGCAAGGACTAAGCAAACTGTTGCAGGTTTGACAACAGGGTTGAATGTGGAATGATAGTCTAACCCAGGTCTTTATGTGAAGCCTTTGGCTACGAGGCGAGATTTATACCTATCCATGCTTCCACCAGATTTATTCTTAATTCTAAACAAACATTTACAATCCACAACATTAGAAAAGGGATTAGTAGGGACCAAATCCCATGTATGGTTTCTGATTAGAGCATCATATTGTTCTTTCATTACTTCTTGCCATTGGGTATAGAGTTGTGCTTGACGGAAGGAGCGTGGAATTAGTGGAGAGGGATTGATTTTGACAAGAAAGCTATTAGGTTTGAGGCTATTTATTTTTTTAACATGGGTGAGAAAGGGTGTCTGGTTACGGTAGTGGCGGGAGTTGAGAGGCTTGGACAAATGTGGTAACTGTAGAGGTCCAATGTCTATAGGTTTGGGTGATGGGTGACACTAGTTTTTACTGGAAAAAGAGGAATAGGAGTGGATTGAGTGGGGTAGATGTAAACAAAGGTGCTCGCTAGATTGTTGAGTGAAGGTGGATATGTACTTGAGCTTGGCGACGCCGTTGAGGAAGGAAGAGAGAGAGATCTTTGAGCACCCACAGACAATGGCCGAGGTAGTTCAAAACAATATGGCGCGGCTTGGATATCATTGTGCATTTCTATTGAAGGAGATAAGTCATCCATAGAAATTTTCAAATGCTGATTTTTATAATTAGAAAATTTATTGGCAAAAGGGCAACTAGTTTCAAAAAATACTAGTACATCTCTAGAAAGATAAACTTTGGAGATGGTTGGGTCAAAAAATTGATGGAAATAATATTTATTTGAAAATATCAAATAGACACAAAACTTTCATTTTGATTCAAACTTATTTTGTACATATGATTTCAACGTCAAATAACATAAACAATTAAATTTTTTGACACTATCATAATTTGGCGATTCTTGAAATAAAAACTCATATGGACATCTGTCTTTTAAATTAGGGTTGTTAGTTTGTTTATTAGAATTTCAGCTTGATGGCATGTAGAACTCCAAAAGGTGGTTTGTAAAGAGGCTTGATGCATTAGAGTATTGGCAGTCTCGACAATATGGTGATGTTTTCTTTCAACTATAACAATTCTTTGTGGTGTATAAGGTGGGGAAATTAAGTGTTCACTACCGTGAGATTTTAAATAAGAAGTTAAAAAATAAAATGTTCACCTCTTCAGTCTGTATAAAAAGATAATATTTTTGTTCGAAACCAATGTTCAAGCAACGAATGTAGCATTTTCAGAACATCTAAAACCTTGTGTTTAGACTAAATCATTTGGGGCCACATGTATTTTTAAAACTGATCCACAAACAAATATAATATATTTTCCTATCGATAGAAAAATTCTGGTGATGGGCCCCACAAATCACTGTTAATAACTTGAAACGACATGTAACTTTGTAAAGAATTTATAGAATAAGATTGTTTGTGACTTTTGTTTGATATTTGATTGGCATGAATTACAAATGGAAAGAGAGTCTTTCTTAACATAAATGAAAAATTTATTTAAAAACAAATCTGATGTATAGCGTATTGGATGCCCCAAACGTCGATGCCACAGATCTAAGGACAACCACATTCCATTGAGGTTGAGAAGAAGAAAGAAGAATTGTCTAGCGATCACTCACAAAGGCCTCCTCTACCCCGACCTTGAATTAACGGTGCCCTCTTACTGAGATCCTTCACAAGATAAGAGAACGAAAAGAATTCAATAGATGTTTTATTTTCACGACAAAATTGAGACACAAAAATCAAGTTACTGAAAATGAAAGTTGAGCAAAGTATATTGGATAATTGAAAGCTAGAATCATACGGGTTAAATCAGTGTCTCCTATGTGAGAAATTGGTATGGTATTACCATTTATAATAGTGATTTCTTCTAGACCATTGTATTCACATGTTTTTGAGTCTATGGGCATATGATGCAACATGATGTGTATCCCATGAATCGACCATTCATTGGGCAAACTGCTGCATGTGTTATCCAACAAAGTTGATCTGTTGCCTAAAAATGATTATGAGGTTGAAGCTAGTGATCTTAGGCATATTTATATGCCTAAGTTGTAAGTAAATGCCCATACCGTGCTTGAATTGATGAATGATCTATAGGTTATCAACTTGATTTTTTTATACTTGCTATGATTGTGTACTAAAACATGTGATTAGAAGTTTCAAGAACTCTCAAAGGAATAAGAGTTAGAATGAAAAAAGAAGGAGAAAAAAGGCGTGATGGAATTGACTAAGTGTGGAAGCACCTGGGCGTGGCGTACTGGTAGGCGCGCCGCGCCAGAACCAGAAGTTCAGAAGGATTTTCTTGGCGCACCACGCCACAAGGAAGAGTTTTGCATGCATTTCTAGGCACGATGGCGGCGTAACACGCCACACTTTTTTCGATAGTAAGTGGGTAAGTACGGTACAATGTGTTCCCAATAAGGGAGGAATGACAGTTGTAAGTAACGAAAAGAAGGAGTTGATTCCTACTAGAACAGAGATCGGGTGGAGAATTTGGATGGATTACCAAAAATTAAATGATGCCACCCGGAAAGATCTCTACCCCGTTCCTTCATTGATTAGATGCTTGAGCGACTAGCGGGGCAGAAGTACTATTGTTTCTTAGATGGATATTCCGCTTACAACCAGATCTTGACTGCACCTGAGGATCGGGAAAATACCACATTCACTTGTCCTTATGAAACATATTCTTTCAAACGCATGCCATTTGGACTTTGCAATGCACCGACTATTTTGCAAAGGTGTATGATGGTCATCTTTCATGATATGGTGGAAGACTTTGTAGAGGTGTTCATGGATGATTTCTCAGTCTTTAGAAAGTCATTTGAGGTATGTCTCTGGAATCTTGATAAACTACTTGCTAGGTGTAAAGACATTAACTTAGTTCTAAACTCGGAAAAATGTCACTTTTTGGTTAGAGAGGGTATAGTGTTGGGGCACAAGGTGTCTACATCCAGTCTGGAGGTTGACAAGGCCAAGGTTGAAGTTATTGAGAAATTGCCTTTTCCCATTTCTGTAAAAGGTGTGCGTAGTTTTCTTGGTCATGCATGTTTATACCGGTGATTCATCAAGGATTTTTCCAAGATTTCAAGACCTATGTACAGTCTTTTGGAGAAGGAGGTGAAATTTGAATTTGATACAATGTGTTGAGAGCTTTTGAGATTTTGAAGAGGAACATAATTGAGGCTCCCATTCCAAAATCTCCTGACTGGGAATTACCATTTGGACTCATGTGTGATGCAAGAGATGTAGCAGTGGGTGCAACGTTGGGACAAAGAAAGAATAAAGTGTTCTTGTAATGTCCCGAAAGTCCATGACTTGGTCTAGAGCCTCACATGATGAAGTAAACCTTAAAACACTATTTCTAATCCTAACTTAATGTATTAAAACTAGTTAGAAAGTGTTAGAGTCAAAACGTTAGGAAACGTCCAAGGCGTCCCGAAACTAGTGAGATTGAACTAGTAAAATGTCCGTAGGTTTCGTAAAGGTTTGGTGTGTTGTATGAAGGTTAAAACTTGTAAAATCACTTTAAATAGGTAAATCAATGTATATAGGGTCAAAACGTCTAGGTACGACCCCATAGGACCGCCTTAGGGGTCCTTAAGTGGACCCCAACTTTAGCCAACAAGTTGCAACCAATTGCACTAAGTGGAACCAGTCCGCGTCGCGGACTTGGTGCACCCATGGCCAAAATTCATGTCTGCATCGCAGACACGTAGCGGACTCTTCTGTTTCAAAAATTAATTTATAAAATCTTGTGCGAACATCTCCGTGACGCGGACTTGTTTCCCGACGAAAATCTAAAATTTAGAATCGAGGTTTGACTTCATTAAAAGGTCAACTTAAGTGAGAGGTCTTTTGGGTATTTTAGGGGAGGGTTATATATTGGTTTAAATAAGATTTTCACCACAATTTCCCTCTCAAATCAAATCCCCAAATCAAAACCCAAAAGCTCTTACCTCTCTCTACTTTCTCTCTCTGTTCAACCTGCATTCAACCTACATTGAAGAAGCTTTAAAGCTTGAAGAAGAAGACCAAATTCCCAAGTTTTTCTACTCAAATTGGATGCTAAAGTCCTGATTAAGGTATGGTTTCTTTCACTCTTGGGATTCTTTTCCCCAGGAGGTCCTTTCAAATAGATTTTCAAACTTCCCCAAACTAGGGTTTTTCTCTACACATGGGTATTCTTTGAAAAACAAAATTCGGAATCAATTGTGATGAATTATGGTCAATTAATGTTTATGAATGAGAGGCTATGTGATGCTTAGAAAAGTCTCACTTTGTTGGTATTCTAGAAATCGTGCCTCTAGAGTCGTAACTCTACATGTCCTTATCTTTTAATCTCTTTCTTGTGCTTATAGGCAATGAATACAAGAAGGAAGAACGCTCAAAGGGTCGAAAGGAGAATGTGAATGAGGCGGTTCCCCCTCTGGCTCCTCAAAACCCTCAAGTTCCTATTGAAGAAGGGGCTATGTCTAATGTTGAGATAAGGGCGACCATTCATAGCTTTACCTAAGTGTTGGCTACTCAAGTTTGTAGGGATGCTAGGGTCCAAGTGAACCCCAATACTAGCACCACCGCATCCAGGATAAGGGATTTCACAAGGATGAATCCCCCTACTTTCTTTGGCTCCAAGGTGGAAGAGGACCCGCAAGGGTTCATTGATGAAGTGTTCAAGGTACTAGATGCTATGGGGGTATTTTCTCAAGAAAAGGTAGAATTAGCCGCCTACCAACTCAAAGATGTGGCTCAAGTTTGGTATAAGTAATGGAAGGATAAGAGGTCGGTTATAGAAGGCCGGATTACTTGGGGAGCTTTCAAGATGACTTTTCTTGATAGGTTCTTTTCCTTGGAAATAAGGGAGAGGAAAATGCAAGAATTCATCAACCTACGCTAAGGGGGTATGAGTGTGAAGGAATATAGTCTCAAGTTCACTCAACTATCGAACTATGCTCCTACTATAGTGGCGGATTGTAGGGCCAAGATGAACAAATTTGTTATGGGGATATCCGATCTTGTGGTTAATAATGTAGGTTTTCCATGTTGATTCCTATCATGGACATCTCTCATCTCATGGTTCATGCCGAACAAATTGAGGAGCAAAAGCTTAAGCAAGTTTGGTAGGGAATTAAAGAGGACAAGGGCCGATAATGGAAATTTTTCTAAGGCTAAATTTGAGGTGTATGATAAGCCAAGGTTCAAGAAGAGGTTCCCCAATCAAATCCCTTCTTCCACTCCAAGGATCAACAAAGGTAAAGGGTCTACACCCAAGCCTATGGAGGAGAAAGGTAGTGCTCCTTATGTTGAGAAGTCTACTTGTGCTAAATGTGGTAGAAAACATGACGGCAAGTGTCTAGTTGGTACGGGAAATTGCTATGGTTGTGGAAACACTGGTCACATGAAGAGAGATCGTCCTATGATGAAGGCTCAAGGGAGAGAAAATGCTCAAGCACAAGCAAGTTCTCCTAATCCAGATGCTCCTAAGAAGAATCACTTCTATGCTCTCCGCTCTAGGGGTGATCAAGAAGAGTCTCCCGATGTCTTCACCGGTATATTACAAGTGTTCTCTATTAATGTCTATGCTTTAATAGATCCGGGTTCTACTTTATCATTTGTAACTCCTTTAGTAGCTAGAGAGTTTTATGTGTTACCCGATGTCCTAATGGAACCTTTTTCGGTTACAACCTCAGTGGGTGAATCCGTTGTGGCTAGAAGAGTCTTTAGGAGTTGTCATATATCATTGCCCAATATATTTACTTTGGTCGACTTGTTAGAACTTGATATGGTTGATTTTGATGTCATATTGGGGATGGATTGGTTGCATGCTTGTTTTGCTTCCATAGATTGTAGAACAAGGGTAGTCAAGTTCCAATTCTAAAATGAACCCGTCTTATAAAGGAAATGGGGTAACTCAATCCCTAGAGGTCGAATTATTTCGTGTCTAAAAGCTTACAAAATGATCTCTAAAGGGTGTCTCTACAATGTTGTGAGGGTAAAGCACCTTGAATTTTAAGTTCCTCCATTAGAGTCGGTACCCGTAATGAGAGATTTTTTGGAAGACCTTCCGATGATTTGCCCGGAGTTCCTCCCAAATGGTAAATAGACTTCGACATAGACTTGTTGCCGGATACAAAACCTATCTCAATCCCTCCTTACCGGATGGATCCGACCGAGTTGCAAGAACTTAAGCTTCAACTAAAGGATTTACTTGACAAGGGTTTCATAAGACCTAGTATTTCTCCTTGGGGTGCTCCGGTGTTGTTTGTAAAGAAAAAGGATGGATACCTAAGGATGTGCATTGACTATCGTCAACTAAATAAGGTTACCATAAAGAACAAGTATCCTCTCCCTAGGATCGACGATTTGTTTGATCAATCACAAGGGGCAAGCTACTTTTCTAAGATTGACTTGAGGTTGTGTTATCACCAACTTAGGTTGAGAGGAGAGGAAATACCTAAAATGACTTTCCGAACTAAGTATGGTCATTATGAGTTCCTAGTCATATCTTTTGGTCTAACCAATGCCCGACGACTTTCATAGACCTAATGAATAGGGTGTTCCGAGATTACCTTGACTCTTTTGTGATTGTCTTTATTGATGATATTTGGTGTACTCCAAGAGTGAAGATGAACATATTAATCATTTGGGAGTAGTGTTGCAAGTCCTTAAGGAACACCAACTATTTTCAAAAAAAAGTAAGTGTGAGTTATGTTTAAGATCAGTTTCTTTCCTTGGTCATATTATCTCAAGTAAGGGTATAGAGGTTGATCCAAGAAAGATGGAGTCGGTTAAGAATTGGCCTAGACCATTGACCCTAACCGACATTAGAAGTTTCTTGGTACTATATGAGGTTTGTGGATGGGTGTGCGTCCATTGCTTCTCCTTTGACTACCTTGACCCAAAAGAGTGTTACATATGAGTGGTAGGAGGCATGTGAAAGAAACTTCCAAATATTAAAATATAGTCTTACCTCCGCTCCCGTGTTGACTTTACCGGAGGGTACCAAGGGTTTTGTGGTATATTTTGACGCGTCCCGAGTGGGTTTGGGTTGTGTCCTTATGCAACATGGGAAGGTAGTAGCCTATGCGTCTAGACAACTCAAGGTGCATGAGAAAAATTATCCAACTCATGATCTTGAATTATCGGCCGTAGTGTTTGATTTGAAAATATGGAGGCATTACTTGTATGGTGTTCATGCGGATGTATTTACCGACCATAAAAGTCTTCAATATGTGTTCACTCTAAAGGAGTTGAATCTCCGACAATGAAAATGGTTGGAACTCTTGAAGGATTACGACATGAGTGTTCTCTACCACCCCAACAAGGCTAATGTGCTTGCGGATGCTTTAAGTCTTATGACCATGGGAAGTGTGTCTTATGTGGAAGAGGGTAAGAAATACCTAGTGAAAGATGTTCATAGGTTGGATTGATTGGGTGTTCAGTTGGAAGATTCTCCAAATGGTGGTTTTGTGGTCCACCATAACTACGAATTGTCTTTAGTGGTTGAGGTGAAGTCTAAGCAACATCTTCATCCTTTATTGATAGAGTTGAAGGAATTGGTTCTTGGCAAGTTTAATGAGTCATTCTCCCGGGAGGATGGTGTACTTAGGTACCAAGGAAGATTGTGTGTATCGGATGTGGATGATTTGAAGAATAGAATCTTGGAAGAAGCTCATGGTTCCCGATATTCTATACCTCTGGGTGCCCCAAAAATACATCGTGATCTTCAAGAGGTGGACGGTTTAAAAAGGGACATAGAAGTGTTTGTGGCTAAGTGTCTAAATTGCCAACAAGTTGAGGCCGAGTACCAAAAGCCAGGTGGTTTGACTCAAGTAATGAACGTTTGTACTTGGAAGTGGGAAGAAATCAATATGGACTTTGTTGTTGGGTTGCCTCAAACCCAGAGGCAAAATGAATGAATTTGGGTTATTGTGGATAGATTGACAAAATCCGCTAACTTTATCCCCGTCAAGTCTACTTATTTGGCAGAGGATTATGCAAGAATATACGTTAATGAGATAGTGAGCTTACATGGGATCCCTTTGTCCATTATTTCGTATAGAGGTGCCCAATTCACTTCTCGTTTTTGGAGGTCTTTTCAAAAAGGGTTGGGTACTCAAGTGAAGCTTAGTACCGCTTTTCATACCAAACGGATGGTTAAGCAGAGCGTACTATTTAAACCCTAGAAGACATGTTAAGACTTGTGTGATAGATTTTAAGGGTGATTGAGACGATCACCTACAGTTGATTGAGTTCTCTAATAATAATAGCTACTATTCAAGTATTTCAATGGCACCTTTTGAAGCACTCTATGGTAGGCGATGTAGGTCTCCGATTGGGTGATTTGAGGTTGGTGAGTCTTCACTACTTGGTCCCAAAATAATCTATGAAGCCTTAGAGAAGGTTCGGATGATAAGGGATCGGTTGAAAACACCCTATAGTCAGCAAAAGTCCTATGCCGACAATAGAATAAGAAATATAGAATTTGAAGAAGGGGACAAGGTGTACTTAAAAATTTCACCTATGAAAGGGGTGATGAGATTTTGCAAGAAGGGGAAGTTAAGTCCCCGATATGTGATTCCTTATGAAATATTGCAACGTGTTGGAAAGGTTGCATATGAGTTGAAACTACCTAGTGAACAAACTTCGGTTCATCCGGTATTCCATGTCTTCATGCTAAAGAAGTGTATTGGTGATCCCGTATAAATTCGTCCTATTGAAGGATTAGGTGTGGATGAGAGTCTTTCCTATGAAGAGGTTCCGGTGGAAATTCTAGATCGCCAAAACAAGAAGTTGAGAAACAAAGAGGTGTCCTCAGTAAAAGTCCTTTAGAGAAACCACCTAGTTGACGGAGCAACATGGGAGGCCGAGGCTGACATGAAGTCCCGTTATCCTCATATTTTTTCTTATTAAGGTTAGTCATTCCTATGAATAATGAAAATAATAAATAAACTTGAATTTGGCTTGTTTTACTAAAATATGCATATCTATGGTAAAGGTTCATGCTAAAATGAGTTTTCATGTGAAAATTGCTCTTTGGCTTGATTTACACTTATTTGTGTTTAGTGTATAGCTGGCTTTATGAAATAGTACTGAGCATGTTGATGTGTTTTGAAAAAGGTTGGGCATAAGTGACTCTTGATGTTATGTTGAGCTCATGTTGATGTTGAGAAGATAGTTCCTCATATTGTGAAGTTCATCTCTTATATGTGGTAAATCGTGAATTGAGTTGCTATGTGTAAATGCCATATTTATGTGTTGAAATGGAGTTGTGAATTACTCCTATAGGCTTTGACTCATGATGATTTTATGTTGTTGTTGTGTTTTTGGTTGAGCTACTAGTCTTGAGTCATTCTCTCTATAAAAATATTTAAGTGTCATTCGGGGATAAATGTTCCTAAGGGGGGGGGGATAATGTAACACCCCGAAAGTCCATGACTTTGTATAGAGCCTCACATGAAGAAGTAAACCTTGAAACACTGTTTCTAAGCCTAACTTGATGTATTTAAACTAGTTAGGAAGTGTAAGAGTCAAAACATCAAGAAACGTCCAAGACGTCTGGAAACTAGTGCAATTGAACTAGTAAAACGTCCTTAGGTTTCGTGAAGGTTTGGGTGTGTTGTATTAAGTCTAAAACTTGTAAAATCACTTTAAATAGGAAAATAAATGTATATAGGGTCAAAATGTCTAGGTCCGACCCCCCCAAGGAGGGGACCCCTACTTTAGACAACAAGCTGCCAAAAGGCAGCAACCAATTGCACTAGGTGGGAACCAGTCCCCGTCGCAGACTCTTCTGTTTTAAAATTAATTTAGGAAATCTTGCAGGAACAGATCCGTGACGCGGACTTGTTTCCCGACTAAAATATAAAATTTAGAATCCAAGTTTGACTTCATTAAACGGTCAACTTAAGTGAGGGGTCTTTTGGGTATTTTAGAGGAGGGTTATATATTGGTTTTAAACCAGATTTTCACCACAATTTCCCACTCAAACCAAATCCCCAAATCAAAACCCCAAAACCTCTCACTTCTCTCTAATTTCTCTCTATGTTCAATCTCCATTGAAGAAGCTTTAAAGATTGAAGAAGAAGACCAAATTCCCAAGTTTTTCTACTCAAATTGGAGGCTAAAGTGTTGATTAAGGTATTATTTCTTTCACTCTTGGTATTCCTTTCCCCAAGAGGTCCTTTCAAATAGATTTTCTATAACGACCCGGATTCTTGAATCCGAATCGCCACCGGCGTTGTTGACCTTCAAAGGTCGCAGACAAGCCTCATCTTGCATTCATCACATTCATCTAGTTAAATTTGCGCAAAATTTAAAACTTTTTATACGTATGAAGTTTACTTAGACTTCATATAGTCATTACATAATTACATCATATACTAAGCTCAACATAAATAAAACAACCATCTATTACAAAGAATCAAATCGAAACTGAAGATGAATATATCATAAATAGTTTGCCAAACACGGCTTTATTACAAAGCTTCGAAATGAAAGTACGAAGGAAATGCTAGGGACAACATCCACTAGCTATATCTAAAACTAAGGCTAGACTAATGTGTGTAGCATCCTCGAAATCAAGAGGACCTACCAAATGGTCTGGAGAAACGCTGAAGTCCAAACCGCTGCAAGTGACGTCAATCGGCCCTCTGACCTGCACCTATAAAAATAGTAAATAGTAGGGAGTTAGTACACCACTTGTACTAAGTATGGGTGTATGCACACGTACACATAAAGCTATGCATGATCAATGAAAGCTCTTCCTAAGCAACATGCCATTTCTGGAAAGTCTAGTCATTAGACTTTCCTAATTCGTTATTTGTGAATTGTGGTATGAATATGATGTATTTTTAATGTATTCAAAGCACACAACTCATTTTCTATATGATTACAAGATATTAGTATCATCAACATAATTTTAGAACCACTCGGCGAGGATTTGAAAATTTGATGACCCCCAACCCGAGAGCTCCTAATTTGACACTTAGATTATTTTTCAGTCTTTTTCTTCTTCTTGTTGTGTAGTTCAATAATTCCTTTGGTCCTATGTTTTACTTACAAGTCCAATGATTCATTGTAGTCCCATACCCACAATGAATCGATGTAAGTAATCCAAGGACTAAGGAATGATTTCCCTACCTTATAGTGAGTCATTCTTTACACTATATGTTCATTATGTTTCATAAGCCATTCCCTATTGATCATGCCATTAGTTTCATTACTTTCATCTTAGGGAAGTTGTGTATTTAGTTAACCTTATGTTTCTACTTCCCTTTGTTGGCATCATATAAGAAGTCATTATAAGCCAATCTTATTTGGCTGTGCCCATTATTTGGTGAAACTTCATGAGTGTGATATTGGCACTTAACATTCTTAAGCTCTTCATCATTGCTCACTTTGAACATACGTTCCATCATCATCATTCATTCTCACTTTCGTAGAGACATCATAGGAAATAAGATCATGCGAGCTAACATGAAATCCTGTGTCTGCCCCACACCGAAAAGGGGTGATTCACCGGTTAAAATGAATCTTAGACCATGTGAGCTACTCATGAAATCCAGTGTCTGCCCCACACATGGAAAGGGGTGATCCCCGTCTAAGGCGAATCCATCTGAAGTGTTCACTCCACACCGAAAAAGAGTGCTCACGGCTATAGTGAACCAAGAACATATCGTGAGCATTAACTGACATAGATAATGTGAGATAAACATGAAATCCTGTGTCTGCCCCACACCGAAAAGAGGTGGAATCACCAGCCAAAGTGAAACCGAACATGCCTAGCTCGCTTAGGTGGAAACCACCGGCTAGTTCCTATGTTGGCTAGACATAGTTCAAAGACTAGGAGATTTAGGGAGACCCATACACACCTTGGTGGACAGTCTCATCTTCATGAGAATTACGTGAACCTCCGCCCTTCCCGAAGGAAGGCATCACCACTCATAACTAGCCTATCAGTGCTGCGCTCACTTTCATTTATCTTCTTTATCTTTTAGAGTTGACTCAAGTATCGTGGAAGCTTGATTCTAGATTGAGATTTACTTACTCTTTTGATGACTTATCATCCTTACTTAACATTGATGAAATGTGAATTGTCCTTACATATCATCCTTACTTTACATTGATGAAATATGAATTGTCCTTACATATCATCCTTAGGTTTTAATGAGGCTAGTCTCGCACATTCTAACACCTTCATTCGTGAGTATTATTTTAACATAGTTTCTTAGGTGTAAGTAAGACTTGTCTCACTTTTTTTAACACCCCATTCTGGTCACTTACTTAATTTAGACCCCTTTAATTATGTTATAACTCACGTTACTTACTTACTTTAGTGTAGTAGCTTCATATCATCGTTTATGGACGATGGAAACTTCATTCAATGAGTTTCATGTGTTCATAATCATTCTTTTTGAGCATGTTGGGAGTTTTCCCAATGAATGGCATGCCCTTGGTTATGGATTCACTGAATTACTTTAGATGTGCTTATTCATTTGGCATTCCAACATTTTAGTCATATAAGATAGTATAGGGTATGTTGGGACTTGTCCCATTGATTGGCATACCCTTAGTTATGGATTCATTTTGTTCTGTTGGTCATGCTTAATTTGACATTACATTGTATTGGGCACATAAGATTGGTGTAAATTTAGAATTGGCCTAGAAAATTTGGAAATGACTTCATAGCCAATTTATTGGCACAAGCCAAACATTCATTCAAATATGGTTTCATGAGATTCTCATTAGCTAATTTTTCCATCATTATTTAAAAGCAATAATGCAAGCCAATTCCATTCAACTTTTGGGCAAGACATTGTTAGCCATTTTATTGGCATAAACCAAACATTCATTCAACTTATGATTTCATGGAGATCTTTTTAGCCAACCTTATAACGTAACTTTAGGCATAACGTTTTTAAACATCTTGGACAACATAATATGATAATTTAACGAACACAACATCATCAACAAGTCACATTAACAGTAGGTATGCACAATAGACCGTAATCATCTTCATACATAACATTTTCGGATACATTTTAGCATAATATCATTCTCTTAACCAATCTTAGTTCATGACTTTAGGGTAACGTTTTTAAGACATATTGGACAGTATCATATTAATATTTGATGAATTTAGCATCTTCATAACTTCACAATAACAGCAAGACAACATTCGGACAAACACATCAACACTTAAACAATTACGGGTGTAACTAACACATCGTCGATTCATGATTCACGTTTTAAGCACTTAACTTTATACGATCACAACTTCATAGGTTAATCGATATTCATATTTCAAGAACATTACACATAATATCAGCCAGCACCACATACCAACAACGTGATCTCTAACCTATTCAACATTGAATTGAAAAGGATACTAGGGACAAGGGAGTTCGACGAGAACACAGGAACAACCCTAGTTTTCAAGATCTTTGAATCGTTGGAAAGAAAGTTCTCTTGGAGAAAGAAGTCAAGGAGAGAAACCCATACCTTATGTAGAATTTAATCTACGAAGATCACCTTGAAAGAAACCTTGAAGAAAACCTTGAATTCGCCTAAGAACTCTTTAGCATTCTACGTTTTCTTGCGGTTTGTCGCCTACTGCCTTAGCGTCGTGAGTCTCAACGTTTTGATCATGATTTTTAGGTTTAGGAACTGATCTTGAATTAAAAAACTTAGTTTTGATAAGTTAATTTAATAAACTAATTAACCAATTACCAAAACGCCCCTCCTAAGTTGACTAAACATAGGAGAACATAACACTTAGTCAAATCTGGAAATTGGTGTTGACTATGGTTTCGGTCAACATTTTGACTTTATATTAATTAAAATCCTTAATTTAATTAAATTAGGGACCTAGGGTAAGTACTAAAGTACCCCTAAGTCATTGGGACCATAATCAAATCTTTAGGACCATCCTAGGTTAAGTACTAGGATGTTTCTTGAATTATACTAGGTTAGTGTAAGGATTTCGTTTTGACCATTTAAACTAATTTATTAAATTTCTAATTTAATTAATTAGGTGACCTAAGGTAATTACTAAAGTACCCTTAAGTCGTTAGGACCATAACCAATCCTTTGGACCATCCTAGGTTAGGTACTAAGTTGTCTTTTTCTTGTCTTAACCGAAATCTGGAAAGTTCCTTTGTAGTTTCGGTTTTAGCCCTTTTAAATTAATTAATTAGGTAACCTAGGGGAATTACTAAAGTACCCCTAAGTTTTTAGGACCATAACTAACCTTTTGGACCATCCTAGGTTAGGTACTAGGTTGTCTCTTTAACTAGTACTAGGTTAGTGTCAATCCGGTTTAGTCCTAGGTTATCGGGTGCACTAGTGGGTCCATTTCGGTTAGTCCTAGGTTAGTTAGCTGGTTAGAACAGTTAGTTAGGACCTAGAGTTGATTAGGAAGTTAGGCCCCACATGGAGGGACCCGTCCGCACATGCTGCCCCTTAACTACCCTAACCGAATTTGGTTAGGGTGGTCCCCTTCCTTTGGCAGATTCCCACATGCCCATGTGCTTGTACATGGGTTGGTTGTACATTCCTAACTAACTATTATTGATGTCCTATGTGAAATATTTACTTATTGTCCCAAGGACCCTCACCATGTTCTTAACCACTGCTTAATTTACATGATCATTTTAAATGGTCATGTGCTATGGTACTAGGCTTGACACTTGGATGCCTAGCACCTACTGTGTTAGTATATTATAGCTTAGGGTCTTCCTTGTAGGTACACTTCTTGGTCAATGAATCTTGGATTGGGTATGACAATCCAAAAAAGTATATTTCTTATTCGTATATAGAAAATTGGCTAATATCCCTTAGCCAATTTTTCTATACTATGCCCAATATTTATCAATATTGGGCATTGGGGATGCCTATGTACACCTAATAGGCTATCCTAAGGGCATACCGGTTTCTTCATTAGACATATAATTTTTCGGAATGTTACATTTTCAAACTTCCCCAAACTAAGGTTTTTCTCTACACATGGGTCTTCTTTGAAAAACAAAATTCGGAATCAATTGTGATGAATTATGGTCAATTAATATTGTTTTAAGTATATATTCATGGTTAATTCTTGTTATTCACTCAAGATTCCCATGGACCCATGTCTGTCCCCAATCTCATGTAAACCTTGAATTGATATGGTGAATTGTGGACATGATGAATATGTTGATTGACTATATTGATGTTAATTATGTTATTTTTTCTTGAAGTTACCTTAATTACGCATTGGTTTTGTACTCTTTGGTAATTTAAGTATGAAGGCAATGAAAGGGCAAGAAGGTACGAAGATTGATTCTTCTTGAATTCAATTATGAAGTATGAGTTAGTTAGATTGTAATGCTTCTATGTCTAATGTGTGGGTGTGATGTTGATAGCAAGTATTCCTCATCCTTAACCCTAGACTATTGAATTGGTTATGAAGTATGCAAGTATGTGATGGTATGATTATTATATGATTGAAAGTAGTTTCTCATGATTATAATAAAGTGTTGAGTGAAAGGTTTACTCACTTTGTATGTGGTTTCTAAAGTGAAAGGATAGTTCTCACTTATGAATACCTATGGGCTATTATGATGCGATGTTCACATAGGGGTCTAGAAGAGACTAATGTGACCTTATATGGTCAGTATGATGATTACTTAAGGGAATAAATTCTTATCACCTAAAGGGCATGTAAATGAGATGGAGGTCTCACGTTTATCAAGTCCGGCCTCCCACATGGGTTTCTTCACGTTTAACAAGTCTAAATTCCCAAGATATGTCTTGCCTCATGAGATGGAAACCTCCACGTTAGTAAGTCAAATGTGCCCACATAGGACTATAGCTTAGTGGATCCACCTAGATATCTATGTAAGATTTGTTACACTTTAAGCAAGTGTTAACCCTTTCTTTTCGGTGTGGGAGGAGAACATCGGATTCCATGTAGCTCACATGGTCTCATGTCGGTTATTGCACTTATTTTCCTAATGTAATATGGTAAATGAATAATTCAAGTATGTGAACTATTATTAGGTCTTGTCTTAAAGGTTACTACATAGGGTGAGGGAGGGTATGAGACTTCTCCTACTCATTGCACATATGGGACCCTAAGGGATGGTCTTAGTAGTGTTCTTATATGAGTAAGTCATGTTATGTATGTCAAGTTATATACGAACTTATGAATCAAACATGTTATGATAAAGTATGAGATTATGTTGTATGTATATAATAAGTGACTTAATGTGATACTTAGCTTTGGATAGGGTTATGGGGTCCTATTCTTGGCATTACACTAGTTTTGCTTTAGGTTGCCTATGTGTTGGGTTAATATCATGTTAGGTTGACTTATAATGTTCTATATGTGTACATCTTGAGTTATTAAACATAAAGCATGTTTTTTAATAAATTGTGCATTTTCTCATGCATTGATGATTTTATGCATAGGAACCATACTTAGTACATGTGCTTTGTGCTAACCCATATTTCTTCCCCTTTTCCCCAACATTGTAGGTTCCAGCCATTGAAGAGCTTCTACACCACTTTGCAAGGATACTTGGACTTCTTTCTCCAAGTACTTGGTGAGTCCTCCAAGTTCGAGGATGGTGCCTTTTGATCTACCCTTGTAGTAGTTTTGTTATAGTCTAAAGATATTGTTGTAAGCCCTATGTGACAATATGTACTTGTGTAAGGGCTATGCCCAAATATTGTACTACATTTAGATGGTTTAATGTGAGACGATATTATTAGACTAAATCCTTATATGTTGGTTATGTCGACTAAATGAGAAGCCTATGTAAGCTTCATATGCGAGGAATCTAAGTAAACTCTATATGTATATATATAAAGTAAGCGAGAGGTCTATGTATACCTCAATATGTATAAAGTTTCAAAATTTTCCATATTTCGACCTATGAAATGTAATGATGAATGCTAAGAGGCTAGTCTTAGTCCTATTCGAGGATGACGACGCCGGTTACGTCTAGGGGGTGCTCCTCGGCCATGACAGTTCTACTCGATCTATTATGCAAGCAAGACCCTTGACGCTACAAGGAAATGCTAACTCTAGTGTTCACCTTCGACAAGTTCAGATCGTATTTGGTAGGTACTAAAGTGATTATATTTACTGACCATACAACTATTAGGTACCTATTCAACTAGAAAGATGCGAAACCAAGGTTGATTCATTCGATATTGCTTCTCTAAGAATTTGACCTTTAGATCAAAGATAGAAAAGGTGCTGAAATCAGATAGCGGATCACTTGTCTAGGTTGGATGATTTTTCCTATGTGAATGAAGGTGAGCAAATCCGGGAAGAGTTTCCGGATAAACAATTGATGGTTCTAGATATCTCTCAAGTGCCATAGTATATGGACATTGTGAATTCGATAGTGATCAGTGAAGAGTATCCTCCGGGTGCAACTACCCAACAAAAGAAAAATCTCAATCATGATGCCAAGTTCTACATCTTGAATGAACCATTCTTGTTCAAGCAAGGTGCCGATTGGGTAGTGGAAAGTTGCATTCTGGAGGTTGAGGTCCACAAAGTGCTTGAAAGTTTTCATGCTAGCCCATATGGAGGTCACCATGGAGGAGAGTGTATTACTCATAAGGTACTACAATCTGGTTTCTTTTGGCCCTCGTTATTCAAAGATTCTATTGCTTTTGTGAAGGGGTGTGACAAAAGCCAAAGATTGGGTACTATTTCAAAAAGACATGAGATACTACTAAATAACATTTTGGAGATGGCAATCTTTGATGTGTGGGGTATTGAGTTCATGGATCCCTTACCGCCATCTAGTGGAAAGTAATACATTCTTGTGGTTGTAGATTATGTGAGCAAATGGGTTGAGGCGGTCGCACTTCCTTATAATGACTCAAGGGTGGTGATAAAGTTCATCAAGAAACACATCTTCACTCACTTTGACACTCCAAGGGAAATTATAAGTGATGGAGGTAAGCATTTAATTAACCATATCGTTATGAACTTCTTGCTAAGTATGATATTCGTCATAAGGTTGCTACAACTTATCATATTCAAATGAGTGGCCAAGTAAAGGTGTCGAATAGAAAGGTTAAGCAAATTTTACAGAAAACGGTGAATGCACAAAAGAAAGATTGGTATGAGAAATCGGATAATGCATTGTGGGCATACAGGACTGCGTACAATACACCCATAAGGACTTATCCCTATCACATCGTATTTGGAAAAGCATGTCACCTTCCGGCAAAATTGGAACATCAAGCTTATTGGAAAATTCAGAGGTTGAACTTGGACCCCGAGCTAGCCAGTAAAAAGAGAGTGAATCAACTGCATCAACTTGAGGAGTTTAGGCTCCACATGTATGAGAATGCCAAACTATACAAAGAAAAAATGAAGAGGTGGCATGACAAGAACATAGTGGTTCGCACTTTCAATTCGGGAGATAAGGTATTACTCTTTAACTCTAGACTAAGGTTATTCCTCGGAAAACTCAGGTCAAAGCGGAATGGTCCTTTCGAAGTGGTGAGAATGACACAACATGGTGCAGTTTAACTTCAAGGTGAAACTGGCCCTACGTTCTAAGTCAACAGGCAAAGGGTGAAACACTATTTTGGTGAATATTTCGATCGTGATCGGGAGACTATTGAGTTAAATAATGAATGATCCAAGTTGCATCGTGTCGCAACGTTAAATCAAGCGCTACATGGGAGGCAATCCATGAACAATATGTAGTTAATAGGTAGTTGTTTTTCCATTCTTGAAATTCTTGTTAGTAGTTTACTTTAAAATTTAGCACATAGGTTAATTTTAGTTAGATAGGATTTTTCATTACTTCTAACGTAGCTTATAATAGTACAAAAGAAAAGAAAAGAAAAGAAAATCTGATGCCAGGCACGCCACGCTTGGCATAGAAGTTTAGAATTTTTGGGCGCTTGTGCATCGCGCCTCCATAGTGCATGCATCTGATGGCTGGCGCACTGAGAAACGCGGTGCACCATGCCTAGAAGTTCAGCGTCAAGTTTTTGGTGCTCTACTGGCGCCTCGCCACCCCAACGCGCCCATACCCAGATTTTTAAAATTCGGGTCTTAACCCGGATCTACCCCGACCCAACCCTTTTAAATCCCTAAATTTTTCATTCTTCCCCTCATTCTCTCATTATCAACCGACCCAACTCCCCTTTCTTTCACTTTCTCTTCTTTCTCAACTCTTCTTCTTCCACAAATCATCCATTAACTTCCCAACTTAACTCTTATCTCCCCCAAACTAACCCTCCATCCTCCCATCCTCCACTTATAAAACCAACCACCCATTTCCTTTTCTTCTCCATTCCCACACATATTTTCCTTTTCTTCTTCCCCCTTCACCACTTCCCAAACCGACATCCCCCCTTATTTTTATTCTAGTTTTCTCTTCTTAATAGGTTCCAATGGCTCCTAAAGTGAAGAATGTGGCAGGTTTGAAGAGAAGTATAAAGGGTGAGGCTTCTGGGTCTAACACTAGGGACCCCGCTTGAAAAATTGGCTAGAAAGAGGTGCAGGAGTATGGGCTAATGTGGTTTGACTACCAAAGAAAGGCCAAATACTTGGGAGACGAATATGTTGATGAGGTAAACTTGAAAACTCACTTTCCGGGTATATATAGGAGTGTCATAGATTCAGGCTTGAGTTATATGTTTAATCTTCCGAGGGACTGAAACTTGTCATTGGTGCGTGAGTTTTACGCAATTTGGTTGGCTGAAACAAAACATACTAATGTGCATATTACAGGTAGGGATGTTAGATTTACTGCTAGAGTGTTGAAATAATTCTTGGGGACCCCAAATTGTGATTCCGATGAGTTTAATGCATAAAGGGAGAGACCTCCATATATGGATATATGACATACTTTATGTGGGGTAGAATCTACTTCTAGGGGGGGCCGGAGTAAGGACACCGAGATGCATAACACTCTTCACTTTTCTAACTTCAACCTAGTCACTCGAGTGTGGTTGAAAATTGTTTGTTGCGTGTTGCTTCATGCGAAACATTATCTGAGGTCACTAAGGATATAGTTGTGCTTGTCTACATGCTGATGAAGGGGATGCCCATTAATGTGGGGGCGATCCTTAGCATAATATGATGAAGTTCCGAAATAATATGAGGTGGCTTTTTTGTTATGGGGGTTTGATCACCCATTTTCTGAGGGCCTAAGACATAGAATAAGAGGCCTGTGACTTGACCATCACCTTTCACTCGGATCTGACGGGTAAGATAGTCGATGTCACTAGGACTAAGGCCCTTGATACATCCCATGGACTAGTTCTATCTACCTAGGAGAGATAAGACCGTGACGGTAGTGTCATGGCTCAGATGTTCGGGATGGCTGAGTTACAATAGAGGATTAGTGGACGTCATGTTACTGATGATGAGATGGAGGAGATAGTAGAACGTTACCCCTTGTTTGAGAGTGCAACATTTTTGTGCAAAACTGGTCCTGCCTTTATGGAGCCTTTAGATGATGATGAGACCACTGATGATGAGGCGAGGGACGATGATGATGAGGATGTTGATGCTAACGAAGGGAATGCCTTGATGGTGTTTGATGGGGGTGACGACGAGGCCTAGAGGCCCTGGGTAGTATTCCTACCTTATACTTTGTTTTAATTGTTTTACAGTGCTTATCTTTAAAGTGTGGGGTGGGGTATTCTCTGTTTATATAGTTATTTACTGCTTTATCGAGTCTAGTTGATAGTTTCTAGTTTAAATTTTTTCTCTCTCTTTTGGGTTCCTTAGAGTTTGTTTTGAACCGAATAAGATTAGTTTATTGCTTTATTGAGTCTTTGAGTCATCTTAGGAGTGACAGTTTCCAATGATGGATGGATGACGACCGTCTTAAGGGAAAATTAGTCACATAGAGGAGTAGGATTGAAAAACTAACCTTGGTCTTTTGAAGCTATGTCGTAATAAGGTAGTTGTACTTGGAAAAATGTAATAGCTTAGTGACCTTGTAACTAGCATGTGTTCTTAAGTTTGACTTAAAATAAAAGAGAAATGGGCTTAATTGTGTAGTAATATCGTAATGCAACTTGTATGAGCAAGTTAGTTGATATATCCTTACATGTGTCATAATATCATGTGCGGTGAAAATTTATTGGTTCTTTCTTAACTTGATATCTAGAAATTGCCTTGTGTGTTGAATGAGTAGCTTGTATAACTTAGGGAATGTGATTGAGGCGTTTCGTCGAAATAACAAATTCTTGACCCTACTTGTATGTCTACTAGTGAACTTATTCCTAGTGCGCCCCATTGAGCGTTTAGCCTTGTTTTGTTGATAAACCACATGATTAGCCGAAACCTGTTATTTGATACCAAGTCTTTTGATCCTATGAAAATCCTTAATGCACTATGTTAAAAAGAAGGGTTGGAAAATGTTGGTTGATATAACTAAGGGTGAATTGCTACACTGTGTGAAAAAATATTCTATTTTGGCCCTGGTCCTTAGTGACAATGTGCACCTTGACTAAAATCGAGGGTGGCTAATTTAAAATTATGCTCGAAACATTAGTATTGATCCTATCAAGGATAATGTGCACCTCACTCGGATGTCAAAATCTAGAGTTTGGGATGGCTAGTGCAAACGTAAATAAAAAAAATGATGAAAAGAAACAAAGGGAAAATACAGAGCAACAAATGGGGTATATAGTCATGAAGTGTGTACTAAGAGAAAAGAAAAGGTAGGAAGGAGGTTGTTGGCTAAATGATAACATGTGCATTAGAGAGGTGTAGTGACTAAATTATTCTCAAAATATTCCCTCCCTTACCTTAAGCCGACATTACAACCAAATGAAAGTCCTCTTGATTCCTTGAGAAGTATAATGCGAAAGTAAGAATACACTATGGGACAACTTATGGTATGTTGAGGAAAGTAAGAACTTTGTTTGTGAGAGTAAGTTTTTTGTTTGAAAAACAGGCCTTGTTGATCTTGAAATTTCTTGAGTGAAAGGCTATACTAAACATGAACAAGTGAGGGCATTCATGGCATGTGTAGGATTATCTAATTGTTGTGCAGTATGAGTTTGCATTAGCCCGGAAAAATAACAAAAGAGTCATTCTTTGAGCATGCGTGTAATTGGTGTAATGTTGTGAATTGTTTCATCCAATGAGAACAACAAGATCATGATTAAAAATGTTTGGTTGATTTTAAGGTGGGTTGATAAGTCCAATGGTTGTGAAAAAGAGTTGATAGTCTAAAGATTGTTTGAGGACAAACAAGAGTCTAAGTGTGGGGTGGCGATCTTAGGCATATTTATATGCCTAAGTTGTCAATAAATTCCCATACCGTGCTTGAATTGATGAATGATCTTTAGGTTATTAGCTTGATTTTGTTATACTTGCTATGATTGTGTACTAAAACATATGATTAGAAGTTTCAGGAACTCTCAAAGGAATGGGACTTAGAACGAAGAAAGAAGAAGAAAAGAGGCATGGTGGAATTGGCTAAGTGTAGAAGCACCAGGGCATGGCATTCTAGTAGGTGCACCGCACCAAGGTCTGAAGATCAGACAAGGATTTATGGCGCACTGCTAGCGCGCCACGCCAGACCCAAAAGTTCAGAAGGATTTTCTTGGCGCGCTGCTAGGCGAGCCGCGCCACAAGGAAGAGTTCTACGTGCATTGCTCTGCACGGTGGTGGCACAACACGCCACACTTTTTCCCACTTTTCCAGCCTTTAAACATTAAATAAGATTCCTTATTTGTGTAGGATTTGTTCCCAAATTTTCCTACTATTACAAATAGATCCTTAGGCCTCCATTATTAGGCGTTTTGTTTAGTGTGCAAGAGCAAGAATTCAAGTTTGTAATAGGTTTTTATCCTTTAATTCTTCTATTTTCTGGAAATCGCATGAAATATCATATTTTGTGGTTTTCAAATAACATGAGTAGTTAAACGCCCTAGTTCTGGGGCTGTAGCTGTGAATGTAATATTGAATATTTGAGGTCTTTTGAATTACTTTTCGATTGTCAACACAAGTTACTTTTATATTCTTGTTTTACTATTTATTCTTGCAAACCATAAGACAATCCAGTGTCTAATCTTGAAATCGAACGAGGAGAGGTTGGATAGACCAGAGAATATAGAGAGCTCGGTCCACCCATTAGATTGAGGTGATTAGTGTTCAGAAGTGACGCTCAAACAAACACCTTACTTTGTTACGAAATAGAATGAAATATAAATGCTTGTCAGTTAGTCTATTTATTCCCGCTCAACGATGTAGTAAGATAGATAACTAGGGTAGGTGACAAGAGACGAACAACCCGGATCATATTAGCAACCCTATAAACCACTAACTTGACAACTAAAATTATTTCTAAGCCAATAATAGAACATGACATTCGTTATGTGTTGCAGACCTGGAATAGCTTTAAAACTTGCTTGAAACATTATATCAAAGTCGTTCAAAATTAGTTGCTTTTATTTAGTGTATAACTATTAGTAGATAAATAACAAATCATCAACTCTTGAGAAGGTTACTTTTTACTTTTAGTTGTAGAATTAAGTGAATATAAGTTGATCATAAGTCCCTTGGGAACGATAACTCATTTCTTAATGAATCTATATTACTTGCGTGACCACATACACTTGTGTGTATACTGGGGAGCAACATCGACAAACGCGAGCAGAGTGTCCAAGTCAGTTACATAACTGACACACTAAGTTTTATTTTAAATTGGTGCGACGATTGCGTCGTGACTAAGAACGTTGCTGGTAGTTGTTGAACGCCTATTTGTGTTGGTGGATCTAGTCCACGTTTGAGAGTTGGTATTTTGAGAAACAACAAGAATAATTATAGTGGATAGAGGAGGCACATTGTGTTTGAAGAAAAGTTTATAATCACTAAGTTTTTTCAAACAATTTAGCATATGAAATTAGGGAGTCACGTACTCGAATCACTTTAGAGATTTTGTGATCTTCTAGTCCAAGAGCAATGATAATCTTGAAAATGAGTTGACCATTGGTAACAGGAACTCTTGCAGCCGCAAGCTAAGTTAACGAAATTGGTTGAGATAGTCTGTTACAAGGAGACTCTATTTTGTGAGATGAGCATAGGGATATCACAAGCTGAATATGCGAGTTTGTGACTAATTTGCATATGTCGTATGGAGGAAAATCTAGTTTACTTTGGCTATGGCTGCAACGGTTGCAATGGCAAAAAAAGTCGTATCTACTGATGCTAAAGTTGCGGTTTAGATTAACTATTCCTGACGAAATCAATTAACATATCGGGGTTGAAAATCGTCATATTGTTGTTGGTAGTGGTATCACCATGAGCAGGGATAGCCCAATCTAGATGGCCATAAAGTTTGTGTCCTTTCATGAGGACGGACACTTGGGCCTTCGACAATGAGAAGTTATGGTTTTCAGTAAGTCTCATCGAAAGCTTTGATGCCATTAGTGGTGGGTGGGTAATAAGAAACTTAGAACTCTATGAGGAGAAGAAAATTTCTTTATACCATATAAAAGTCTGAGATATGGAAGAAAAATATACTTTTATTCACGTACAACCTTCTTTTTATATATAGTCAATACATAATTGATAAGGTACATTACCATCATAGGACATGAAACTAGGGATATTCATGGTTATGGTTAAGAAATCAAATTGAACAATAATTTGAATCAAATCGATCAAATAACCTATATTCCATTTGATTTGGTTAGGTTTGGTCTTACATTTTAAAAACCGATACTATATGGTTCGATTTTGATTTTACTAAAAAAACAACCGCAAAAATTATCAAATCGAATCGATAAATTAGATATATAAATGCTATAATTATTTATATATTATTCATAAATAAAATATAAACATTTTGTTAGATTTTAATTAAATTAAATCTTTAACTTTACCATTTTCTCAAGTCTCACACATAAGCCCATCTATCACAATCCTAAGTCAAAGTCCATCTTCGTCTTGAAAAAATGGATAACATTGACAACCTATAGTCTATTGCAGAAATCACATACTTTTAAGGCAAAATTACAATCTATCCCTTAAAGTTTATAATTATAGAAATTCATCAGACACAGATACGATAATATAAGCGCAGATACATTAAAAAGAGGGTCAGATACATTAACAGCCAAAAAATAAAGTGTTGATACATTAAAAAGAGGGTCGGATACATGTGCTGATACGTTAAAGGGTTGGATACATTAATGGAGGGTACGAATACATTAATGAACAAAAAATAAAAGCGCTGATACATTAAAAAGAGGGTTGGACATATGCGCTGATACATTAAAAATAAGGTTGGATACATAATGGAGGGTCGTATACATTAATGACTTTTGACTTAAGGGAAAAATGAGAAATTTTGGAGATTAGTAAAACTTATAGGGGATAATAATGGTAATAAGTAAACTAAAAGGTGAGATTTCTATAATTATTTCTAGTCTTTATTGGCAATAAATAACCCACTTAAACTTTTTAGCAATTTTTTTTTAAAAAAAAATTATTTGGCATTAAATAGTCACATCTTTTTAAAAATTGATTTATTTTCTTTATTTTTCTCTCTATTTTCTATCAGTTAAAATATTTACTTTTACTTTTCTTTTTTTCTCTTTCCTTATAATTTATGAACAAAAAAACTTACGGTATTTTTCAATTTTCTCTTTCTTTCTTTTTTTCTCTCCCTCTTTCATGTTTAATTTTTTTTTAATCTTATTCTCTAAAATATTTTCATTAAATCAATCACAACAGTAACTCTTCACAATAATTAAATCAAATCATAAAAAAAAAATTATATTGATTGTCTGGGTTATTTTTTTTAAAAAAAGTTGAGACTTTCTACATTCCTTATCTTGTAGTTAGATGCAAGATTTTTTTTTCTTTTGAAAAACTTTCATATTTGTATTATAATTCTACAACGTTCCCCCCCCCCCCCCCAATAAAATTGCAGCGTTTTGTGATTTCTGGAATTGACGTTTTTTCAAATTTCACTAAATAATTAATTAATATATTTAGGATAATATTTTAAAATATTGAATTTCGTTGATTAAATTTGATAATGAATATTTATTTTGTCTCCAACAAATGTATCTGAATTTGTTAATGAATACAAACGAACTCATAACAAGGGTCCCCATATAACAATGTAATTTTTTTAAAATTTGAATTTTGTTGATTGCATTCCAAAATAGTAATACAAGCAACTCTATACCTATGTAAAATTAGAAAGATACTAATGCAAACAAATGTATACCAATTTATTAATGAATATGACAAATGTATTCAATAAAAATATATACCAATGTAAATTTGAAAGATGTTAATGCAAAAAAATGTATACAAATTTATTATGAATACGAACAAATGTATCCAATATAAGTGTTAGAAAGATATAAATGCAACAAAAGTATATCAGTTTATAAATGGATATGAACGAGTGTATCCAATACAAATGTATACATATGTAAAATTTGAAAGATATTAATGCAAATAAATATAAATGTATACCAATTTATTATGAATACGAACAAATGTATCCAATATGGATTGAGTTCAAAGGCAAAATAATTTGCAGGTAATGAACTCATAGGAATACCTTTGAAATAAGAATAATCATAATCAAGATATTATTTGATAATTTTAAGAAAAGATATAATTCTAAATAGTATTTAGCTAGTTTTGAGTGGAAATGTTTGGAACTTGGAAGATAGAATATATATGGTATTAATTTTCTTTTATTATTTAAAAAATATGAAATAATTTGAAGGGAGAGAGATAAATTCTAAATAATCTTTTGCTAGTTTTAATGAGTAATGGTTGGAAGTTAGAAGAGAGATGATGTTGAATATCTTTAATTATTTTACAAAATAATTTTATAAATGTTGATATATTACTGAAGCTGTCAATATGGGCTAGGCCTGTTGGGCCGGCCGACCTCGCCTAACCCGGGATTTTAATAGGACTGGACTAAGATTTTTAAAGCCCATTTAAGAAAAGAGCTTTTTAGTTCGGCCTGAATAATCCTGCTGATTTGTGGGCTTCAGAAATATCTGTAGGTCTGGCCTGTGGGCCAATAAAAATTAATTAAAAAATATAATATAATTATTTAAAATTAGCGAGAGTCCAAACTCAAAATAATTAGGTTAATATTTCTATTTAGATATTTCTACTTTTGCTTGAAAAAAAAACTTACATTATAAAGATAATTTTATTCAGGGAAGCCTATATAAATTATATTTAGAGAATATTCACCATTTATAGCAATAACATTTTTTTCACTTGATCACTTTTAATACATTAATAATACAGTTTTAATATTTATTACAAAGAATAATTTATTATTACAAGTTTTATAGATGATTAATACATTTATCACATTTTAATACACTTATAATATAATGTGTTAATTTTTTTACAAAAACAACCATAATATATTTTTAAAAACAGTTATAATACATATTTATTGCATACATAATTCACTTTTAATATATATTTCAGATTTAATATAGTATTGCTATAAATGATAATAAATAAAAAGTATTGCTGAAATTAGTAATTATTTATTAAAAGGTATCATTCCAAGTAATTTTTCCTTTTATTTATGGATTTTATTAACAAGTAGTAACATTAACGTCATGTAATATTATTTTGTCGATATTTATGATAATATTTTTAAATTATAATTTATGATTTAATTTAATATTTATAAAAAAAATATAATTTTTAAAAAGTGGGCTGCCCCGGCAAGCCTGTAGCCCACGTACTTGTAGGTTGAGTCGATCGTTTTCTGGCCCACAACAAAAATGGGTTAACCCGTCCTGACCCGTAAAATGTCAAAGCCTGTATAGGTTAGCCCGGATGGGGTGGGCTAGGCCATGTTGACAACTCTATATATTACTCTAGGCTAATATATGCCAATTTTTTTAATTTGTTTATTAATTGTTAATTAATATTGGGCTATATGCTGTCAATTGTATGTAACACTTGTCTATCTATGTCAATTCCTCCGGTCTCCTACCCTTCACATAAAATAGTTACACTTTGTCTTGATTGAATCACTTTGTTTGTGTAATAATAACTCTAGTATTGCTTAATTGAACCAACTGTAGTTTTTTGTGGAGATGTTTGTGTCTGTGGAGATATATACGTCCTCAAAAAAAATATCACTTTCAAATCGAATAAACCAGAAAACTGAACCAAACCAAACAAAACCGACAATAACCAAATCGACGGTTATTTTTTTGGGCAACTTTCACATATAGCAAACATAAAATTCATATTTGTATGCTATAGCAAAGTTTGCACAATTGCGCTCCATAACAAACTTATATATGTATAATTCACTATACATATACAATTGAAGTGAATTGTATAAAACGAGAAAGAGAGAAATTATATACAATTTGAATTATATAAAACGAGAAAGCGAGAAAGACAGAATTGAATTGTATAAACGAGAAAGAGAGAAATTGTATACAATTTGAATTTGTATAAAACGAGAAAGAGAGAAAGGCAAAAAGAGACTTGTGCAAGGAATATACAATTGAATCAAATTGTATAAAACAAGAAAGAGAGAAATTATATACAATTTGAATTTGTATAAAACGAGAAAGGCAAAAGAGACTTGGGAAGAGAAATATTTGTATTGTATAATTATAAGTGTATAGGACGAAAATATATGTATTTGCATGTGTTTATACAATTTTCTCTCGCTTTATACAATTAGAAACACAATTTATACAATTCTATTGTATAAAGCGAGAGAAGCGAGCGACAGGAAGTGAGCGAGAGAGGGAGAGTGACGAGCGAGAATATGAGGGAGAGAGGGACTAACAAACAGTTTGCTATGGAACACAAATAAATCAAAGGGTAGCTACTATATTTATTTTATATTATTAGTTTGTCATTTTATACAATTATCCCTATTTTTTTTCTATTAGTTTGGTTTGGTTTTAGAAATTTAAAAAACCGACTAAATTGATTTGATTTTAATTTTAATCAATAACCGATCAAAATCGAAACAGAACACCCTTATAGGAAACTATTAAAGTCCTAAATAGTAAACATGACTATCCAATAACAGATTCCTAAACAAGAGGTTAATATCTATTATTTGTTAATACAAGTCACCAACAAAATGAACCTTTTATTTATTTATGTTATTAAGTAGAAAAAAAGAAAAGGCAGTAACCACATTTTGTTATCAACGAATTGGCATGTGAAAATGTGATTATTAGGAAACAATAATTTTCAGAAACAAGTGAATTACAAATTATCTACCTTTACAAACTAAAGCAACACAAATACTATAGCAAGTGAAATAAGTTTTTCCCTAACTTTGACTCCTAATCTTGTTTTTTAACTTTGTCATGTAAACTAGACTAGTTGGATATAGACATGATAAACGAAGTAAACATGTCCACAAGTCGTAAAACCTCTATACTCAGCATTCACAAAATTACCACTTCTCTACTTGAAATCAATCTTTCCTTTGCCTAGTTAACACTTTGGACGCAAATGTTCCTTAATAATTCCTCAGTTCCACACTGGAGCTATGCTTCCTCTTTAGAGCTCAAAAATGAGGGGATTTTTTTTTTTAAAAAAAGGTGTTGCAATCATGGATGATAAATGCGTGGTTAACTTCAGTATCTATCCATGATCTTGTGTGCACAGAAGAATTCAGCAAATCATCATGCCCCTGATAATTTCTTCTCAAACCCTGCAATAAAATCTTCCATGCATGACCTGTATGTTTGCATTCCTGGTACTTTATTGGCCAGCTCCAAACCCATAGACATCCACCTTTTTGCTTCATCCATATGCCCCATCCTCACAGGGACAGCTGCTCTATTCCATGCTGTCATGGAGAGCCATTTTGCTTCTTCAACCGGATATTCTCCTTCTTTCAAACCCACCATTATTCGATAAGCTTGCTTGTAAGTTTCCATTGTTGCATCATCATTAGTATCAACTCCATGGATGCTTCTTAGACTAACAAGTTTCCTCATTATGATTGCCACACTTGCATAATCAGGCGAAGGCAAAGCCAGGAGTGTGGAGAGGCAGGTGCTTAATGCAAAGATGGCTACTTCATGGTTCGAGCTTGGTCCTTGTGAGGCATCAATGCCAATCTGAAGTAGATGCTTTGGGTTGCAACATTTTGAGTTTGCAAACCGCTTTATAAGGAGGAGCTGTTGGCTTCCCGTGTCATCAAGCCTTGACTGTAGATCAAAAGCACACCAAGAGTACACAAACAAGAAATTAGGCTCGATGATAGCCTCTAACTTTTCATATTCTGTTGAGCTTGACGTTAACATCTGCATCAAGCATCACATGACAATTAAAATCAGAGAAACTACGTCTCAGAGATCATAAACATAAGAGCTCCATCACGTGGCGGCTGAGAAATCTCCTATATATAAGAAACTAAAATAACAAAAAACGAAGCAAGTGCAAGAAAATATATGGAAAAAGAACTATCCTATGATTGAAATTGGTTACCTTTCCTGCTCTGTCTAGCAAAGAAATAGCTTCCTTCACTTCGTTTTCCAATAACGTATTAGTTCTTAGCTTCTCATCTGAGATTATTGCAGATACTGTCATAATCAGTGATTTGCAAACCATTACATGGTTGCCTCCTTTCTCTTCATCAATGGAAGCACCATAAAACTCTGATGCCAATCTAAAGAACTCTGCACAAATTGCATATTGGTTCTCCTGTCCTGTTTTAACCCCCGCGTTCCATGCATTCACTGAAAACCAATTTCTTTCTCTTCTTCCGATCTCCCCTTTCCCAAAAAAATTGTCTGCACTCATCTCTCTTAGCCGAGAATGAGCTCGTTTCATCTGCTTTAGGATATCAGAATCATTCTGAGGATCCTGGGCTAAAATCGTGACTAAAGTCCTGAAAACTACAACCTCAGTTGTTGCCATCGGTTTCCCTGTGGAGTAGAAATTCAAGAGAAGTGACAGAGAAGAACCGGCAACTGGTAGACAACGGCAAGCAATAGCTTCATGAGCTGCTAGAGAGAGGAATTCAGTGGTGAAGTCAAGGCAACTTGGCAGTGCCTGCACCTGAGTGATAGCGCCATCACATTCGTTCTTTTGCAGGTAGATCTTAAACTGCAACATCCATACATATCTCAGATTCACATAACCAAACAATTAAGAACATCAATTAAATACACAGATTTCAGATAGGAGAGAAAACCCACACCTTTAGGAAGGCACTAGCTATATTTGGTTCAAGCTGTGAAAGAAGAAAAACTATCAGATCAAGTTGATGAAAGCAAATGTGCTTAATCTATTGAACACACCTTCTCTGCCTCGTTTATGTATTCTTGAGCACGATCAAGCTGTGAAAGGCCCATATAGCAGAGACATAAAACTCTAAATCCCTTTGCTCTGAGATTTCTGCTCTCAATGTCAGAAGGGACATAAAGCATAGATTTTTCAAATATATCAGCACTCGTCTGGAGATCTTTTGATCGGAAGTGTTCTGCTGCACTGTGTTAGAAGGAATAGTAGATGTCAAATGATTCATCGAAAGCACTGCCTTTTATATATATATTTGCAATGACGTAAAAACCAGAAAGAAGGTTTGCTGAATGCTTTCTTTGTTCTTTACTATATATGTCCTTTCTCTGATAACTTTTAAACAATAATGATAGGCCGCCAGAAGCTAGCCATTTTTAATAACCTGTCCCAACTAGTTGAGGTCTACTATATGAATCTTGATAATCATTCGGCTACATTTTGATAGTAATGCATAAATTAAATTGAGAAAGCAACTTGTTTTTTAATTCGCTTGAATTCATGACAACTTCTAAGACTATGAAAGAAGTATTCAGTTGGAAAGCGAACACGATTGAACATACCAGTTCCAGAGAAGAGCATGCATAGCTGTTCTCTCCTTGGAAGCATCGTCTCCATTCAAGAGCGTCAGAATCCTATCATCGGACACCAGGTCCGATACTACCTTTGCCCTCAACTTTGCCTCTTCACCACCACCAGAAGGATCCCCTATTACCTTATTCACTACCCTAATTGCTGCATCAGCACTTACATGGCACCTTCCAAGAAGTCCTAGAAACACTCCCTTCACAGCTGGTGCACCAGCAGCCCCTACAACTTGAAAGTATGACTCGACAGCTGATACCCAAACTCCTTCAGGAATCCCCTTATCCACCACCATTCCTCTTAGCTCCTTCTCGGCTTCCCCGAACCTCCCCAATCCCAGCCATGCTTTCATTGCCAACACACTAAGACTCGGATGCTGATCCTTCTCACCATCTCTCAAGACCTTGACACATTTCAACACACTCTCAAATTCATCTCTCTGCAAATGTGATGCCCCCAAAAATCTAAGCGTCTTGGATCTCAATTCCTTCAAAGCTAACGTCTCCCCTGTCCTCTTAACAACTGTCAAACCCCTTTCACACAATTCCAGTGCTTCATTCATCAGTTTCAATGCTTCATTCACTCCAGAAACTTCATTTTTTGATAGCATTGCTTTTCCAAACATTAAATACTGATTAGCTAAAGCTTTATAGTTGTCGGCAAAAGCGAAGAGCACGTTTTTGGATCGACTCAATAAAGCAATCGCTAAATTTCTATCAGAGACTTCCCAAGCGGTTCGTGATCGAGCAATATTGAGATCTAACAGAAGCTTTTTCTCTTCATATTCTGAAACATTAGTGATGTCAACTTTAGATAACAGATCGGAAGCTTTCTCGAAGCAATAGTTGGCGAGTTCAAACTTTCGAAGGTCATGCCATATAAGACCGGTTTTATAGAAGAAGGATGCGGATTTAAACGCCGGCGATGGGATGCCGGAGACACCAGCGGCGAGGAAGAGGAGGTCGGCCGAAACTTGACGGAGCTTTGCGTGTTCCTCATGGTGTTTTTGAATACCAGCAGGATTGGAATTGGAAAGATCGACACAAGCATTCCAAAGGCGGTAGGATAGTTTCCAGATGTGGAGTTTAAGGGAATTAGTGAAAGGAGAGAGGGAATTGAGCTGAGAGAGGGTACGCCTGAGATGGGTAGAGAAGGAATCCGTCAAGGCAGCAGTCGTAGGTACATGTTTCTCGATATCTTTGATGGATGACTCGATTTGAGAGCATAGTTGATTTCGGAGATCGTCGTGAAGCTCCGGCGAAGAGATATCGTCGATTTTCATCGGCAACTTTGAAATGGCTAAGTGTTTTGGAGGGAAATGGGTATAAATTGGTCATTTGATACACGTCTCATTGTATTTATTTTTAGGCCTAAGTCATACACAGTCTCCTAAACTTGTCCACATATTTCATTTTGACACCTCAATTTAACTGTATACTTATTGAACACTTATATTGTAAAAGATTTGTACCTATTAAACATTTTGTGCTGACATGGCAGCATGTGTGTAGTATACACATGAAAAGATCGTGAAAGGGCATCATTTAACCAAAAAAAAATATTTTTCTTTTTTTTTAAAAATAAAATAAAGTTAGCATCTCTTCATCTTCTTCTTGACTCAACCACCATTGCAATCACCTTCTCACCACCGCAAGCACTGGTGTCCCACCATTAAAGTTCATTCCCATTTTTTCTATAGTTACAATCATTCTTCTTCTCTATGTCACCTTGTTTTTTAATTAAATATGCATCACCATATCCACAGTTCTCTTTTTCTTTTTTTCTCCGGTCATCCTTTTCCCTTTTTTTTCAGACCATCGTCTTCTTTCTCTTTTTTTACCAGCCATCGAACGCCACCTCATTTTCCTCCAAATTTATCATCGTCAATATCTTTTTTTCTTTTTAGCCTTTCAAACAATCAATCACAAATTTTAATTTGTTCATTAGAAAACACTTCCACCACTCATCTTTTTCTTTATGCCAAATCAACTCAAACATGAATCGAATCTAAGCTTAAAAATAAAAAATTAATTAGATAAAAAGAAGTAGAAAAACTTAGGTGATTTAAGTGCTTTTTTTTTTAAAAAAAAAAAGGAGGAAGAAGATGAAGTTTCGGGGGGGGGGGGGGGGCAGCAGGCCTGAGCGGAGGCACAAACATACATACTTTAGGATTTTATTTTTTTAATTATAATTATTTTGGAGCACAACAGACAAATGACTTTTTTTTAAGACATGTGGCTTCTTTTAATTAGTTAATTTGCCATGTCATGGCAAGTGCATCACACACACTTGACATTTTTGTTGATTATCAAAATGTGTCTAATAGGAAAAATTTTATACAAGTAAAAGTGTTCAATAGGTAAAAGGTTAAATTGAGGTGTCTAAATGAATAATGAGAACAACTTTAAGGGGTCGCGGATGACTTTGGCCTTATTTTACGTCGGTTCATGTCATCTTTCCTACTCCTTAACCATTTCTTTTTTAAATAAATATCTTTCAGAAAATGAGTTGATGCAAAAATGGTAACAATGGCTTAGACTTAGATGGTGTTTGGATTTTTAAAGTTTTTTTTTTTTATACTTGTTTATGATAAAGTCAAACACCAATTAGTTAGTTTTAGATTTAATAAGGGGTCGTTTGGCAGAGTGAATCAGTAAAAATAATGTATGCATTAACCTTGTATAATACTAATATTTTATTTGGTAATGTTTGCATTACTTATACACTATATTGTGTGTTAAGATGTGTATTACTAATATCATGAATTTCTAGGTATTAACAATACAATGATTTTAATGCATGCATTAACACAATTAAAGACTCAATTGCCTCTCAAAACCTATTTTTACATCTTTTACACCATTTTAGTGGAGGGTATCTTTGGAAAAAAAATATTTTTTGTGCAATGCATGCTATTTTTAATGCATCAAACCAAACAATGCATAAAAATAATCTATGTATAATTAATGCAAATATAACTAATACATGCATTACTAATGCAAGCATTGCTAATACACTATATTCAACATTATTCTTATAAACTCTACCAATGTGTGAACAAGGCATCTGGGGTGGCAGGTACAATACAAGTACAAAGTTGCGGGCTATTATCCCACCAATAGAAACGTTAACACCTTGTTTGGATGGTTGTTACCTTTTCTATTGTATTATATTGATAGTTTAAATACATTATTTGTTTTGATTGTTACTTAATTTTTATTGTATCGTATTGTATGAACCTATCGTTAGGTAAAGATGAAAAGATCAATGTCATATAACGACCTATTTGATGTTATCACATCATTACCTTAATATTTTATTCTCATTTTGTCTTTATTTATTATTTAATAATTATATTTCATCTTTTATCCTACCTTTTCATAGTAACTCTACCTCGTACCTTTTATTTAGGTTTATGATTTGAATTATGGATGTGTCACAATATGTAACGACGATGAACGATCAAACTTCCTAAACACTGTATTCATTAAAATAATATAGTACGTTACAATACAATATGATACAATACATTATAAAGCAATACATAACAACCATCCAAATAAAGTGTAGCACCCCGAGCCTACACCATAGAGTGGTCGGCACTCAGAACAACTGTTGGTCCCAAGTGAATCCTTGGCCTGACTTACTAGTATAATGAATGGTATAAAAATCATGTAGAAGCTTTTAGAATATGAGCTCGTAATAATTTTAGAAAACAAATTGAATAACTTTATAGATAAAAATTCTGAATATAATAAATATATCCGTAAAACAACTGAACTATGACTCAACTAACTTGTCTATAAAGCTTCTAACATAGTGAAGATAGGTTACATAGACAAGACCCCAGGCTACCTGAATACTTGTAACGACCCCTTTCGATCGTTAGGAGTAGATCAATGGTGAAAGATCTGAGACATAAAACTTAATTTGAAAATTTTAGGCTAGGCTAGTCTTAGACAAAATTTGAGTGAGGTGAGGGCTAGGAAAATTCGGGATGGGAACAATATTTAATCTTGAGCTGAGTTTTCTATTAGCTAAGACATTAAGGAAATCATGTGGCTTTTCGAAAGTGAATTTTTGAGTAAGTAGAACTCATGAGTTAGGTTGGAGCGTCAAGGTTCGAGGGTGTGTCGCAAAATGAGGACTTCGGGAAAGAATTTTGAGTTTCTATCCCGTGAAGGCCGTTATAGCGGGTGTCACTCCACTATAGCATGGGGGATGCTCATGATATTGGCCTAGGGTATAGATTTAAGAATAATTCAAGCATTTTTAGTTCATTTGTCATTGATCACAGTGTTATCTTATTATTGCAGACAAGAACAATTCAAGGCATTGCAAAAGTAGAAAACTTGAATTCTTTAGAGTTTTTAAGGTTTGATTCGAGATAGGTGATGATTGTTTGTTTTCTAAACTATGTAATGTGTGCATGTTAACTGTTATACAATATTACTTGTGCAATGCATGTGAAGAAAAATAAAAAGCTAATGTGAAATGTGTAATACCTCTGATTTTGAAAAGGGAAAAGGTTTCATAAACTATAGTTGCTGGTTCAGGACTACGAGACCAATTTATGGTCAGTAGAACTTTCTATGAGTCGTAGACCAGTACAAATGGAGCAAAATAATTCTTGCAAAATCAAGTTTCTAAACTTTTTCTATGAGTGAATAGGATGGTCCGTCGAATGATCGATGAGTTGTAGGTATGCCTCGTAAAAAGGTCCTAGACTTAGTCAAATTTTAAAGATTAAGTTGATTTCTATAATTGGGGTCTATGGACCGTAAGAAGTCATGCGATCCATAGACAAGTTTCTTCAAAAGTTGTGCAAAATTTAGGCTTATGAACTTTTCTACAGTTGATCAGGATGGTCCGTAGAAAGTCCTACGGGACGTAGGTCCAAAACGTAGAAAGTTTCGATAATTATTTCTTAGGGACTTTTGGATCTTTTTCGAAATGTATTAAGATTATGCTATGTCGTTTTTGCCTCTATCCTATGCCCTATAAAGACCCTTTAAGCCCTAAATCTACCCACCTTAAACCCATTCTCCCATTTCCTCAACACTCAACCAAACTCATTCTCCCAAATTCTCTCTCAACCTAAGGAAGAGGAAGAAGAAGGTCTTCAATTCACCATTCATTTTGGATTTTGAGTAGCAAGGTACATGGATATTCACTCATGGAGTAAATTCCTCCATAAAATCCCCAAGTTTTTCAATTTCTCAATTAAATTGATCAAATTAGGGTTCTTCTTAGTTCTCCATGAGTTCTATTAAATCATGATTCAATGATTGTGTCAAGACCCTCAAAATGAGCTAAGGTATCTAGAGCCTCACATTTGTAAGAGTTAATAACATGTAAATAAAGTGTTTAACAACTTGTAATAGTCGTTTAAAAGAGTTTGGAAGTCAAACGTCAAAGGACGGCCAAACGTCCGGAAACTAGTCTTTTGCATGCTAGTGTGTCCTTGTATGTTTGCCTTATTTTTATGTGATGTTTGGAGTCTAAAAATAATGAAGTTCACCCTATTATCTTAATAGACATGTTAAGGGTCAAAATGTCTGGGTACGACTCCCCGAGGACCACCTTAAGGGTTTTCGAGGAGGACCCAAACATTGGGCCAAGAAGCTGCCAAAGGCAGCATGCAGAACCAATATATGGAGTCCTTCACGCGTCACGCGCATGTCACTCAATCTGCCTGTGTGTCGCGCGACTGGCACGAGGCTAACTGCCTCAAAAATCTCGTGTGGCAAAATTAGGAGCTGCCTCCGCGACGCGCAACCACTTCCCAGATTTGGCTGCGTCGTTTTAAAGTTAATTTAGACTTGGTTAAAAGGTCCACTAAGTATGGGGGTGTTTTGGTAACTTTGGGAGTCGGTTATAAACTGTATTTAAGACTTATTCAACTCATTTCCTAAGTTAAAACCCCGACACCCAATAAGAAATCAAAAATCCCAAAACTCTCTTTCTCTTCAAAATTCACTCAAACCTCCATTGGAGGGAAAACTCAAGCTCAAGCTAGGAGATGAATTTCGGAGTTCTTTCTTCTCCAAATGTGTGGGATTTTCTTCTATTAAGGTATGGTAACCCTTGATCCTTATTTAACCTTTAATCTAAGGATTTCAACCAAAGGTTTTCCAATGTGATCATAAGATCAAATTTCCTATCTTTCAATCTAGCCTTGAGTTCATTATCAAATGAATTTCAAAGACATTCTAATAATTAATTGATGATTATTCAATGTTTTTATGGTGATTTCCTAAGGAATTTAGGAAAGAACCCATGAACCTTCTATTTCTAAAATTGGTCTATAATTTGGGTCTTGTGATTTTGATAATATATTAATTGAATTGAGATTACATTGTAGTGTATTGCTTAATCCTAATTCTGTCTATATCAATTGAGTATGAATTGATGAGAATTGACCAATGATGATCATAGCTTGGAGAATTGGTAAGTTGACCTAACTCCACAGTCTTTACTATTGGATTTGATGTTGTTTGGTTTGGTCCACTTATGGTGGCAGTATTTATATTCTTGTCTATCTATATATGTTGTGATCATGGCCTTGAAGGCATTAGATGCAAGACGAATTGATATGATGATTATCATGTTTTATAAAGTTGATGTGTGTAGTCTTTGATTCTATCACAATGATCTAGGTGTATTAATGATGTTTTCTATATATGAATGATGAAGTTAGGGTTAGTATGGTCTATATGTCTAATGTGATGAATTCCATTGTAGAATGACCCTCCATACCTAAGTAACCCTATATGAATGTATGATCTTATGCATGTTAGGAGTTTTCTATTCTAATGTTGAATATGTTCTTGTCTCTTATGATGTGGTGTGAATGTGTGTTCTATAGTCCCCTAAATGTTCTTTGTGTGAGTATTTCATGACTTAATGGATATGATATATGTGTTGTGATCCTATGAAGGATGGTTTCCTAAGTAGCTAAGTTGTTGCTCTTATGCGATTATGAAGACCAATATGAACACACACACATCTCATGCATATCTATGAGTTGGATAGATTCATGGTGACTAAGGAAAGGATAGTTCTCCTATGCACCATTACCTATTACTATGAATGTAAAGTAAATGATTAATGAATTATGAGCATGTGTTGCCTAGAAGTGGATATGTGAAAGCATTCCTCACATATGTATGCGCACACACATGAATGTATGATTGGTAGAATTATGTGAAAGTACATTCTCACATAATATAGGTTCTATGATGAAAGAACATTCTCATCTTAGAAACCTTTGAGCTATATGGTGTATGAGGGAGAAAGTCCCTAAATCCTACTTTATGAACTAATTCTATTAAAGGCTTAAGGATGTTTAAAAAGGGAGTTTAAGCTTAGCACCGAGTGAACATGAAAAATGAGAGTTGGGGCTTCACGTCTAGTAAGTTCGGCTTCCCACAAGGGAACCTTCATGTTAGCAAGTCCGGGTTCCCAACATAGATGTTGTATCATGATATGAAAACCTCCACATTAGCCAGTCAAGGTTTCTAGTAACAATCTCCTTGTTCCTTAACTACGTGCCCCCGTAGGACATAACTAGTGGTCCACCTTGATAGCTATTATGTAGGTTCTACCTTGGCAAGTATAATGCCTTTTTCGGTGTGGGGTTATACGACACCAAATTCCATTTAGCTCACATGGTCTATGTCAGTTATGGCTTTGTCTCCCAAAAGTTAAGAATGAATTAAGATAATAATATGAACTCTAATCATAACTCCTTGAGAAGTTTACCTAGAATAGGTAGGACTATGGACCCTACCCATGCATTGCACTAGTGGACTTTAAGAAAGAATATGATTGGAGCCTCTTATGAAATAAAGACTTATGTTCTGTATGATTTGCATGAATGCATGTTAAAGTAATTTTGCTATGCCAAGACATGAATTATGACTATACATGTAAATTTCACTTATGACTTCTAAATGAGTTTACTTAATATATATGGGGGTATGGGACTCCATGTGTACATTGCACAAGTAATCTTGTGAAGGGGTTGTGAGGGTGATTTACCTATGATGTGAACAAACTGAGTTATGACTAAGATTTAATGAATGAATGAGTCCTTATATGATGCTATGAAGTATGTGGTCTTATGTCTAAGTAATAAATGAAGGTGTTATGACTTGTTGAATATGATATGCATAATCTAGGGTGACTTGTTAGGAACACTTGGGTTAAGTAGTATTATGGGGTGTTACCGACACATTGCACTAGTTTGACTTCGGGGTTGTCTTTGGTGATGGTTCTTATGTGAAACTTATGTCCTATGATGTGCTTATGACTTTATGGATATATGTGGTTGTGTTGATGAATCATATTTATGAAAGGCCATCTTGGGTGACCTTAAGGATATACATTGTACTAAGTACCACTTGAGGGTTGCTTAAGGAAAGAACTTAAGGTAACAGAGAGGTAATGTGTTGTATGTATTGAATGTGCCCCTAAATGCGATAAGTGGTTTTATGTGTTATCATGAATAGTGTACATGTCTATATGATGTATGTTAACTATGCTGTACTTATTGTATCAATGTTCATGAAGTTTACAAAAAAGACAAGGTGCATGATTTTTAACTAAATGTCCTCTTTAAATGCATGTTTTTGCATAATTTCCACACTTAGTGCATTCTTGTACTAATACCATTCTTCTTCATCTTTTTACACAAAGTGTAGGTGGTGATGGATAGAGGATGTCTCCTAAGTGAAGATCTTGGATAGATCTCCCAAGTTCAAAGAAAGGGATCCTTATGATTCAAGGATTTCCCATGTCAAGAAGTTTTTTAAGTTTATGTAATAGCTTAGATTATTATTTTATGTTGTTAAGGGTTGTGTCCCTATTTTACTATATTGATGTTGAGTCTAAGATGACAAAAGAGGGGTACTCGACCCATTTCCATACCCCCTTATAGAATGGCTCCAGCTGAGTTAAGGGAGTTAAAGGCCCAACTTCAGGAGCTGTTAGGTAAAGGTTTTATTAGGCCAAGTGCATCCTCTTGGGGTGCTCCTGTTTTATTTGTGAAGAAGAAAGATGGAAGTCTTCGGATGTGCATAGACTACAGGCAGCTGAATAAGGTAACTATTAAGAACAAGTATCCTATTCCTCGCATTGATGATTTGTTTGATCAGTTACAAGGTGCTTGTGTCTTCTCTAAAATTGATTTGAGGTCCGGTTATCATCAATTGAAAATACGGACAGCAGATGTGCCAAGGACTGCTTTTCGAACCAGGTATGGGCATTATGAATTCTTAGTAATGTCTTTTGGGCTTACGAATGCCCCTGCTGCTTTCATGAGCCTAATGAACGGGATTTTTAAGCCATATCTGGATCTTTTTGTTATTGTATTTATTGATGATATACTGATATACTCAAAGAGCAAGAAGGAACATGAGGAGCACTTGAGAATTGTGTTGGAAGTATTGAGGGAGAAAAAGCTTTATGCCAAATTCTCCAAGTGTGAGTTTTGGCTAGATTCAGTGTCCTTCTTGGGGCACGTGGTTTCTAAGGATGGGGTGATGGTGGATCCTTCTAAGATTGAAACAGTGAAGAATTGGGTAAGACCTACTAATGTGTCAGAAGTAAGGAGCTTTGTTGGTTTAGCCAGCTACTACCGTCGATTTGTCAAGGGATTCTCTTCTATTGCTTCCCAATTGACGAACTTGACTAAGCAGAATGTTCCATTTGTATGGTCGGATGATGTGATGAAAGCTTTCAGAAACTCAAGACCTTGCTGACTACTGCACCTATCCTTACCTTGCCAGTAGAGGGTAAGAACTTCATTGTTTATTGTGATGCATCCTATTCTGGTTTGGGTGCAGTGCTAATGCAAGAGAAGAATGTAATTGCTTATGCTTCGAGGCAATTAAAGGTGCATGAACGTAACTATCCGACCCATGATTTGGAGTTGGCTGCGGTAGTGTTTGCATTAAAGCAATGGAGACACTATCTATATGGGGTCAAGTGTGAGGTCTACACAGATCATCGTAGTCTACAGTATGTGTTTACCCAGAAAGACTTGAATTTGAGGCAGAGGAGGTGGATGGAACTGTTGAAGGACTATGATATTACTATTCTGTATCACCCAGGAAAGGCAAATGTGGTGGCTGACGCTTTAAGTAGAAAAGCAGGTAGCATGGGTAGTTTAGCCCACTTACAAGTTTCTAGACGCCCATTGGCTAGAGAAGTCCAAAACTTGGCTAACGACCTTATGAGACTGGAAATACTAGAGAAAGGAGGATTTTTGGCCAGTGTGGAGGCAAGATCTTCTTTTCTTGACAAGATCAAGGGAAAACAGTTTGATGATGAGAAGCTAAGCCGAATTCGGGATACGGTGTTGCGAGGAGAGTCTAAAGAGGCAATAATTGATGAGGAAGGTGTCTTGAGGATTAAGGGAAGGGTATGTGTGCCTCGTGTTGATGATTTGATCCACACTATCCTTACAGAGGCTCATAGTTCCGGATATTCTATACATCCTGGTGCAACCAAGATGTACCGTGACCTAAAGCAACACTTTTGGTGGAGTAGAATAAAGCGCGACATTGTTGATTTTGTTGCCAAATGTCCAAATTGCCAGCAAGTAAAGTATGAACACCAGAGACCTGGAGGAACACTTCAGAGAATGCCCATTCCTGAATGGAAGTGGGAGAGAATTGCAATGGACTTTGTGGTTGGTCTTCCAAAAACATTGGGTAAGTTTGATTTTATTTGGGTAATTGTGGATAGATTGACTAAGTCTGCTCACTTCATTCCAGTCAAGGTGACCTACAATGCAGAGAAGTTAGCCAAAATCTATATCTCAGAGGTTATTCGATTGCATGGGGTTCCACTTTCGATCATATCAGATAGAGGTACGCAATTTACTTCTAAGTTTTGGAGAACATTACATGCTGAGTTAGGTACTAAGTTGGATCTTAGTACTGCATTTCACCCTCAGACAGATGGACAATCTGAGCGAACGATTCAGGTATTGGAAGATATGCTTCGGACATGTGTGATAGAATTTGGTGGTCATTGGTATAACTTCTTACCCTTGGCAGAGTTCTCCTACAACAATAGCTATCACTCCAGTATTGATATGGCTCCATTCGAAGCATTGTATGGGAGGAGATGTAGGTCTCCCATTGGTTGGTTTGATGCATTTGAGGTTAGACCTTGGGGTACTGATCTTTTGAGGGATTCATTAGAGAAGGTGAAATCTATTCAAGAAAAGCTTTTAGCGGCTCAAAGTAGGCAAAAGGAATATGCAGATCGAAAGGTTAGAGACTTGGAGTTCATGGAGGGTGAACAGGTCTTGCTGAAGGTCTCACCCATGAAAGGGGTGATGCGATTTGGTAAAAGAGGTAAGCTAAGCCCAAGGTATATTGGACCATTTGAAGTACTTAAGCGAGTAGGAGAGGTGGCTTATGAATTAGCCTTGCCTCCAGGGCTTTCAGGAGTGCATCTGGTATTTCATGTGTCTATGTTGAAAAGATACCATGGGGATGGAAACTACATCATTCGTTGGGATTCGGTTCTGCTTGATGAGAAATTGTCTTATGAGGAGGAGCCTGTTGCCATTCTAGATAGAGAAATTCACAAGTTGAGATCAAGGGAGATTGCATCCATCAAAGTTCAATGGAAGAATCGACCAGTTGAAGAGTCCACCTGGGAGAAGGAGGCTGATATGCAAGAAAAATATCCACACCTGTTCCCAGATTCAGGTACTCGTTCTCGTCCTTGTTTTTCTTCTTTAGATCGTTCGAGGGCGAACGATGGGTAAATTGGTATCTATTGTAACGACCTGTTTAGTTGTTTTGAGCAGTAGAGTTCATTCTGGAAATAACTGTCTTAGAATTCTGAAATTGAGTGCTGAAATCGATTCTCTGAACTCTGTGACGGACCTGCAGGATGGACCGTCACAGACACGACGGACCGTCGAGGAGGTCTCGTTCCAAAACACTTAGAATTCTGAAATTGAGTGCAGAAATCGACTCTCTGAACTCTATGACGGACATGCAGGACGGACCGTCACAGACACGACGGACCGTCGAGGAGGTCTCGTTCCAAAACACTTCAACTCTTGAAAATTGACATGCTGAAATCGACTCTCTGAACTTCGTGACGGACCTGCAGGACGGACCGTCACACGCAGCGTAACCCCACACGATGTCAGCTTCCACTAATTATTTTAATGGATGTTTGGGGCTATTATTTATGTATTTAGTGGACTAGCTTTTATAATGGAGTTAGTGGGTATTAAAGAAAGTAACTTTAGACTAATGGGGGATTACTTTTACAATAAGTATAGTCTTGCATTATTATTAGAGGAGGGAGTCTTGAATTGAGAGAGGGAAGAACTGATCAGCTGGGGAAGCAAGGAGAGAAAAACGTGAAAGGGAGAGGAGAACAGGCATTTTGGACTTCGGATTGAAAGGGTTCTTAGGCAATAAGAAAGGCAAAGGCATTGGAGAGGTAGCTTGCTTGATTTCGGTTCTTCGGTGGAGGTAGGTTATGGTTTATTTCTATGTGATAGATAAACTCTAAATAGCGATTGATATGTATTGGATGATATTGTAAAGTCTCCTATTACTTGATTTTGTGGTTGTATATTATGATTGTGTGGTTTGTGTTTTGCCTAAAATATTGAGACTATTGAATTTTATTCTTGAAAACTCTCTTTTGAAGTGATGCCTTGAATAAAGAAGGCTTGGTGGAAATAAAATGGTTTGAAAACAGTTTAAATAAATTAAATACATTTTTGGATCGGAGTGTCACGTTCCGACACGGTATTTTTGGATCGGAGTGTCACGTTCCGACACGGTATTTTTGGATCGGAGTGTCACGTTCCGACACGGTATTTTTGGATCGGAGTGTCACGTTTCGACACGGTATTTTTGGATGAAAAGAATCTTGAATTATATTATTTTACTCAAATTCAAAGAAACTATTTTCCCAAATGAGTATGGTGTGGAGGCATGAGTCCTCAAGGTTGTGCTTGATGTTGTGATTGATGGTGTACTTATTATGGTGTTGTTGCCAATGGTTTTGTAATTGTTACTTGCTATCTGTTAAGTATTGTGGTTGACTGTATATTATTATTCGGTATATATTGTTTTCTATTTTGAGTTGGCCGATGATACCTACTCAGTACGTGTTCCTTGTACTGACCCCCTACTTGTATTTTCTTCTTTGTTATTTTGTGGAGTGCAGCAAGTGTGCCATCGTCTTCGACTCGCCCTCAGTTCTAGCCAGTCTTCAGCATATCAGAGTTCGGGGTGAGCTATTATTCTTAGCTCGTGCTGGATTCTCTTCTTCAAGTCTTGATGTCTTTGAATTTCGGACATGGACCATTTTCTTACTTATTTTGTTTCTCAAACATTCTTAGACTTTGTAATTTGAGGATAGATGTTCTTGATGTGATGACTTCCAGATTTTGGGGATGATAAGTGTAAACTTAGAAGCTTATTTACTTAGTTACCTTAAATCAGATTTTGAGTCTTCCGCATTATTTTGTTATTTACAGTTGAACTATTGGTAAATATTGGAGTTTAGATTTTTTGGTTCGCTCACCTAGTAGGATAAGGGTGGGTGCCACTCACGAGATCGTTTTGGGTCGTGACATTATCATATTTCCTCTTTATTTTTATTCACACCGAAAAACTGATTTAAAAACACCGAAATAAACCGAACCGAAGTAGAAAAAACCAAACCGGAATTTGATTAAACTGAACCGAAGAACCGAATGCCCACCCTATGATCCGGGGAGCACCCCTAGAAGTAACATTGCGTACTTGACCTCTCGGAGGTTTTGTGCAAGCCCTTATACATCTTTCATTGTATAGACATAGAAATTTAGGTGAAAATTTAGAACTTTTCATAGCACATCATATGGTAGAACATCACTTCATATATATGTAAAATATCATAAGTACATAGTTAGACTATAATGCAAAAGTCGATATCCCTATCCGGTGGCATACCAGGAAGATCTGCAGGAAACACATCCAGAAACTCACAGACTATTGAAACCCACTCAATTGTAGGTACTTGGGTAGTATCATCCCTGAGGTGTGCCAAGAAAGCTAAACATCCTTTACTAACCATTCTCTTAGCATGAAGAAAAGAGATAATACGAACTGGGGTAGAAATATAGTCACCCTCCCATACTATTGGGTCTATCCCAGGCTTGGCCAATGTCACAGTTTTAGCATTACAATCTAAGATTGCAAAATTTGGAGAAAGCCAAGTCATACCCAGAATTACATCAAAATCAACCATTTCTAGAATGATCAAATCCACATAAGTGTTACTCTCCATAAAAGTCACAAGGCAAGACCTATACACCTTCTCAACTATCACAGACTCACCCACGGGAGTAGAGACACGAATAGGCATATCAAGTAAATCACAACTTAACTCAAGACCAGCACCAAATGAGGAAGATACATATAAAAAAGTGGATCCAGGATCAAATAATACTGAAGCCATGCAATCACAGACCAAAAGAGTACCTGTGATAACAGCATCAGATGCCTCTGCCTCAGACCTCCTGGGGAAAGCATAACAATGAGCCTTATCACCTGTCTGTCCATTGCCCCTACCAAGCTGCGCTGCAGTAGTTCCAACTTGCCCGCCACTCCTACTGGTTTGGTGACCACCATTACCTTGGCCACTACGTCCTCCAGAATGGCAGCCTCTACCATGACCACCTCTACCTCTAACTATTGGGAGTCTGTAACTCTGTTTTGGACAATATCTCTTAATATGTCCAGTCTCTCCACATCCATAACAATTTCTGGAGTCTAGCATAGGTCTCTGTGAAAATGACGAAGTCTGGGGATAACCTCCAAACTCAGAAAAATGTTGACTGGTCTGCGATGGACTCCCAGTTAAAGCCTGCAGTGAAGACTGAATAGGACGGGCTGGGTAACCTCCTGAACTCTGCCCTCTGGAGTAAGAACCTCTAAACTCACCTTCCTTACGGAACTTCTTAAATGTTGACATCATGGTGAAGTTGTCTGGTTTCACCCCCTCTACCTCTATCACAAAATCAACCACTTCCTGAAAGGATTTTGCTACAGCAGCTACTTGTAAGGCTGGGATCTGCAATTCTGACCTCAATCCTTTCACAAAGCGGCGAATCCGCTCTTGTGGACTGAAGCAAAACTGAGTGGCATACCTGGATAGTGCACAAAATTTGGCCTCATAAGCAGCAACGGACATCCTTCCTTGCTCTAGGCTCAGGAACTCATCTCTCCTCCTATCCCTTACAGTCCGGGGTATATACTTCTCCATAAACAGGCTAGAAAATGATGCCCAAGTCATGGGTGGTGCCTGTGCTGATTGACACTCAACATACGACCGCCACCATATTTTGGCATCCCCCTGAAACTGATAGGTCACAAACTCAACACCGAATCGTTCTACTATGTCCATCTTATGTAGCAGCTCATGACAATCAACCAGAAATTCATAGGCATCCTCAGATTCAGCACCCTTGAAGACTGGAGGTCTCAACTTTAAGAACTTAATGAAAAGTTCATGTTGATCACCTGTCATTATAGACCCTGTGGTCAATCGAGGGAATGTGCCTACTTCCAATGATGTCTCCATGCGGGGAGCCACAGTAGCTGCATGTTGTACTCCCGGAACCGGAGGTGCTGGAGCAGAAAACACTGGAGGTGTCTGGCCCTGATCAGATAACCCGCTAAGATAAGCAAGAACCTGATTAATCATCTCTGGGGTAGGCTGGGGTGGTAATTCCTCATCTTGAACCTGCTCATTTTCCCCTTCCTCACCCTCTCTTACTACCTCATCAGTTGGTGGAGGAGTCACTGCCCTATTCCTAGCTGGACCAGGTGCTCGTCCTCTACCTCTAGTGGGCATCCTCCTGCGACCTCTACCACGGCCTCTTGCTACTGCTCCTCTTTGAGCTACAGTCCCAGTGGCTGGCTCAGATGCATCTTGTCTTGCCGGGGTTGGTGTTGGCGCAGTCGTTGCTCTAGTTCTAACCATCTGCGAAATAGAGTGAAGATGGTCAGATACCAATTTGTATCACCCAGATACCAATTGGATCCAAGTAATAGCACGAAAGGAAGAAAGAAAGAAAGGAATTTTCCTAAAGTCTTATAGCCTCTCAAAGAAAAGTAAAGGCGTCCCCCTACCGTTCCTTAAGACTCTATTAAACTCGTTCTTGTGTGATGAGACCGACAAACCTAACGCTCTGATACCAACTTTGTCACGACCCAAAACGATCTCGTGAGTGGCACCCACCCTTATCCTACTAGGTGAGCGAACCAACAAATCTAAACTCCAATATTTACCAATAGTTCAACTGTAAATAACAATATAATGCAGAAGACTCAAAATCTGATTTAAGGTAACTAAGTAAATAAGCTTCTAAGTTTACACTTATCATCCCCAAAATCTGGAAGTCATCACATCAAGAACATCTATCCTCAAATTACAAAGTCTAAGAATGTTTGAGAAACAAAATAAGTAAGAAAATGGTCCATGTCCGAAATTCAAAGACATCAAGACTTGAAGAAGAGAATCCAGCACGAGCTAAGAATAATAGCTCACCCCGAACTCTGATATGCTGAAGACTGGCTAGAACTGAGGGCGAGTCGAAGACGATGGCACACTTGCTGCACTCCACAAAATAACAAAGAAGAAAATACAAGTAGGGGGTCAGTACAAGGAACACGTACTGAGTAGGTATCATCGGCCAACTCAAAATAGAAAACAATATATACCGAATAATAATATACAGTCAACCACAATACTTAACAGATAGCAAGTAACAATTACATAAACCATTGGCAACAACACCATAATAAGTACACCATCAAGCACAACCTTGAGGACTCATGCCTTCACACCATACTCATTTGGGAAAATAGTTTCTTTGAATTTGAGTAAAATAATATAATTCAAGATTCTTTTCATTTAAAAATACCGTGTCGGAACGTGACACTCCGATCCAAAAATACCGTGTCGGAACGTGACACTCCGATCCAAAAATACCGTGTCGGAACGTGACACTCCGATCCAAAAATACCGTGTCGGAACGTGACACTCCGGTCCAAAAATGTATTTAATTTATTTAAACTGTTTTCAAACCATTTTATTTCCACCAAGCCTTCTTTATTCAAGGCATCACTTCAAAAGAGAGTTTTCAAGAATAAAATTCAATAGTCTCAATATTTTAGGCAAAACACAAACCACACAATCATAATATACAACCACAAAATCAAGTAATAGGAGACTTTACAATATCATCCAATACATATCAATCGCTATTTAGAGTTTATCTATCACATAGAAATAAACCATAACCTACCTCCACCGAAGGACCGAAATCAAGCAAGCTACCTCTCCAATGCCTTTGCCTTTCTTATTGCCTAAGAACCCTTTCAATCCGAAGTCCAAAATGCCTGTTCTCCTCTCCCTTTCACGTTTTTCTCTCCTTGCTTCCCCAGCTGATCAGTTCTTCCCTCTCTCAATTCAAGACTCCCTCCTCTAATAATAATGCAAGACTATACTTATTGTAAAAGTAATCCCCCATTAGTCTAAAGTTACTTTCTTTAATACCCACTAACTCCATTATAAAAGCTAGTCCACTAAATACATAAATAATAGCCCCAAACATCCATTAAAATAATTAGTGGAAGCTGACATCGTGTGGGGTTACGCTGCGTGTGACGGTCCGTCGTGTCTGTGACGGTCCGTCCTGCAGGTCCGTCACGAAGTTCAGAGAGTCGATTTCAGCATGTCAATTTTCAAGAGTTGAAGTGTTTTGGAACGAGACCTCCTCGACGGTCCGTCGTGTCTGTGACGGTCCGTCCTGCATGTCCGTCATAGAGTTCAGAGAGTCGATTTCTGCACTCAATTTCAGAATTCTAAGTGTTTTGGAACGAGACCTCCTCGACGGTCCGTCGTGTCTGTGACGGTCTGTCCTGCAGGTCCGTCACAGAGTTCAGAGAGTCGATTTTCAGCACTCAATTTCAGAATTCTAAGACAGTTATTTCCAGAATGAACTCTACTGCTCAAAACAACTAAACAGGTCGTTACAGATAAAGTGTTAAGAGTTTCATCATGTATTTAATAAAAATAAAGAGGGCATAGAAGATTTTTTAGCAAAGATGTCAAAAGATTTGTTTCTGTTTCTTAGCATAGATGACTACCATTTTGCTAAAGCCTAAAGACTTTCTCCCATACCGGAATGCTGAATGAATAAACAAGAGAGCAAGAAACCTAGCAAGGACGATGCCACGATGAACTTTCGAACAACCAAAATATAGAACTCACAATGTACAATTGTACATAAACAACAATAGTTCAACACTTTATTGACATTATATTGTTGTCATTTAAAAATTGAAAATTTAATGGGTCATTTAAATATTTTGAGTCAAAATTAAAAATTGTATAACTATTATTAATTAAGCAATATAATTTAAATATTTTTAAATTTAGTAAATAAACTTTGGCTCTTCGGTGCACCGTAGTTTCGGGACCCTTGCACCGAACTCCGAACCGAAGAACTGAAGTTCCGAAAAACGAAAACCGACACCGAACTGAAACACCGAAGAACCAAAACCAAAGAACCGATTTTTTTTGGTTCGGTTCGGTTTTTCGGTATTTATGCCCACCCTTATCCGGATGTGACAAAGTTGGTATCAAAGCATAAGATTTTAGGATTATTCTTTAGGTTTCAAAGTCTCGTAATGCCATGTCTAGTAGATTCTTGTTCATCAGTGTGAGTTGCGACACATATATGAGCGAGAGGCTATAGGATGATAGAGTTTCATTTTCTTCACTACTCTTGTGTCTTGCCATAGAGCTTAACTCTATATGATTTCTCTCTTATGTTTCCTTGTCCAGTGGTATTTTAGATGTGATTGCTTGAAAGGAATGATGTCTTAAGTTTTGAGGGAGAAAAGGTGAGTTTTTGATGCTTATTATGGTAGTTATGACTTGATGAGTATATGTGAAGGTGAATTTGGAATGTGTTGATGTGATGCCATTTATGTCCACATGTGATTTACGAAAAAAGAGATGTTATGTTGAGAAGTCATGTTATGATATGATATAGCTTGTTAAGAATTGTTATAGTTGAATGGAGTGCCCTTTGGGATGATTGGTTGTTTTATGGCTATGTATGATGATAGCATAATGTTATAGTATAGGGTTGAAATTCTTTGAAGAAATGTGGTAAATAGAGAAGGATGAATGTTGCCCTTGTATATGAGTAATGCTTCATAGTTGTCCTTGTGTGGATTAGAGTCTTTTGTATAGGTTTGATCCTAAGAAGGGGAGATAGTGTGCTTACCTTGTAAGGTAATTATGAAGTATGCTAGTTAATGGGATAACCCATATGATTAGTTGATTAGTCCCTATATGTACCTATCCTAAGAGTGGAGAAATAAGGAAGAAGGGATTTTATTTCATAAGTTGGAATTATGATTTGCCCTAAGGTTGATATGGAGGGTAGCATGTACCCCTTAACTCTTACAGAGAAGGAGAGAATTGATGTTGACCTACTTTGAAGTGGTTAGTTGTCTTTTAAGATTGATCTTAAGTATGTTTTGAGGAAGTTCTTAGTAGGTATGGTTGGTTGGAAGGTTCCACCAAAGGTGATGACCCTTGTAGGCTTGAATCTGAAACTACTTACCTTGTTATGACTTGGTGGTAGAATGTGATGAGATATGGAATTTTCCCTTGGGATTTATGTGTAGTTAAGGCCTCATGTGGTTGGGTATTATGAACTAACTTGATTTTTATGAGTTCCTCTAGATGATGAAATTAGAGGAGAAATGGTGCTTGTGGTGTGCCTCTTGATGGTTGGGTTAGTAAGCTCCATGAGATAAGATTAGGAGTGGGAACCCTCAATGATGTCAAACCTTTTATTTGAGGAGTATGTAGGTTTGGTCTTGACATGCCTTGATCGTGGTGTTCAAGGGCATGATGATGTTAGGCTTACCCCAAGTAGGGGATAGTGTGCCTAGATGGAAAGGTTTTGAGTACCCTTAATATTTATATGTTGAGTTCCCTTGAACTTCTGTATGTTGAGAATCACTTTGAGGTGATGTTAATGAAGGGTGTGCATACGCTTAGATCCTGAGAGAGGGATACTTAGTTATTAAGGTTGGTAAGTCCAAGTTCTCTCAAAGTTGAGTTAAGTAGCTCTTAAATGGGTTTACCCTAAGTGGGGGATGATGATGTGAGTAGCAAGGAGGTAGATATCCCTATCTTTTCCTTCTATTCCTACTAAAGCTTGAAACTAAAAAGTTCCTAGTAGCTTTTTCATGTTATGGAGTCTTGCATATGAGTATAAGTTGCATGTCCTCCATATGTCATGCATGTCTTAAATGACACTATGTTATACATGTTTTGAAGAATTCATATTGCATAAAAAGGGATTTTGATAAATTGCATGTTTCGCATGTTGTTGACACCTTTTATATGATAAATGTTCAATTTGACTTCATGAGATGGTTTAATGGACATGCTTTATAATCCTTATAATGTGTGGTGTTTTTGCCCCATAATGGGAAGTTGAGTTTTCTTTAAATAATAAATGATGAGTCCCTTTGAAAACATATGATTTTTGTGATTTGAGAAGTTTTCTTATAGGCTCATTCTTGAGAAGTGATAGTATGTCTAGTCAATGTCATTAATGTGTGCCTATGAATTGTAACAATTTTTCCTAAATGATGTATGTTATTAAAATTAGTGCAAGCTACAAATCGAAATTTTGTGAATTTACTTCCTAATGTTGTGATGTGTGTGGTGTGAGCTGCCATTTTGCCTCCATAAGGAAGGAAGTATGAGTATGCCATGGTTGGAAGTTGAAAGTTTTCCCTTAAATGAATTGAACTTGGTGAATCGCTTGCATGTAAGCCTTATGATGCCATGTGTATATATTGTGACTAGTAGAAGTTGAACATGATTAAACATGGTAATGTCATATATGACCTTGATGGTATTATGTCTAAACCATAAAATTGTAGTTGATCTACATTATTCATGATTTTTGTGCAACTAAATGAATTGCTTAAATTTTTTCATGAGAAGAAGTGTGGATCATGTCTATGTGTGCATTTTAAATCCATTGTATGTCTAAACTTGTGATGAAATAATGAGCATGTAAAGTTGGAGAAGGTAGTTCCTCCAAATGACAATGAGTATGAAAAAGCATGTAGGCATGGAAATAATTTTAGAAGTAGTCCATGTTTGATTATGTTGCTTTAATTGCACGATGGTATGAAGTTGGTGTTCCTTGTAAGTTTGGTACATTAAATAATGTCATATGTTATGTTGAATGTTCTGAGATGCTATATGGGTCATTGAGTCCTTGAAAGTGTTTTAAAAGTTCCAAGTGTCATTCGAGGACGAATGTTCCCAAGGGGGGATATTGTCAAGACCTTAAAATGATCTAAGGTATCTAGAGCCTCATATGTTCTTTAAGAGTTAATAAAATGTAAATAAAGTGTTTAACAACTTGTACTAGTCGTTTTAAACAGTTTGGAAGTCAAACGTCAAAGGACGACCAATACGTCCGGAAACTAGTCTTTTGCATGCTAGTTTGTCCTTGTATGTTTGCCTTGTTTTTATGTGATGTTTGGAGTCTTAAAACAGTGGAGTTGACCCTAGTATCTGAATAGACATGTTAAGGGTCGAAATATCCTGGTACGACTCCCCGAGGACCACCATAAGGGCCCTAAAGAAGGACCCAAATGTTGGACCAAGAAGCTCACAAAGGCAGCGTGCAGAACCAATATGTGGAGTCCCTCACGCGTCGCGCGACTGACACGAGGCTCACTGCCTCCATATTACTGAATATAAAATTTATGTTGTTAATGATAAATTTTATATGATTCATATATATATATTCACATATTTTGTGAGTTTTTTGTAAAAACGATCTTGAGAAATTTAAAACAATATATTTTGTCGTTAGAAGATCTTGTTAATATATTCTAAAATAATATATATTTGCATTAATGGAAATATATAACTCAATAAAATTAGCTATTAAATAAATAATAAAAATTAAACGAATGCAGACTTTAAGTGGCGTTATTAGAAGTCATATGAACTTTTCTTCGTCGAAAATACTGATATATTAAGAAATAGTAAATTTATATAACAAATGAATAATGTTTACATAGTAATAACTATTTTGAAGTAAACTTCTTCACAATCTAAATTACATAATCAACATCGGTAAATAAAGTCATTCTTTTGATTGAGCATAAAAAAAACCATGACAATGCTCTAACTCTTCAGAAGTTAAATAATTATGGAAAAAGATATTCAGAAACATGTATCTACATCACAAGTGAAATTGTTAACAAAAACAAATGAATTTAGACTACAATAAAACTTAAACTAATACAAACTTCAACTCACGTTATTACAAGTCATATAAACTTTTCTTCGTCGAAAATACTAAAACATTAAGAAATAGAAAATCAGTAAAACAAAAGGGCAACGTCTATATAGTAATAATTATTTTGTAGCAAACTTTGTAACAGTCTAAATCACATAAGGAACATTAATAAATAAAGTGATTCTTTTGTCTTGGGCATTAAAAAATAAATTGTAACAATTATGTAACTCTTGCAAAGTTTAATAATTTAGGAAAAAGATATCCAGAAGCATATATCTACATCACAAGAGAAATTATTAACAAAAATAAATGAATTTAGACTACAATAAAGATTAAACTAATACAAACTTCAACTGCGCTATTAGAAGTCATATAATTTTTTCATCGTCGGAAAATACTTAAATATTAAGAAATAGTAATACATCAGTAAAACAAAAGGAAAATATTTATATTGTAATAACTATTTTGAAGCAAACTTCTTAACAATCTAAATCACATAAGGAACATTGATCAATAAAGTCATTCTTTTGTCTTGAGCATCAAAAAATAAATCGTGACAATTCTCTAACTCTTGAGAAGTTTAATAATTTTTGAAAAAGATATTCAGAAGCATATATCTACATTACAAGAGAAATTGTTAGAAAAAAAAATTAATTTGGATTACATCATGTTAACTTCATATATTGGAATATTACATACTAATGTATGTACTAAGCAAAAAAATAATTATTATATCATCAGAATTATTTTCATCAAGTACTCGAGGTCAAGAATGTACCCTCTTAGGATAGAACAATTTACTTCATCAAAATCGTGACAATTCTCTAAATTTTAGAAAAATATTTCACAAGCATATATCTACATCACAAGGGAAATTGTTAACAAAAACACATCAGTTTAGACTATATCATGTTAACTTCATATATTGGAACATTACATACTAAATGTATATATTAAGAAAAAAATAATTATGATACCATCAAAATTATTTTCCTAAAGTACTTGAGGTTATAGAATATACCCTCTGAGGATAGAAGAATTTACTTCATCAGAATAGTGGTGCCTCATATTCCGCTAAACTTTTAACTATTCAAAGACAATAAATCACACAAAATTTTTAAAATACAAGAAGAAGAGTAGCCGAATAAATATAATTGTGGTTGAAAAATGAGTGAAAACCCCTCTATTTATAGTCAACAAAGGGTAATATGAACAAAATCCCCTCTATTTATAGTCAGCAAAAGGAAATATGAACAACTACTTTGTGTCTTATCCGAAAATTCATGACCTTTACCAGAAAACACAATCTTTTGAAAAAGTCACAATTCTTTGCAAAAGTCACAACTCATCAAAAATCACAACCCTTTGAGAAAAGTTACAACTTATCGAAAAAGTCACAACTCATATGAACACATTTTTTTTGTGTCTTATCTTAAAAGTCATGACCATTCGAGAAATCACAACCCTTTGGAAAAGTCACAAATTATTAAAAAAGTCACAACTCTTTGGAAAAATCACAACCGTTTGAGAAAAGTCACAACTTATCGAAAAAGGAGTTCATGATTTATAAATATATATATATATATATATATATATATATATATATATACACACACACACACATAGTATGCAAGAAACATACTACAAAAAATATGTGATAAAAAACTTAATCAAACCTTCAAAAACACTTGAATCACATTTTTAAGACTTATAAAGTCTTTCAAAATTTATTTCAAAAGTCTTATATGTTCATAAATTAAAGGGGATGCAAGCTAAGGGGTGTAATTTATGTATTCATCCTCATCACTATAATCAGTTTCATCGGTATGATATGATGTAGTAGGTCGACAAATGATGTTGAATACTTGTTCTTTGCTTTACTGAACGGTCTCATTCATGTTTGTTGTTAACTAATTATTTTTCGCTCATACTCTGTCACTGCTACTATATCTTTTGCTATTTCATTTGACATACTAGTTATCTAAACAACATCTAGTGGCTTGACTTGATGTGACGATTCAATACCTTCTAAATCTGACTTGAGTCGTCGTACATCATTTCTAGAGCCTCGACCATATACTCTGCTCTTGGGTGTCCCCCTGCAAATTTTTCTGTCCAAATTTGAGTGTACAATTGAGGGTTGATCTGGACCGAATTGTCTATATTCTCATGCATGTACGGTTTATACTCTGACTGCATATTGAAAATAAAATTAGCATAATATATGTATGTATGTATGTATGTATGTATGCATGCATGCATGCATGCATGTATGTGTATATAGGTGTATACACACACACATATATAGAGAGAAGACATAAAAGTCACCACTGAAGTTGTCTTAAATTTTTCAAAAAGTCACCTTAACTTTGCAACCGTTCTATTATCCCACTAAACAATCATGAAATAATATTATTATATCATTTTCCAATCAACTCCAAATCTTAAGAAGCAAGCATGTTCATATACCAATCATAATATGACACATGTTAATTTAATTAAAAAATATAATTTTTTTCATTCTAAGTTTTTCATTTATCTGTCTCTTAATTTTTGACTTATTTTAATTTAGAATTCATCTTAAATTGCACTTCATCTTCCACCCCACTTTCAAGCTGATCCATCCCTTTCATTTTCTTCTTTTTCTTCATCTCCCACCCTTACCCCACCCCCATGTCAAATTGAACCCCTCTCCTTTTTTTTTTCTTCTTATTCAGCAATTAAAATGTTTATTTCAATGATTTTTTTAATATAAAAAATCATACTAGTTTCTAGACTTGATTGAATTATTGATAAAAATATTCATTATTTTTCTAAGTCAATTTGAAATTTTGAAGGTATCATCAATTACTCCTTTTCATTAACTTAAAAATTAGAAATGACAATTTTAAAAGAATCAATGAATTCTCAAAATTGAAAGAACTTGATTCAAATATGATAAAAAACCTATATGATTGAATCTAATAAGTTTATCAAATTCCTTAAAATGTAAGAAAATATTTGGATGAGGTTTTCAAAATAAAGAGAATAAAACTAAAAGTAGTAAAAAAAGGAAGGTGAAGTTGTGGTAAATATGATGACACTGAAAGTGAGAAGTGTAACACTCCAAAAAGTTTTTGAGCTAAGACTTGAACCATTCTTCGTAGTGAGTGATATTTTTCAAAAGAATTAAAATTCCTTTAAGTGTTAATGTCACTAGATGTATCACCTTGAGTTCTAAAAGAACTAAATTGGAAATAACAAAAATCTGAAATTTGGAGAGTTAAGTCAAGTATGAGTTTTGGGTCAACTTCAAACACCATAACTCCTATCACAGGATGAGTTAGGTGTTCTACAAAATACCTTATGGAATATCTTTGAATTGTCTTTCTAACGCCACTGAGTTTGCTAAGTTTCGAGTTCGGATGAGTGAGATATGACCTTTTGTAGTTAGGTTGTCGTGTTAAGGAAAGTAAGTCGAACATAGTGAGGGGTATTTTGGTCTTTCCTTACCTTGCAAGATTTAATTTATTTTAATACTATTTTATGGGTATAATCCTATTAGGTTCAGTTTATATTCCTAATATACACCTAGGGTTTTAGTTGAGAGTTCAAGAAAAGAAAAGAAGAGAAAAGAGGAGAAAAGAGGGGAGATCAAGCGTTTGTCGAGATTCTTGTGTGATGTCGTGGATTTTTGACATGGGTTTGATCCCTAATAGGTATGTAAGCTTCCATAGTGTTGGGTTAGTTTACCCACACGCCAATCATAATATTTCAACGAATTTCATTCTTGAAGTTGAAAGATTAGAGTTCTTGAAGTTCATTCTAAATCTTGTTGTATTTGGGTTTTGATGATTTATTGAGATTAAATTGAGTTATTTGGGTGTTGGTTTAAGTATATTAGAGTGTAAGTAATGGAGTCCAAGTGATTGGGGAAGAAATAGTTCAATTCTAGGCTAATTAAGGTGAGAAAACAAGCAAGGAAACTCGTCAGATTTTCTGGTTGGGGTATGGCGCGATGCGCCTTCTAAAGCGCCCTAAATCTACTTCTAAACTTTAGGGGCTGGCGCCCCGCGTCACCCATAGCGCAAAGGTCACCTTCCCCATCCAGTTTGCCTCCGGTTGCTCCGTTTGAGTTTGTTTAAAGTGTACCTTCACTCCTTTTTGATTCTAACTACTCTAAGCTACTTCTGAACACCTAAATTAAATCCTAACATGATCATAACCTTGAATTCATAACTCAAATTCAAGGTAGAGTTGAGGGTTCAGTTTGAGATTTCTTTCCAACATTCTAAGAAAGCCTTTTTGAGTCCTTTTGTGGAGTCTTTTACAACTTCTAGTAACTTGTTTCAATACTCGAGCAAGTGAGTATGAGAATGAAGATAATGTATTCATAAGTCTACATTGTAATCATGAGATTTTCCATGTCATGAACCAAACTCTTGAATTCATAATTCACATTCAAGAGAGAGTTAATAGAAGAGTTCAAGAAAGCCTTTTGAGTTAAATTTTGAATCCTTTTGGGTAAACTATTGATTTGAACTATGTTTTGAGGAAGTAATTAAGAGAATGAGAAGATTTTATACATGAGTTCCATCTAGTTACGACCATCGAGTTTTTCATGCCTATAACTTCCGTATCAATTCCACAAATTAAGTATCATTAAGAGGAGTAGTATATCCAAGTTCTAGGTCTTGCGTATTGAGTTCCACATTTCTATTGAGATTATATTCCTGATCATGAGACTATTAAATGTTACCCATTAAGTGATTGAGATGAGTAGTGCATGCCTATAATTCCACATGAACCCTATAAGTAAAAAAATCTTAAGATAAGAAGTGTATTCGAGTCTTTGAGTTGAGTAGTTCATACTCATAATTCGCATAGAAGGTAAAGATCAAAGACAAATAAGTTAAGAGTTAAGTCTAGAAGTTAAGAATTAAGTCCAAGCAAAGTTTATTAAAGTTTCAAGTGTCTTTATTAAAAATAATAGCTTCGTTTTAAGACTCAAGTTTCAAGCTAAGTATGAGTAAAGAGTTGAGTTCATTTCTCAAAAGAATAAGGAAACTAAGTATTCCCTAAGAGTTGATTTATGACTCAAGTTTCAAGCTAAGTAAAGAGCAAAGAGTTGAGTTCATTTCTCAAAAGCTATAAGAGAACTAAGTATTCCCTAAAAGTGTGTAACTGTTTTCACATTTAAGATAAGATGAAACTAGGATTTCCAAAAGAGTTTGGAGCAAGAAAATTGAATATTGATTCCAAGAGAGCTTTTTAAGGCTAAGTGGTGAGCAATTATCTCAACCCAAAGAAGGAAGTTGTTTTGAAAACACATGAGCTAAAGTATATTTTGGGAGTAGTATTGAGCACCAATGTGGGGATGAGAGTTCATATGAACTCAAGTCTCCATGAAAACCATGTAATCATGGGTGTTAACGGGTTATATTTTTTATATGATCACGTAAGTTAATCTAGTGGATCTACTAAGTTAAGTAGTTCCATGCGACGGCAAATTATAGGACACTTCTGGCAGAGTGGACAAGACATTGTATCACCATTAGGCTCATATTGTTGTTGTCGATTAGAGAATCTCTCAAAGAAATTATATTACTTTATTATTTAAGTAAAGTTGAGTTTGTTATTGCATTTTCATTAACGAATTAAGTTCTTTTAATATTTTATAAATCTTTCTATATATTGCATGTGTATTCTTGCTTTATATTGACTTGAGTACCGAAACTCAAATATCATATCTTTGAAGTTGAGTATTTAATCTTTGTGTTGAGTATCTAATCTTTGAGTTTGGGTAGCTTATCCTTGAATAATTCTGAGTTGGGTAAGTTTGAGTAGTTTTGAGTATCCTTGAGTATTCCTTGAGTTGAGTAACTTTGAAAAGAGGTAAGTATGTTTTCATTTTTATCAAGTTCAAGCTAATGTTATACTTTAGAATTCACCTTACATGCTCGTACATTCCATGTACTGAGCCAATTGGACTGCATCTTCTCATGATGCAGACACATGTATTCAGGATTTTCAACAGGAGCTTCGTTTATTCATTCGAGAGTTCCAGTTAGCTATGGTGAGCCTCCTTGCTTCCGGAGAATTTCATTTAGTGTTCAATTTAGTCAGGATGTCGTGGGTCTTTTCTCGACTCCCATCTTTATCAGTTAAAGGCTTCATAGATAGTCAGTATAGTTGAGCAGTCTATATTAATAATTTATTTTGTTAAATGTTTTAAAAACATAAGTAGCCTATTTTATGGTGAATTAAATATATTACATTGTTCAGAGTTTTTTCATTTGAGTTAGAGTTTTGTATTTCAGTTTCATGAATTTAATTTTGTTTTAAGCTTTTTCTTGATTAAATTAGTCTTCCGCTTGTAGTCAGCCAGGATGAGAGTTTGCTTGGGGACTAGCAATGGTTCTTTAGTGTCGGATATGTCCAAGGTGTAGACTCGCGTCGTGACAAACTTTGTATTAGAGCACAAAGTTCAAGTGTCCTTTGTTGTCTATGAAGTTGTGTCAATAGGATCTTGTTTATGGTTGTGAGGGTCCCACTTCAATAAATGAGATAATTCAAACATTTAAGAAAAATTACCCTTATTTCATACTCTTAATCATGCAATAGAGCTATGTCATAGAGATTTATTCATACTCGTGCGCTTCAGATTCATTCGACTACCCATCATACTAGGGGTGGTTGAAAAGTAGAGTCAGTTCTTTGTGGACGAGTTGTTCTTTGAAAGAGTCTTGAGAAATTAAGGAGACTTTAGAGGGGCTTGAGAGAAACCCAAGAGTAAGTTAAGTGTTCAGTTTCAGAGTAATTCCTTCATATGAATCGTGCATTTGAGCTAAAAGTGAGTTGTACTCTTTTTTACGTAAAGCCTTGTTTCAACTGAGATCCTTTTTGAGGAAATATGTATAGATCTTGGTTAGTATTTTCATCCTAAAATGATGATACGAATGAAGAGATCATGAGAAGTAGTAGTGAAAGAGCTTAGAGTTAGAGGATAGTATGTAGAGGTTTAGTAATCCAAGAAAGGGAGGTAATGATGAAGTAAACTATGTTATCATAGTCATGCACCTACTAAGATAATAATGAAGTGTTTTCCCTTATAGGTAGACTTAAAAGTGAAGAATTGTGAAGAGTTCAAGATAAGAGGCAGAGTAAGCGTTCCAAGTCAATATGAGTTAGAGTATACCTTAACTAGAAATGGGTTATAATGACATGTCATTGTGTTAGTAATAAGCAAGTGTAAGTGGTGAATATATATAGAAGAGACAGAGTATGCATAATGTGATAGATTGATATAGGCTTATGAATTTTGAAAGGAGAACCTCATGGTATTCAAAGTATGATAGAGTTATTTGAGACATAATGCGTAGTAAGTGAGTAGGTAGTACTTAAGTTGTAAAGTGGAAATGTGATAGTAAATTGTAAGTATGAATACAATGAGGTGACGATTGACTATTTGTCATAAGTTACTAGTGGATGAGTGTTTCTGAGTTTGTATAGTAGGCGAACAATCATATTGATATTCGGGTTTAGTTATGAACATTAACCTTGAATTTGGATGAGCGTCATGATTCAAAGAATGGTAACATGATGGTGATGACGTTAGTCTTGAGATTTGATCTAGAAGACTTGTTATAGAGTAGGTGAGAAATTGATGTGATTAGTTATAATAGATATGAGTGATGCAATTGAGAGACCGTAACCTTTAGATAAAGGTAGCGAAGTATGGTTAAGTCACAAGAGTAGCAAGAGCATAAGCAAGTGTACTAAGAGGGTATGTAATCAGAAGATGTTAAGAGAAACGCGTCAGAAAGAGGTCATAGTACCTGACTATAGAGAGTTCAGTAGCCATGAGATAAACTTCTCCTAAGTGTTAGCGTAATAGAGGATGTATACCGGCTTAGAGATGTGGAATAGGTCCATAGCTTTTAAGTGATAGCTTTAGACCTAAGGGGGAGATGATAAGATGAGAAAGAAAGTCAAATGTTGAGAATAAAATAGTAATGAGTTCGAAAGTGATTGGGAGGATAAGGTTTTACTATGAGAAATAGTTAAATGAGAGCCCATAGTTGGTCCCGATGGATTTGGTTAGTAGGAGTCCATGGAGTTGTTAGTGTACTAAGCTTGAATGTGGTGTTTTTAACCATTTGGTGCTTCTTGATATGAGCCCAGTGTGGTGGTAAAGAGTAGTACTCTTGGGATGAGATTCCCTATAAAGAGTTATAGAACCCAAACCTATGTATTTGGGTTAAGATTGAATATATTGAAAGTGTACTATTAGAATAAGATCTTGGTAAGAGTAACCCCATTCCATATCTAGTTCAGTTGTCATACGAGGACGAATGATCCCAAGTGGGAGATAATGTAACACCATGGAATGTTTTTGAGCTACTTGAACCATTCTTCGTAGTAAGTGATACTTTACCAAATCATTAAAATTTCTTAAGTTTTAAGGTCACTAGATGTATCACCTTGAGTTTTAAAAGAACTAAATTGGAAATAACAAAAATCTGAAATTTGGAGAGTTAAGTTAAGTATGAGTTTTGGGTCAACTTCAAACTACCATAACTCCTAAGGCAGAATCAGTTAGGTGTGCTACAACGTACCTTAGGAAAAATCATTGAATTATCTTTCCTACTCCACTGAGTTTGCTAAGTTTTCAAGTTCGGATGAGTGAGATATGACCTTTTGGAGTTAGGCTGTCCAGTTAAGGAAAGTTAGCCGGACATAGTGAGGGGTATATTTGTCTTTTCCTTACCTAACAAGATTTATTTCCTTTTTAGTACTATTTTAGGGGTATAATCCTATTATATTCAGTTTTATAATCCTAATATACACCTAGGGTTTTAGTTGGAGAGTTCAAGAAAAAAAAGAAGAGAAAAGAGGAGAAAAGCGGGGAGATCAAGCGTTCGTCAAGATTCTTGCGTAATATCGTGGATTTTCGCCATGGGTTTGATCCCTAAGAGGTATGTAATCTTCCATAGTGTTGGGTTAGGTCACCCACACACCAATCATACTATTTTTAGTGAAATTTCATTCTTGAAGTTGAAAGATTAGAGTTCTTGAAGTTCATTCTAAATCTTGTTGTGCTGGGGTTTTGATGATTTCTTGAGATGAAATTGAGTGATTTTAGTGTTGTTTTTAGTAGATTAGAATGTAGTTAAGTTAAGTAATCAAACCCAAGTGATTGAGGAAGAATCCGTTCGATTCTAGGCTAATTAGGGTTAGTAAACAAGCAAGGAAACTCGTCTAATTTTCTGGGTTAGGGCATGGCACGATGTGTGAGAAAACGCGCGCCAAACCCACTTCTAAACTTTAGGGTCTGGCGCACTTCGCCACCCATAGCGTCGAAGTCACCTGCCCCCATTCAGTTTGCCTCTTGTTGGTCCATTTGAGTTAGTTTAAAGTGCACCTTCACTCCTTTTCGATTCTAAATACTCTAAGCTACTTCTAAACGCCTAAAATCATTCCTAACATGACCATAACCTTGAATTCATAACTCAAATTTAAGGTAGAGTTGAGGGTTAAGTTTGAGATTTCTTTCCAACATAATAAAAAAGCTTCTTTGAGTCCTTTTGTGGAGTCTTCTACAACTTTTAGTAACTTGTTTAAAGACTTGAGCAAGTGAGTATGTGAATGAAGAGAATGTATTAATAAGTCTAAATTGTCATATGAGATTTTCCATGTCACGAACCAAAACTCATGAATTCAAATTCACATTCAAGAGAGAGTTAAGAGAACAGTTTAAGAAAATCTTTTGAGTTCAATTGTGAATCTTTTGAAGTAAAATATTGATTTGAACTAAGTTTTGAGGAAGTAAGTAAGAGAATAAGAAGAGTTTTTTATATGATCCATCTAGTTACTTAGACCTTGAAGTCGAGTTGTTCATGCCCATAACTTCCGCATGAATTCCACAAATTTAGTATCATTAAATATTGACTTCCTTATTCCTTTTGAGATTATATTCTTAATATCATGAGACTATTACATGTTACCCATGAAGTCCTTGAGATGAGTAGTGCATGCCCATAATTCCGCATGAACCATATAAGACGAAAATTCTTGAGGTAGAAGTGTCTTCGAGTCCTTGAGTATAGTAGTTCATGCTCATAATTTTGCATGAACCCTCCAAATAAAACATCATGAAATCATACATAAACATGAGATCATTAACCTTGAATCAATAATCCAATTCAAGAAAAGTTAAGATAAAAGTTAAAGAAGTTAAGAGTTAAGTCTAGAAGTTAAGAAGTAAGTCAAAACAAAGTTTCTTAAAGTTTCAAGAGTCATTAGTAAGCGTTTTAGCTTCTTGTTAAGACTCAAGTTTCAAGCTAAGTAAAGAGTAAAGATTTGAGTTTATTTCTCAAAAGTATAATGGAACTAAGTATTCCCTAAGAGTTGATTTAAGACTCAAGTTTCAAGCTAAGTAAAGAGTAAGGGAACTAAGTATTCCCTAAGAGTTTATAAATGTTTTCACATTTAAGATAAGAGAAAACTAAGATTTGCAAAAGTGTTTTGAGCAAGAAAATGGAACATTGATTCCAAGAGAGGTTTTTAAATCTAAGTGTTGAACAATTATCTTAACCCAAAGAAGGACGTTGTTTTGAATACACATGACCTAAAATATATTTTGAGAGTATTATTGAGCACCGATGTGGGGATGAGAGTTCATATCAACTCAAGTATCCATGAAATCCATGCAACCATTATAAGTATTAACGGGTAGTACTTTTTAGATGATCATGTAAGTTAAGTAGTTCTATGCGACGACAAAGTATAAGACAGTTTCGGCAGCATGGACAAGACTTTTTATCACCACTTAGGCTCATAGTGGTGGTTGTCGGTAAGAGAATCTCCCACATAAATTATATTAATTTATTTTATAAGTAAAATTGAGTTTGTTATTGCATTTTCACTAACGAACTAAATTGATTTTAATGTTTTATAAAACTTTCTATATATTGCATGTGTATTCTTGCTTTATATTGAGTTGAGTACCCAGAGTCAAATATCATATCTTTGAACACTACTAAAAAATCTGGATGTAGCGACATAAATATTTTTTATATAAACAACAAATTCCGTTGCTAAACCCACTAAGCGACTGGTTTATTTTAGCAACGAGCAAAATAGCAATAGACTAGCGACGACGTTCATCGCTAAATGAAGTTTTTAGTAGTGTAAGTTGAGTATCTAATCTTTGAGTTGAGTATCTAATATCTGAGTTGAGTATCTTATCCTTCAGTACTTCTGAGTTGAGTAAGTTTGAGTAATTTTGAGTATCCTTGAGTTTTCCTTGAGTTGAGTAAGTTTGAAAAGATGTAATTATGTTTTCATTTTATAAAGTTCAAGCTTATGTTATGTTGGGTATGTAGCAAGAATTGATGGGAAATAGAGGCCAAGAAGAAATTCAAAGGCAACTGTTACAATTGTGGCAAGGCTAGTCATAGATCTTCTGATTGTCGTGCTCCAAGAAAGGACAAAGACAAAGGCAAAGGCAAAAGTCAAGCAAACATCGTGGAGAAGATGGCTTGTGTGCAATGATCTCGGAGTGTAACTTAGTTGGAAATCCCAAGGAGTGGTTTCTCGACTCAAGTTCCACTAGACATATTTGCTCTGCGAAAGAAGCCTTTGCAACGTACACTCCTGCTGAGTACGATGAAGATTTGTTCATGGGAAACACAGCAACAACAAGGATTGCAGGAACTGGGAAAGTAATGTTGAAAATGACATCCGGCAAGGTATTGACTTTGAACAATGTTCTGCATGTCCCTACTATTAGGAAGAATTTAGTTTCTGCTGCACTACTCGTTAAGAACGGGTTTAAGTGTGTCCTAGTTAGTGATAAAGCTGTAATAAGTAAGAATGAAATGTTCATAGGAAAGGGCTACCTCAATGAGGGTCTTTTCAAACTAAATGTAATGGTTGTTGACAGTATTAATAAAATTTCTGCTTCTGTTTACTTATTGGAGTCAAATGATTTATGGCATGCCCGTTTGGGACATGTAAATTACAAAGCCTTGCAAAAATTGGTTAATCTAGAAGTATTGCCTGATTTTAAATGCGATAAATCGAAATGCGAAATTTGTGTGGAAAGTAAGTTTGTTAAACATCCTTATAAGTCTGTTGAAAGAAATTCCAAAACTTTAGACTTAATTCACACAGATATATGCGATATTAAGTCAACACCATCTCGTGGTGGAAAAAAGTATTTTATAACTTTTATTGATGACTGCACTTGATTTTGTTATGTATTTTTGCTTAATAGTAAGGATGAAACAATTGATGCATTTAAGCAATACAAAAATAAAGTGGAGAACCAATTGAATCTAAAGATAAAAATGATTCGGAGTGATAGGGGTGGAGAATATGAATCTCCTTTTGCAGAGATATGTTTGGAATATGGTATTATTCATCAAACTACTGCACCTTATACACCACAGTCAAATGGTTTGGCAGAACGAAAGAATAGAACATTAAAGGAAATGATGAATGCCTTAATGATCAATTATGGTTCACCACGAAACCTTTAGGGGGAAGCCATCCTTACAGCTAATAAAATACTCAATAGAGTACCCCATCGAAAAACACAATCAATTCCATATGAGATGTGGAAAGGAAGGAAACCCAACTTGAAATATTTCAAAGTGTGGGGGTGTTTAGCCAAGGTAGAGGTTCCTTTACCAAAGAGGGTTAAAATTGGACCCAAACAGTAGACTGTGTTTATTGGATATCCTGTGAACAGTAAGGCCTGTCGGGTTTTGGTTCACAAATCTGATAATCCTGAGATTCATGTTAATACAATAATTGAGTCAGATAACGTAGAGTTTTTTAAAAATATTTATCCGTATAAACTGAATGTGAGTCAACAAGTGAAAGACCTAAATGACCACGAGAAGAATCAATGGAAAATACACTAACTAGTGAAAATCTTAGGCGTAGTACTCGCCAACAAAAACCTGCTTCTTTCGGACCAGATTTTATGGCACTATTGCTTGAAAATAAGCCTCAAACATTTAAAGCAGCTATGTCTTCATCTGAGTCAACTTATTGGAAAGAAGCAGTGAATAGTGAGATCAAATCAATTTTAAGTAATCACACTTGGGAATTGGCTAATCTTCCTCCAGGAAATAAACCTTTAGGATCAAAATGGATCTTTAAAAGGAAAATTAAACCTGATGGGACTATTGACAAATATAAGGCTAGACTGGTAGTCAAAGGGTACAGACAAAAGGAAGGTCTGGACTACTTTGACACATACTCTCCAGTAACAAGGATAACATCAATTAGGATGTTAATAGCACTAGCAGCAGTGCATGATCTTAAAATCCACCAAATGGATGTAAAGACAGCCTTCTTAAATGGAGAGTTGGAGGAAGAAATTTACATGGAACAACCTGAAGGGTTTATAGTTTCTGGTAAAGAAAAGAAAGTGTGCAGACTTGTGAAGTCACTTTATGGACTCAAGCAAGCACCCAAACAATGGCATACTAAATTTGACCAAACTATGTTGGCAAATGGATTCAAGATCAACGAATGTGATAAATGTGTTTACATTAAAAACGTTATGAATCATGAAGTCATTCTTTGTTTATATGTTGATGACATGTTGATAATGAGTAAAGACATTGATGATATAAATGCTACTAAGCGCATGTTGTCTAGCAAGTTTGATATGAAGGACTTAGGAGTTGCTGATTTGATCTTAGGGCTCAGGATTATCAAAACTCCTTAGGGACTAGCATTATCTCAATCTCATTATATTGAAAAAGTATTGGATAAGTTCAAATACTTAAATTTCAATATTGTCAAAACTCCAATTGATTTAAGTTGTACATTTCAAAAGAATGAAGGTCATAGTGACTCTCAATTGGAATATGCCAGAGTATTGGGAAGTTTGATGTATATTATGAATTGTACGTGACCAGATATAACACGTGCTATTAGAAAACTGAGCCGGTTTACTAGTAATCCAAATCAAACTCATTGGATGGTAATGAAACGTGTGTTGGGATATCTGAAATATACACAATACTATGCTTTGCATTATAATAAATATCCTACTGTGATTGAAGGATATAGTGATGGAAATTGGATCACCGGGTCAAATGAAGTAAAATCCACAAGCGGATATGTGTTCATACTTGGTGGAGGAGCAGTCTCTTGGAAATCGTCCAAACAGACATGTATTGCTCGCTCCACAATGGAATCTGAATTCATTGCTTTGGATAAGGCTAGTGAAGAAGCTAAATGGCTCTGGAATTTCTTAGAAGATATTCCTTTCTGGCCCAAACCTGTTGGACCTATTTGCATACATTGCGATAGTCAAGCAGCAATTGGTAGGGCAGGGAGCGTTATGTACAACGGGAAATCTCGTCATAAATGACGGATACATAACACTGTAAGACAACTGCTCTCTAGTGGAATTATCACAATTAACTATGTAAAGTCAAGGGATAATGTGTCAGATCCACTAACGAAAGGCCTAGTGAGAGAGGCAGTTGAATGATCATCTAAGGGAATGGGTTTATGGCTTAGGACAAGTCAGCATGACGGTAACTCTATCTAGCAGACTGGAGATCCCAAGAGCTAGATTGAAGGAGAAAAACAAAGTCGTGGCTGACGGTTCGACATTGTCAATTAACTCAATCCATTCTCATGATGAAGACAATGTTCAGGAACAAGGTTAAGACTTTAAGGCTTTTTTATGAGGTAATAAAGCTTAAAGTTTTTAATGATTTGCTAAGTTTGGTAGATTTGACCAAATAGTGTATCTACGAGATGACACGGTCAGAAATCACCTATGTGAGTGTGAAGTGGAAGCTGCTTCAAAGAGAATTTTATGTCAAAAGCCTATTCTCTATACAATCATGAAACCAGGAGGTGTTCATGGCTGAAACGAACACAACTGTAAGAACCATAAACAGTAAAGGGTTAATTGTGTGACATATGGTTGTCTAGGTATACACCAAAGCTCGACGGTTCAAAAATATCACATCTACCGATTGACCGAGTATATCCGACATAAGTTCACTACGGAAAGTCCAAGGGGAAACCTACTTATCCAGATGCAATTAATCCTTGCCTGTAAAGTACACAATTGTCCGTGCATTCCTATGTTATAACCATTCCCCATCAATGTGGGGGATTGTTGGGTATGTAGTAAGAATTGATGGAAAATAGAGGGAAAGAGAGGAATTTGGAAAGTTGAGAACTTGAAGAGTTGGGAACTTGAAAAGTCCTCTTATGCTTTAATGGAAAAGGCATTTGTCCTTCATCGGTGGTGGAAAGAAAAATAGGAGAGTTTAAATACAGAAACACTCCTATTAATTGTTAAAAGGGTTGGAAAGAGGGACCCCCCTCGCGCCGTCGTCGTCGTCGCTCGCTCGTCTCGTCTCGTCTACGGCTACGGCTTTGGCTTTGGCAAATGATCGATCGAGAGATTATTTTTTGGACAAAGTTTGTTTTAATTATATATAATTATTTATTTATTTAATTAATTAAATTAAATGGCCAATATCTTTTTCAATTAATTATTTAGTTGAAATTAACCGAAACGTTTCAATTTTTTAGTTGATTAACCCGACCCGATTCGGATCCGCGCGTGACCCATTTGAATTTAAACAACTTTCCCGTGTTATTTAAAATTCCCTCCATGACTGTTCTGAAAGGTTGCAACTTTCAGGAACAGTCATTACCATTTGAAAGGTTGCAAACTTTCATTAATGGTTGTGAGGATTCTGAAAGGGTTGCAACCTTTCGGAACCTATTCTTCTTGCCTATAAATACCACTCATTCTTCAGAATATTCACTAATGAATTTTTTGATCTTCTTCTTCTTCTTCTTCACACATTTTTTCTTCGTGTACTTTCCTGCTGTGGATTGGTTCGCTGACAGTAAGAGTTTTTTTGGTATCTACACTCTGCTGATTAAGATCATTTTACCCTAGGAGGTTCTATTCCAATTCAAACCTCGGATACTAGAGGGGAATAATTTCCTTAAGGGGACACTGTGAGTTCAGTGGACTTGATCGTTTTCCGATTTAAAAGGTTTTTTCAGATTCTGGTACATTTTTACAGATTTTAGTTTTTTTTTTGTGAATTAAAATTCTGTTCATCTCTCTTACTGGTTCTATAAATTTCAGTTACTTTGTGTTTCTGAACAATTTATTAGAATCAATAATTTCTGGTTTTATAACACAGATTGACAACATGTTATGCTTTAGAATTCCCCTTACATGCTCGTACATTCCACGTACTGAGCCAATTGGCCTGCATCGTCTCACGATACATACACAAATTTTCAGGATCTTCAACAAGAGCTTCGTTGATACATCCGAGAGTTCGAGTTAGCTATGGTGAACCTCCTTATTTCCGGAGGATTTCATTTACTTCTCAGTTTAGTCAGGATGTCGTGGGTCTTGTTCCGACTTCCATCTTTATCAATTAGAGGCTTCATAGATAGTTAGTATAGTTGAGGAGTATGTATTAATCATTTGTTTTATTAAATTATTTAAAGACTTAAGTTTCCTATTCTATGGAGAACTAAATATATTATATTAGTTAGAGTTTTTCATTTGAGTTAGAGTTTTGTATTTCAGTTTCATGAATTTAATTTTGTTTTTAGCTTTTGCATGCTTAAGTTAGTCTTTCGCTTTTAGTCAGCCAGGATGAGGGTTCTCTCGAGGACTAGCAATGGTTTTGAGTGCCGGCCACGTCCAGGGTATAGACTCGGGTCTTAACAAGAAGCTTCAATGGAGATGATATTGCATTTTTGAAGAAGATAGAAAAAAGAAAGAGAAAAAATAATTAGAAAAAAGTTAAAATTCTAGGAAAATATATTTTAGAATAAAATTATATTAGTTATTTTAGGTTGTTCACTCTCATTGAGAGAGTGCACGCACTCTATGTAAGGTGGACAAACATGATGTAATAATATTTGTTCAAGATTGTTTAGTGGGGTAATAGAACCCTGCATAGTTAAGGTGTATTTTTGAATATTTGGGACAAGTTTGTGTGTCTTTTTGTCTTTTCTCATCTCTCTCTCTCTCTCTCTCTCTCTCTCTCTCTCTATATATATATATATATATATATATATATATATACACAAATACACACTATTCATCTTAAGTAACTTACAAAAGTTCGTTTGACACTTTCCTCCACCCACACATCTGAATCCGATTCGTTTAATTAATTCTTCAAATGAGTCCTCTTGAAAATCTCTTATTGAAGGGGAGTGCGCCCCGATTCATTTTTTATAATAAATAAAAATAAAATTTATGCTGATATTAATAAAATAATATTTAATCAACTACTTATTTATTGAAAAGTTAGAACTATAACTTAACATCTCTCTTGTAATCGTTCCAACATTCTTTGCACTCCCGATGTGCAACAACGACCCTTAAAACTACCTCTAGTATATTTAGTTTTGCTCAGACATCACCTTGAATTTATCCGTGTTCCAATAATGGTGCAATTCCTCAAAGTCATCAGACAACATTAAACTGGAACGTTGATCACTATTCTAGACTTTCTTTAGCCAGTTAGACAATATTGTGGATGTCCTCCCCTCCAATGTGGTTGCACTGACCATATTGTACCTCGATTCCCAAGTAAACTGTCTGGAAAAAATGAATAGTGTTAGATAATTAATAAAGTAAAGTATACCAAAAATATTAAACTTATCTTAAAAAATCTATAACTAAACATATATATATACCTTCAATTCATTAAACATCGTCTAACATATACTATTTAGGATCTCGCCCCATGAGTGATAGGCCTACATTAAAAACCTCATAACACACTGTTTTAGAGCTTTGACAACATCCTTCAAAGGATTCCACCTGCAACACACATAATAAACATTTTAGTTCATAAATAGTATATTAATGTATAAGCAATAATTAAAATAAAAAATTAATAGATAACAAAACAAATTTACGATGATCTATCAGACTCAATCATGAATCTACCAAGCATGTCCCTTTGTCCAGGTGCTAGAGCAGGCGTCACGTATTCCTGGATGGATGCACATAATTCTGAGTCAATGAAGAAGTACCAACAGTAGCATCTGACTCATTACTAGAATCTCTAATCATCAAAGCACATTCATCAACATTACCTCGTATGCAGATACCACTGCAGTTTGAAACTTAAAACTATTGAAACAATACTTATTCATCGTCTGAATTTGAGATTCAAGTCCAAGTACAATTTCTCTGACTAATTGCAAAAAATACAATTTTGGATAAAATAAATATGTTATTAAATATTTATTGATTCAATATAAGGTTGTCACACTTATATATTCTTTTAGCCATTTGAAACATCTCGTATAGATGACTTCATTACCCCGTGTATTCGCGAACAAGCTAATAATTATATATTCAGACTTTTCATTCGTTAATAAAAACTTATTAGTATGTAATTTGATAACATACTTTAACATTTACTTGAGATATGGTTTAATCACTGGACAGTTAAATAAAATGTGTGTCACAACTGATTGTATTTCAATTCTAGTGAAACATCGCTTTTCACGCCTTTTGGATTCTCGACCATTTTTGATTAAAAATTGATATTAGTGGAAACAAAGTATCAATAACACATTCATCATTGAAATTAGGCTTGTTTCTCCTACATGACACTTCATTCCTAAAGTAATAAGAATAAAATTCATCAGTGTCTTTTGCAATATGACCTTGAAGAATTGATACTTTGATCTTTTCCCTTTGTTTAATTATTTTTTTGGAACTGCCAAATTTTCTATATATATGTTACCTACTTATAAGAAAAAAATAACCTAGTTAATGTAAAACAAAACATTATCTCCCAAATAGATACATCTGTCTTGTTTGAACTGGATCTTCAAAGAGTACAAGGTGAACTAGAAGATGCTTCATCACATCAAAGAAACCATATGGAAAGATCTTCTCTATCTTAGTAGTAACAACCTGAATATTTTTCTCCATCCTATATAAATTAGTGTCTAACTAATTTCCTAAACACAAATCTGTAAAGAAAAGACTTATCTTTGTGATTGGTTTCTACGTCCTTTCAGGTAGATGACTAAAGGCTATAGGAATTGTAGTTTCCAAGAATACATTACAATCGTGACTTTTCATACTTATCGATTTTTGTTCATTCATATCTTTAAGCTTTCCTAATTTTGAAGAATAGCCCTTTGACATCCTCAAATTTTTAACACACTCAGAATTTTCATGTTTCGCATCCAATTATGTGACTGAAAACTAGCTTTGAGCTTAACTATTTCAATATTTGATAGTTTCTGTAGCCACAACTCTCTTCTCCTATAATATTACTTTATGTCCATTCTAGCTTTTGGATTGTCTTTTCTCTTGCCCTTGACATCCATCATTGTGTTAAGCAAATTATCAAAATAAATTTTTGCAATGTGCATCACATTTATGTCGTAGTAGATTATCCTTCCAATATGGTAACTCCTAAAATATGCTCTATTTGGATCAATCATGTTCAACACCATATCTAGGGGTCTAGAATGTCAAGCTTCTGTAACTTTATACAATTGAGAAACTCTTTCCCAAATTTGGTGCCCTATGAGTAATGGAGATGAGGTCTTTCAATCTTATTTTTTGTGAATGCATTTTTCATCTTTCTAAACTCATGTTGTATTGACAAGAACTGACGATGACAATCAAACCATGTATTCTTTTAGCCATGCTTTAAAGTAATGCCTTACTATTTTCCTTGCAATGCGAACAAGATAGCTTTTTGGTTGTCATCCAATCAAACAATACTCGATTGTAGGAAAATTATTAATAGTCCACATAAAAGTAGCAAGCATAAAAAAAATCTTCTTAATTGATGTATGATAAGTCACAACGCCTTCAAACCACAATTGTTTGAGCTCATCTATCAGTTATTGTGGATAGACACTAATCAAACTTTTTGAATTACAAGGATCTAAAATATAGGGACTTGTCATGCACATTCTAGGAGGAACTTTATACGGAGTAAAAAATACAAGTCAACTGGAATAAGGTGAGAAAGTATTAGAGAATGGTGTGAAGCTATGTGCACAAATCCCTAATCTAACATTTTTAGGTTCACTTGCAAAATCACGATATATGCTATCAAAATACTCCTATGCTTCTCCATCAAATGGATAAGACAAGACACCGATGACTTTCTATATTCACGATTCCATTTCATATGTAGTGCAAACCTCATCGATGCGTACAACCTATTTAAACTAGTAATAAGATGTAAATATGTAACACCTCAGACATCGAAAGAGCTAAATTGAGACTAGTTCAAGTTACTCTACAATTATGAGTTTTGAGTAATCTTGAATCGACCATAACTTTTATCATATATTGAGTTAGGTGGCCCATGAGGTATCAAATCGATGGCCTTTGAGTCCTCTTTCCAACACCACCGATTTTGCTAAATATCAAGTTTGTATAGAGGAAGTACGACCATTTGAGTGTAGCCTCTCTAGTAAAGCCTTTTCATCTGTTTTAAGGGAAGGTATTTTGGTATTTTATTTACCCCTAAAGACCTACCCACATTTTACCGACCAAAGTTAAGGGTTCTAATATTACTAAGTTAATTTTAGATATTCCAAAAGCGTTTAGGAATTCAAGAGAAGAAAGAAGGAGGGTTTTGAGCGTTCTTTCAAGAACTTGTGGATTGAACCAAGAACAAGTGTTGTTTAAGGTATGTAATCTTTCATTGTGTTGGGTTTGTTCTCCCTCAGGACAATAATGTAAATTCATCCTTGTATTAGTCATTTAGGTATGGTCTACATGTCCAATGTGATGAATGCCATTGTAGAATTACCCTTCCTTCCTAAGTAACCCTATATGAATGTGTGATCTTATACATGTTAGGAGTCTTCTATTCTAATATTGAATATGTTCTTGTCTCCTATGATGTGGTGTGAAAGTGTGGTCTATAGTCCCTAAATGTTCTATGTGTGAGTCTTTCATGACTTAAGGGATATGTTATATGTGTTGTGATCCTATGAAGGATAGTTTCCTAAGTAGCTAAGTTGTTGCTCTTATGAGATCATGAAGACCAATATGAACACACACACACATCTCATGCATATCTATGAGTAGGATAGATTCATGGTGACTAAGGAAAGGATAGTTCTCCTATGCACCATCACCTATTACTATGCATGTAAAGCATATGATTAATGAATTATGAGCATGTGTTGCCTAGAGGTCGTTATGTGAAAGTATTCCTCACATATGTATGCATACACACATGAATGTATGATTGGTAGAATTATGTGAAAGTACATTCTCACATAATATAGGTTCTATAATAAAAGGACATTCTAATCTTAGAAACTTTTGAGCTACATGATGTATGAGGGAGCAAGTCCCTAAAGCCTACTTTAGGAAATAATGCTAATAAAGGCTTAAAGATTTTTAAAAAGGGAGTTTGAGCTTAGCACAGAGTGAACATGAAAAATGAGAGTGGGGGCTTCACGTCTAGTAAGTCTGGCTTCCAATAAGAGAACTTTTATGTTAGCAAGTACGGGTTCTCAACATGGATGTTGTCTCATGATATGGAAACCTCCATGTTAGCAAGTTAAGGTTTCTAGTAAAAATATCCCTGTTCCTTAACTACGCCCCCCGGTAGGACATAACTAGTGGATCCACCTAGATAGCTATTATGTAGGTTCTACCTTGGCAAGTAGAACACCTTTTTTTGGTCTGAGGTTATACAACACCGGATTCCATGTAGCTCACATGGTCTATCTCAGCTATGGCTATGTCTCCCGAAAGTTAAGATATGAATTAAGATAATAATATGAACTCTAATCAACTCCTTGAGAAATGTACTTAGAATAGATAGGACTATGAACCCTACCCATGCATTGCACTAGTGGACTTCAAGAATGGATATTATTGGAGCCTCTTATGAAATAATGACTAATGTTTTGTATTATTTGTATGAATTCATGTTAAAGTAATTTTGCTATGCCAAGACATGAATTATGACTGCATGTGAACTGCACTTATGACTTCTAAATGAGTTTATTTAGTATATGTGGGGGTATGGGACTCGATGTGTACATTGCACAAGTAAGCTTGTGAAGGGGTTGTGAGGGTGGTTTACCTATGATGTGAACTAAATGAGTTATGACTAAGATGTAATGAATAAATGAGTCCTTATATGATGCTTTGAAGTATGTGGACGTATGTCTAAGTAATAATGAAAGTGTTATGACTTGTTGAATATGATATGCCTAGTCTAGAGTAACTTCTTAGGAACACTTGGTATATGTAGTATTATGGGATGCTACCTACACATTGCACTAGTGTGACTTGGGGGTTGTCTTAGTTGATGGTTCTTATATGAAGCTTATGTCCTATGATGTGCTCATGACTTTATGGATATATGTGGTTGTGTTGATGAAGCATATTTATGAAAGACCATCTTGGGTGACCTTAAGGTGATACATTGTACTAAGTACCACTTGAGGGTTTCTTAAGGAAAGAAGATAAGGTAACATAGAGGTAATGTGTTGTATGTATTGAATGTGCCTCAAAATGTGATAAGTGGCTTTATGTGTTATCATGAATAGTGTACATGTCTATATGATGTATGTGAACTATATTGTACTTATTGTATCAACGTTCATGAAGTTTACAAAAGAGAGATGGTGCATGATTTTTAACTAAATGTCATCTTTAAATGCATATTTTTGCATGGTTGCCATACTTAGTGCATTGTTGTACTAATACCATTCTTCTTCATATTTTTACACAAAGTGTAGGTGGTGATGGGTAGAGGATGTCTCCTAAGTGAAGAGTTTGGATAGATTTACCAAGTTCAAAGAAAGGGATCCTTATGATTCAAGGATTTCCTATGTCAAGATGTTCATTAAGTTTATGTAATATCTTAGATTATTATTTTATGTTGTTAAGGGTAGTGTCCCTATTTTACTCTATTGATGCTGAGTCTAAGATGACAAAAGAGACTTAGAGTCTAACTATGTACATATGATATTTTACATATATATGAAGTGATGTTCTAGCATATGATATGCTATGAAAAATTTTAAATTTTCCGCTAAATTTCTATGTTTATGCAATGAAAGACGTCTAAGGGATTTTACAAGATATTCGAGAGGTCAAGTACGCCGTGTTAGTTCTAGGGAGTGCTCCCCGGACATGAAAAATTTTTGTTCAATCTTTTATGGTTCAATGAAATTACATGATGATGAGTTGAAATCATTAGAACTCACGTATGATCCATTATTTTTAACTATGAATTTGTGAAGAACTCATTAACCTATTAATATGACTTTTGAAGTATGATGCATGTCTTATGAAAATGATGTTTACGTTTATAGGGTGATTTTAGATGATAGTATTAATATTGTTGTGAAAGGTTTTCTCACGTACGAATATGGTCATGATTGTGAAAGGTGTTTCTCACATATGGATTAGCATTGGTGAAATATTTTTTCACCTATGCTTGAATTATTATTTGAAGGGGCATCCAATATTTTAATCTTTAAGATTAGATTTAGTATTGATCATTGTCTTTCTTATGTTATAAGGACATTTTATTTTTATCTATTTCGTTGGGATTTAGACTTAGCACCGAGAGGGGTTTAAGATGGAGGCTCATATAGGGTAGTCTCTAGTATCAACCCCTAGTCCCTAACTACGTACTTCCGTAAGATTGTCTTAAATGACCTAGCTAGTTGAACCATTTTAGCAAAAGATGATGTGTAAATATTCTACTTGGCAAGTAGAATCCCGTTCTTTCGGTATTAGGGATATACCACATTCCATGACTAAGTCGCATGGTCTTATTGTCAGTTAAAACTAATATCCCACAAATGATTATGTTTCCTCAAAGCTCTCTTATGTATCTTATTTCAGATGCCCTTGTCCATATCATATGATTTATATATTGTTGCTTCTTTAAGCTTTCAAATATCCAAATGTTGGTCACACTTTACATATTTTAAGCTATCTATGTCATCATGTCTATTTAGAGACATTACCCAATACTTAGTACATTTCATGTACTAATGCATACTTATACCTATATTGTTTCATTAATGTACGATCCGATGATCCTACCTCCCACACTCGTGACTAGTTGACTATTCTATTGGATTTAAGATTAGGTGAGTCCTCATGTTTTGAAGACCAAGACAGTTTAACTTGATTTATGTCATTTTAAATTGTTGTATGATGTATGTGGTGTATGGGTTACGTCCCAACCAGTATTGTTCTTTTGATGTTTAGATGACTTGTTGAGACTATGTCAGACTTTCGGTTTGTCAAAATCTTTCATGATATAAGATTGATACTTTTGAAATCTTTGTTTCTATTATCTTGTAGGATGTATTCTATGTGGCTTATGTAGAGACTTTTGGGTTCTATACGCCATGATACACCTAGGATATACTTTGGGTTATGACAAAATGACATCATGTTGATAATTTCATCCAATTAATCTATTTGTTTACTTGTGGTTTCAAGTGTGGTTGTTCATTGATATTTGTGATTGATGGTTGACTCGGGTACCACGCCGGTACAAGATACTAATGGTTGACTTAAATACAACGCATTTTATGAAATACTAACGCTTAATTCGGATACCACATTAGTAAACTAACAATTAATGAGTGAATTCCATTAGAGGAATGAATATGTGTTGTTATGATCATGTAGGACAAATTAAGAATTGATTAAGTAAAGAATTGTGACTAGGAGTCTAAATCTGGTGTGATTGTTCATATATGTGTTGTCCTTTATTATTGTATTACGGTTACTTGTTTCACTACTGAAAAACTGTAAAAGAAAAATGAGTTGCGTCACTGTTTTGATCAAAATTGATGAAAATTGACAGTCTAGTTCGTCATTTTTTTTCTCGACGCTTTTTAAAAAGCGATGAAAGACGTCATAATAAAGCGACGAAGAACGTTACTTTGGGGTTTTTAAAAATATTATTTTCTTGAATAATGACGTTGTTCGTTGCCTTTTAATGCATAAAAGTGACAGATAAAGAGACTTTGTCCGTCTTTTTTGTTAATTTTATATTTTTGAAAAAATCATAAAAGCTAATGACAAAGAGACGTAGTCTGTCATTTTTTTGGATTTTTTTAAAAAAATGCAGAAAAATGACGAACAAAACCACCTTGTCCGTCACTTTTTTCTGCAATTTAGTGTCACTTTTTGTTGCTCACCTGCTAATTCAATTCAATTATATACGTGTATATATATATATATATATATATATATATATATATATATTATTCACACGAACCTGTGACGATGGTCAATGAAAAATTTATCAGTCCAATGCAATAATGTATATATTTTTTGCAATTTGATGATGTTCAATTATGTAATTAGTCGTATATCACCAATATTACCTGATAGATAATATTTGTTGTGTTTTTTTCATGTCATCTAACCAGATATGTTTTGCATATGTATTTCACTTTATCTGTTTAGATGTCATATGAACATGGTGAGAACAACTACATTTTAATTTTTAGAACAATTTCTGTGTATTAATTCTTATTTATAAATTATAACAAAATAGATGACGTGTTTTTTTGGATCTAATATTTCACTTCTCGATTGATTGTGAGATCATGTATATAGTCACCTTATTTTACACCCAACAAAAATATAGTTCATATACTTGTAAGCAATTTTCAAACATGATTTGTCAAAGGAAAGTTAATAACATTGTGTTATCACATATACAGGGGCGGTATAATAATATGAAAAATTATTGGTCAAAACTTAATATAAGGAAAGATGAAAGATAAAAATAATTAATATAATAACTATGAGAATTCATAATATTATAACTAAAGAATGTAAAATAGTGAATATCATTTCAAATAATTAGTAATAACTTATGCTTACATAAATAAATAGGACTTTTAATTAATGTTACAATTTTTTTATATTTATTAAATTTTAATTTAGTGTAGGGATAAAATGAAAATGTTTATTCCATATTAATGAATATAAAATTTATGTTGTTAATGATAAAATTTATATGATTCATATATATTCACATATTTTGTGAGTTTTTTGTTAAAAAAAAGATCTCGGAAAATTCTTAAACAATATATTTTGTCGTTAGAAGATCTTGTTAATATATTTTAAAATAATATATATTTGTTTTAATAGAAATATATAACTCAATAAAATTATCTATTAAATAAATAATAAAAATTAAACGAATGCAGACTTTAACTGGCGTTATTAGAAGTGATATGAACTTTTCTTCGCCGAATATACTGATATATTGAGAAATAGTAAATTAGTATAACAAATGAGCAATGTTACATAGTAATAACTATTTTGAAGTAAACTTCTGCACAATCTAAATCACATTAGTAACATCGATAAATAAAGTAATTCTTTTGTATTGAGCACAAAAAAAACCATGACAATGCTCTAACTCTTCAGAAGTTTAATAATTATGGAAAAAGATATTCAGAAACATGTATCTACATCACAAGTGAAATTGTTAACAAAAATAAATGAATTTAGACTACAATAAAACTTAAACTAATACAAACTTCAACTCACGTTATTACAAGTCATATAAACTTTTCTTCGTCGAAAATACTAAAACATTAAGAAATAGTAAATCAGTAAAACAAAAGGGCAATGCTTCTATAGTAATAATTATTTTGTAGCAAACTTTCTAACAGTCTAAATCACATAAGGAACATTAATAAATAAAGTGATTCTTTTGTCTTGGGCATAAAAAAAGAAATTGTGACAATTATCTAAGTCCTTAGAAATTTAATAATTTAGGAAAAAGATATGCAGAAGCATATATCTACATCACAAGAGAAATTATTAACAAAAATAAATGAATTTAGACTAAAATAAATATTAAACTAATACAAACTTCAACTGCGTTATTACAAGTCGTATAATTTTTTCATTGTCGAAAAATACTTAAATATTAAGAAACAGTAAAATAAATATATCTACATCACAAGAGAAATTAACAAAAATAAATAAATTTAGACTAAAATAAATATTAAGCTAATACAAACTTCAACTGCGTTATTACAAGTCATATAATTTTTTCATTATAGAAAAATACTTAAATATTAAAACAAAAGGAAAATATTTATAAAGTAATAACTATTTTGAAGCAAACTTCTTAACAATCTAAATCACATAAGGAACATTGATCAACGAAGTCATTCTTTTGTCTTGAGCATAAAAAAATAAAATGGTGACAATTCTCTAACTCTTGAGAAGTTTAATAATTTTTGAAAAAGATATTCAGAAGCAAATATCTACATCACAAGAGAAATTGTTAGAAAAAAATAAATCAATTTGGATTACATCATGTTAACTTCATATATTAGAATATTACATACTAATGTATATACTAAGCAAAAAAAATAATTATTATATAATCAGAATTATCATCATCAAGTACTCGAGGTTAATAATATATCCTCTTAGGATAGAACAATTTACTTCATCAAAATAGTGATATCTCATATTCCGCTAAACTTTAGACGCACTCAACGACAATAAATCACAAGGAATTTTTTAAAATGCAAGAAAAAGAAGAGTTGAAGATAAAAAAAATTGTTAATGAAAAATGAGAGGACAACCCTCTATTTATAGTTAACAAAGGGTAGTATGAACAAGTGTTTTTTTGTGTCTTATCTTAAAAAGTCGCGATCTTTCCAAGAATTCACAACCCTTTGGAAAAGTCATAATTTATCAAAAAAGTACAACTCTTTGGAAAAGTCAAAACTCTTTGGATAAGTCACGACTCATCAAAAACTCACAGCCCTTTAATAAAATTCACAACTTATCAGAAAAGTCACAACTCATAAAAAAATTCACAACCTAAGTTAGGGATATTGTAGTAATTTAACATTCAAATTAGGAGTTATTGCTTTATATATATATATATACACACACACAAACACACACTAATACTAATTTTTTGACACGTACGTTGCATAAATATATGTTATAGTAAATACTATTGTTTTATTTAAGAAAAAATTTGAAGAATAAACTTAGTACAAAATAATAGTGCAGATTCTTTTGTGAATGTTAACTGCGGATCATCATATATATCTCTTATTCAGATGAACTTATGAAGATGGTCAGTAAAAAGATTTATTAGTTAAATATAATAATGTTTATATTTATTTTACTTTGATGAGGTTCAATCATGTAATTATTTGTATCTGACTAATATTTACCATGTAGATGAGATTTGTTGTGTATTTAAAAATTAAACTAATACAAACTTCAATTGACGTTATTACAAGTCATATGAACTTTTCTTCGTCTAAAATACTGAAATATTAAGAAATAGTAAATGAGTAAAACAAAAGAGCAATGTTTATATAGTATTAACTATTTTGAAGAAAACGTTCTGAAAATCTAAATCAAATAAGTAGCATTGATAAAAAAAAGTCATTCTTTTGTCATGAGTATAAAAAAAATAAATCGTGACAATTCTCTAAATTTTAGAAAAATATTTTCACAAGCATATATCTACATCACAAGGGAAATTGTTAACAGAAACACATCAATTTAGACTATATCATGTTAACTTCATATATCTGACCATTACATACTAAATGTATATATTAAGAAAAAAATAATTATGATATCATCAAAATTATTTTCCTAAAGTACTTGAGGTTATAGAATATACCTTCTGAGGATAGAACGATTTACTTCATCAGAATAGTGGTACCTCATATTCCGCTAAACTTTTAACTACTCAAAGACAATAAATCACACAAAAGTTTTAAAATACAAGAAGAAGAAGAGTAGCAGAATAAAAATAATTGTGGTTGAAATATGAGAGGAAGCCCCTCTATTTATAGTCAACAAAGGGTAATATGAACAAAAACCCCTCTACTTATAGTCAACAAAGGGTAATATGAACAAATACTTTGTGTCTTATATGAAAATTCAAGACCTTTACCAGAAAACACAATCCTTCGAAAAAGTCACAATTCTTTGGAAAAGTCACAACTCATCAAAAAATCACAAACCTTTGAGAAAAGTTACAACTTATCGAAAAGTCACAACTCATATGAACACATTTTTGTGTGTCTTATCTTCAAAATCATGAACTTTCCAAGAAATCACAACCCTTTGGAAAAGTCACAAATTATTGAAAAAGTCACAACTCTTTGGAATAGTCACAACCCTTTGAGAAAAGTCACAACTTATCGGAAAAGAAGTTCGTGATTTTAAGGTTATATATATATATATATTATGCAAGAAACATACTACAAAAAATATGTAATAAAAAACTTAATCAAACCTTCAATAACACTTGAATCACATTTTTAAGACTTATAAAGTCTTCAAAAATTTGTTTCAAAATTCTAGCATGGTCATAAATTAAAGGGGATGCAAGATAAGGGGTGTAATCTATGTATTCATCCTCATCACTATCATCAGTTTCATCGGTATGATATGATGTAGTAGGTCGACAAACGAGGTTGAATACTTGTTTTTTGATTTGCTGAATGGTCTCATTCATGCTTGTTGTTCAATAATTATTTTTCACTCATACTCTGTCAATGCTATTATATCTTTTGCTATTTCATTTAACGTACTAGTTATCTGAACACCATCTAGTGCCTTGACTTGATGTGACGATTCAATATCTTCTAAATCTGGCTTCAGACGTCGAATATCATTTCTAGAGCCTCGACCATATACTCTACTCTTGTGTGTCCCCCTACAATTTTTCTGTCCAAATTTGAGTGTACAATTCAGGGCTGATCTGGACCAAATTATGTATATTCTCATGCACGTACGATTTATACTCTGATTGCATATTAAAAATAAAATTAGCATAGTTTATGTATGTATACATGCATACATGCATTCATATGTATATATGTGTGTGTACACACACATATAGAGAGAGAACACATAAAAGTCACCACTGAAGTTGTCTTCTATTTTCAAAAAGTCACTTTAACTTTGCAACCGTTCTATTATCCCACTAAACAATCATGAACTAATATTATTATATCATTTTCCGATTATCTCCAAATCATAAGAAGCAAGTTTGTTCACATACCAATCATAATATGACACGTGTTAATTTAATTAAAAATATAATTTTTTCATTCTAAGTTTTTCATTCTCTTAATTTTTGACTTATTTTAATTTAGATTTCATCTTAAATTACACTTCATCTTCCACCCCACTTTCAAGCTGATCCATCCCTTTCATTTTTCTTCTTTTTCTTCACCTCCCACCCTCACCCCAACGCCACGTCAAGTTTAACCCCTCTCCTCTTTTATTCTTTTCTTTTTCTTCTTCTTCTTCTGTAATTAAAATCTTTATTTCAATGATTTGTTTTATAAAAAAAAAATCATACTAGCTTCAACACTTTATTGAATTATTGATAACAACATTGATTTTTTTCTACGTCAATTTAAAATTCTGAAGTTATCATCAATTACTACTTTTCATATAACTTCAAAATTATAAATGATAATTTTAAAAGAATCAACGAATTCTCAAAAATTGAAAGAACTTGATTGAAATCGGATAAAAAAACCTATATGATTGAATCTAATGGGTTTATCAAATTCCTTAAAATGTAAGAAAATATTTGAATAAGGTTTTAAAAATAAAGAGAGTAAAACTAGTAGTAGTAAAAAAAGGAAGGTGTAGTTGTGGTAAAAATGATGACATTGAAAGTAAGAAAAGTAACACCCCAAAATGTTTTTGAGCTAAGACTTGAACCATTCTTCGTGGTGATCAGATTTTACCAAAGAATTAAAATTTCTTAAGTGTTAATGTCACTAGATGTATCACCCTGGGTTCTAAAAGAACTAAATTGGAAATAACAAAAATCTGAAATTTGGAGAGTTAAGTTAAGTATGAGTGTTGGGTCAACTTCAAATTACCATAACTCCTATTACAGGATGATCTAGGTGTGATAAAAAATACTTTAGGAAAGATCTTTGAATGATCTTTCTAACGCCGCTGAGTTTGCTAAGTTTCGAGTTCGTATGAGTGAGATATGACCTTTTGGAGTTAGGCTGTCGAGTTAAGGAAAGTTAGCCAAACATAGTGAGGGGTATTTTGGTCTTTTCCTTACCCAAAAAGATTTAATTTATTTTTAGTACTATTGTAGGGGTATAATCCTATTAGGTTCAGTTTAATAATCCTAATATACACCTAGGGTTTTAGTTGAGAGTTCACGAAAAGAAAAGAAGAGAAAAGAGGTGATATCAAGCGTTTGTCGAGATTCTTGCATGATGTCATGGATTTTCGCCATGGGTTTGATCCATAAGAGGTATGTAAGCTTACATGGCGTTGGTTTAGTTCATCCACACGCCAATCATGCCATTTAGTCGAAATTTCATTCTTGAAGTTTAAAGATTAGAGTTCTTGATGAGTTCTTGAAGTTCATTCTAAATCTTGTAGTATTGGGATTTTGATGATTTATTGATATGAAATTGAGTGATTTGGGTGTTGTTTTAAGTATATTAGAGTGTAATTAAATTAAGTAATCGAATTCAAGCGATTGGGGAAGAAACCGTTCGATTCTAGGCTAATTAGGGTGAGAAAACAAGCAAGGAAACTCGTCAGATTTTCTGGTTGGGGCGTGGCGCGATGCACCAGCTAGAGAGCCCTAAACCCACTTCTGAAATTTAGGGGATGGCGGTTCGCTCCACCAATAGCGCTAAGGTCTCCTGCCCCATCCACTTTGCCTCCGGTTGCTGCGTTTGAGTTCGTTTAAAGTGCACCTTCACTCCTTTTCGATTCTAACTACTCTAAGCTACTTCTGAATACCTAAAATAAATACTAACATGATCATAACCTTGAATTCATAACTCAAATTCAAATTAGAGTTGAGGGTTAAGTTTGAGATTTCTTTCCAACATTCTAAGAAAGCCTTTTTGAGTCCTTTTGTGGAGTGTTCTACAACTTCTAGTAACTTGTTTCAACACTCGAGCAAGTGAGTATGAGAATGAAGAGAATGTATTCATAAGTCTAAATTGTCATCATGAAATTTTCGATGTCATGAACCAAACTCTTGAATTCATAGTTCACATTAAAGAGAGAGTTAAGAGAAGAGTTCAAGAAAGCCTTTTGAGTTCAATTGTGAATCCTTTAGGGGTAAACTATTGATTTGAACTAAGTTTTGAGGAAGTAAGTAAGAGAATGAGAAGATTTTTATACATGAGTTCCATCTAGTTACTTAGACCGTCGAGTTGTTCATGCCTATAACTTCTGCGTGAATTCCACAAATTGAGTATCATTGAGAGGAATAGTATATCCAAGTTCTAAGTCTTGCGTATTGAGTTCCTCATTCCTATTGAGATTATATTTGTGATCATGAGACTATAAAATGTTACCCTTGAAGTCCTTGAGATGAGTAGTGCATGCCCATAATTCCGCATGACCCTATAAGTAAAAAAAATCTTGAGTTAAGAAGTGTCTTTGAGTCCTTGAGTTGAGTAGTTCATGCTCATAATTTCACATAGAAAGTAAAGATCAAAGTCAAATAAGTTAAGAGTTAAGTCTAGAAGTTAAGAAGTAAGTCAAAGCAAAGTTTCTTAAAGTTTCAAGTGTCTTTATTAATTGTTTTAGCTTCGTTTTAAGACTCTAAGTTTCAAGCTAAGTATGAGTAAAGAGTTGAGTTCATTTATCAAAAGTATAAGGGAACTAAGTATTCCTTAAGAGTTGATTTACGACTCAAGTTTCAAGCTAAGTAAAGAGTAAAGAGTTGAGTTCATTTCTCAAAAGCTATAAGGAAACTAAGTATTCCCTAAGAGTTTATAAACGTTTTCACATTTAAGATAATAGGAAAATAGGATTTCCAAAAGATTTTTGAGCAAGAAAATGGAATATTGATTCCAAGAGAGCTTAAGTGGTGAGAAATTATCTCAACCCAACGAAGGAAGTTGTTTTGAAAACACATGAGCTAAAGTATATTTTGGGAGTAGTATTGAGCACCGATGTGGGGATGAGAGTTCATATCAACTCAAGTCTCCATGAAATCATGTATCCATCATGGATATTAACGGGTCATACTTTTTATATGATCACGTAAGTTAAGCTAGTGGATCCACTAAGTTAAGTAGTTTTATGTAACGACAAATTATAGGACACTTCTGGCAGCGGGGGCAAGACGATTTATCACCATTAGGCTCATAGTGCTGGTTGTCGGTTAGAGAATCTCCCAAAAAAATTATCTTACTTTATCATTTAAGTAAAATTGAGTTTGTTATTGCATTTTCATTAACGAACTAAGTTGCTTTTCATGTTTTATAAAGTTTTCTATATATTGCATGTGTATTCTTGCTTTATATTGAGTTGAGTACTTAGAGTCAAATATCATATCTTTGAAGTTGAGTATTTAATCTTTTAGTTGAGTAGCTTATCCTTGAGTAATTCTGAGTTGGGTAAGTTTGAGTAGTTTTGAGTATTCCTTGAGTTGAGTAACTTTGAAAAGAGGTATGTTTTCATTTTTATCAAGTTCAAGCTTATGTTATGCTTTAGAATTCACCCTACATGCTCGTACATTCCATGTATAGAGCCAATTGTCCTGCATCTTCTCATGATGCAGACACATGTATTCAGGATTTTTAACAGGAGCTTCCTTAATACATCCGAGAGTTCGAGTTAGCTATCATGAGCCTCCTTGCTTCCGGAGGATTTCATTTATTTTGCAGTTTAGTGAGGATGTCGTAGGTCTTTTCTCGACTTCCATATTTATCAGTTAGATGGTTCATAGATAGCCAGTATAGTTGAGGAGTCTGTATTAATAACTTATTTTATTAAATGTTTTAAAATTTTAAGTTGCCTATTTTATGGCGAAATTAATATATTATGTTATTCAGAGTTTTTTCATTTGAGTTAGAGTTTTGTAGTTTAGTTTCATGAATTTAATTTTGTTTTAAACTTTTGCATGATTAAGTTAGTCTTCCGCTTGTAGTCATCCACGATGAGGGTTAGCTTGAGGACTAGCAATGGTTCTTTAGTGCCATCCATGTCCAAGGTGTAGACTCGCATCGTGACAAACTTGGAATTAGAGCACAGAGTTCAAGTGCCCTATGTTGTCCATGAAGCTGTGTCAATAGGATCTTGTTTATGGTTGTGAGGGCCCCACTTCTATAAATGAGATAATACAAAACATTTAAGAAAAGTTTCCCTTCTTTCATACACTTAATCATGCAATAGAGCTATGTCATAGAGATTTATTCATACTCGTGCGTTTCAGATTCATTCGACTACCCAACATACTAGGGGTGGTTGTAAAGCAGTGTCAGTTCTTTGTGGATGAGTTTTTCTTCGAAAGAGTCTTGAGAAAGTCAGGAGACTTTAGAAGTACTTTAGATAAACCCAAGAGTAAGTTAAGTGTTCAGTTTCAGAGTAATGCCTTCCTATGAATCGTGCATTTGAGCTAAAAGTGAGTTGTACTCTTTTTTTACGTAAACCTTGTTTCAATTGAGATCCTTTTTGGGGAAGTTTGTCTAGAGCTTGGTTAGTATTTTCATCCCAAAATGATGATACGAATGAAGAGATCATGATCAGTAGTAGTGAAAGAGCCCAGAGTTAGAGGATAGTATGTAGAGGTTTAGTAATCTAAGAAAGGGAAGTAGTGATGAAGCAAGCTATGTTATCATAGTCATGCACCTACTAAGATAATAATGAAGTGTTTTCCCTTATAGGTAGACTTAAAAGTGAAGAGTTGTGAAGAATTTAGGATAAGAGGTAGAGTAAGCGTTGCAAGTCAGTATTAGTTAGAGTATACCTTAACTAGAAAGGGGTTATAATGACGTGTCATTGTGTTAGTAATGAGCAAGTGTAAGTGGTGAATATATATAGAAGAGACATAGTATTCATAATATGATAGATTGATCTAGGCTTATGAATTTTGAAAGGAGAACCTCATGGTATTCAGAGGATGATAGAGTTATTTGAGACATAATGCACAGTAAGTGAGTAAGTAGTACTTAAGTTGTGAAGTGGAAATGTGATAGTAAATTGTTAGTATGAATACTATGAGGTGACGATTGACTATTTGTCATAAGGTCCTAGTGGATGAGTGTTTCTGAGTTTGTATAGTAGACGAACAATAATATTGATATTCGGGTTTAGTTATGAACATTAAGATTGAATTTGGATGAGTGAAATGATTCAAAGAATGGTACATAATGGTGATGACGTTAGTCTTGAGATTTGATCTAGAATACTTGTCATAGAGTAGGTGAGAAATTGAGGTGATTAGTTGTAATAGATATGAGTGATGCAATTGAGAGACCCTAACCTTTAGATAAAGGTAGCGAAGTGTGGCTAAGTCACGAGAGTACCAAGAGCATAAACAAGTGTACCAAAGGGTATGTAATCAGAAGAGATTAAGAGAAACGCCTCAGAAAGAGGTCTTAGTACCTGGCTATAGAGAGTTCAATAGCCATGAGATAAACTTCTCCTAAGTGTTAGCGTAAAAGAGGATGTATACCGGTTTAGAGATGTGGAATAGGTCCATAACTTTCAAGTAATAGCTTTAGACCTAAGGGGGAGATGATAAGATGAGAAAAAAAGTCAAATGTTGAGAAGAAAATAGTAATGAGTTCCAAAGTGATTGGGAGAATAAGGTTTTACTATGAAAATTAGTTAAATGAGAGCCCTTAGTTGGTCCGGATGGAGTTGGTTAGTAGGATTCCATGGATTTGTTAGACTACTAAGCTTGAATATGGTGCTTTTAACCATTTGGTGGTTCTTGATATGAGCCAGTGTGGTGGTAAAAAGTAATAGTCTTGGGATGAGATTCCCCATAAAGAGTTATAGAACCCGAACCTAAGGATTTGGGTTAAGATTGAATATATTTAAAGTGTACTATTAGAATCAGATCTTGGTAAGAGTAACCCCATTCCATATCTAGTTCAGTTGTCAAATGAGGAAGAATGATCCCAAGGGGGACATAATGTAACACCATGCAAAATTTTTGAGCTAAGACTTGAACCATTCTTCGTAGTGAGTGATATATTACCAAAGAATTAAAATTTATTAAATTTTAAGGTCACTAGATGTATGACCTTGAGTTCTAAAAGAACTAAATTGGAAATAACAAAAATCTGAAATTTGGAGAGTTAAGTTAAGTATGAGTTTTGGCTCGACTCCAATCTACCATAACTCCTAACACAGAATGAGTTAGGTGAGATACAACGTACCTTAGGAAAGATCTTTGAATTATCTTTCCAACTCTACCAATTTGCTAAGTTTCGAGTTCGGATGAGTGAGATATGACCTTTTGGAGTTAGGTTGTCTAGTTAAGAAAGTTAACCGAACATAGTGAGGGGTATTTTTATCTTTTCCCTTCCCAACAATATTTAATTATTTTTTATTACTATTTTAGGGGTATAATCCTATTAGATTCAGTTTTGTTATCCTAATATACACCTAGGATATTTGTTGGAGAATTCAAGAAAAGAAAAGAAGAGAAAAGAGGAGAAAAGAGGAGAAAAGAGGGGAGATCAAACGTTCGTCGAGATTCTTGCGTGATGTCTTGGATTTTGGCCATGTGTTTGATACCTATGAGGTATGTAATATTCCATAGTTTTGGGTTAGTTCACCCACACGCCAATCATGCTATTTTCCGCAAAATTTCATTCTTGAAGTTGAAAGATTAAAGTTCTTGATAGGTGTTCTTGAAGTTCATTCTAAATCTTAGTGTGTTGGGGTTTGATGATTTCTTGAGATGAAATTGAGTGATTTGATTTTTGATTTCAGTAGATTAGAATGTAATTAAGTTAAGTAATCGTATCCAAGTGATTGAGGAAGAAACCGTTCGATTCTAGGCTAATTAGAGTGAAAAAACAAACAAGGAAACTCGTCAGATTTTCTGGGTTAAGGTATGGAGCGATGCGCCAGCCAACGCTCCCCAAACCCGCTTCTAAACTTTAGGGTCTGGCGCCCTGCGCCACCCATTGCGCCGAAGTCGCCTGCCCCCATCCGATTTGCCTCTGATTGCTCCATTTGAGTTAGTTTAAAGTGCACCTTCACTAATTTTTATTCTAACTACTCTAAACTACTTCTAAACGCCTAAAATCATTCCTAACATGATCATAACCTTGAATTCATATCTCAAATTCAAGGTAGATTTGAGGGTTAAGTTTGAGATTTCTTTCAAACATTATAAGAAAGCTTCTTTGAGTCCTTTTGTAGAGTCTTCTACAACTTCTAGTAACTTGTTTAAAGACTCGAGCAAGTGAGTTATGAATTAACAAAATGTATTCATATGTCTACATTGTCATATGAGATTTTCCATGTCACGAACCAAAACTCTTGAATTCATAATTCACATTCAAGAGAGAGTTAAGAGAAAAATTCAAGAAAATCTTTTGAGTTCAATTGTGAATTCTTTGAGGTAAAATATTGATTTGAACTATATTTTGAGGTAAGTAAGAGAATTAGAAGATTTTTATACATGATTTCCATCTAGTTACTTAGACCTTCAAGTCGAGTTGTTCAAGCCCATGACTTCCGCATGAATTCCACAAATTTAGTATCATTAAGTATTGACTTCCTTATTCCTTTTGAGATTATATTCCTAATCATGAGACTATTACATGTTACCCATGAAGTCCTTGAGGCCCATAATTCCGCATGAACCATATAAGACAAAAAATCTTGACATAAGAAGTGTCTTCAAGTCCTTGAGTATAGTAGTTTATGCTCACGAATGAGACCTCCAAGTTAAACATCATGAAATCATCCATAACATGAGATCATGAACCTTGAATCAATAATCTAATCAAAGAAAGTTTAAAAGTTAAAGAAGTTAAGAATTAAGTCTAGCGTTAAGAAGTAAGTAAAAAAAAAGTTTCTTAAAGTTTCAAGAGTCTTATTAAATGTTTTAGCTTCGTTTTAAGACTCAAGTTTCAAGCTAAGTAAAGAGTAAAGAGTTGAGTTCATTTCTCAAACGTATAAGGGAACTAAGTATTCCCTAAGAGTTGATTTATGACTCAAGTTTCAAGCTAAGTAAAGAGTAAAGAGTTGAGTTCATTTGTCAAAAGTATAACGGAACTAAGTATTCCCTAAGAGTTGATTTAAGACTCAAGTTCCAAGCTAAGTAAAGAGTAAAGAGTTGAGTTCCTTTCTCAAAAGATATAAGGGAACTATGTATTCCTTAAGAGTTTATAAATGTTTTCACATTTAAGATAAATGAAAACTAAGATTTCCAAAAGAGTTTTGATAAAGAAAAGAGAACATTGATTCCAAGAGATCTTTTTAAAGTTAAGTGTTGACCAATTATCTTAACCCAAAGAAGTAAGTTGTTTTGAATACACATGAGCTAAAGTATATTTTGAGAGTATTATTGAGCACCGATGTGGGGATGAGAGTTTATATCAACTTAAGTCTCCATGAAAACTATGTAACCATAATGGGTATTAACGGGTAGTACTTTTAGTATGATAATGTAAGTTGAGTAGTTCTATGCGACCACAAAGTATAAGACAGTTCTGGGAGCGTGGGCAAGACTTTTTATCACCACTTAGGCTCATAGTGGTGGGTGTCGGTTAGAGAATCTCCCACTGAAATTATATTACTTTATTATGTAAGTTAAATTGAGTCTGTTATTGCATTTTCACTAACGAACTAAATTGCTTTTAATGTTTTATAAAACATTCTATATATTGCATGTGTATTCTTGCTTTATATTGAGTTGAATACCTTGAGTCAAATATCATATCTTTGAACACTACTAAAAAAACTGGATTTAGCGATAGAAAGTTTTTGTATCTAAAAACAAATTCCGTTGCTAAACCCAATTAGCGACTGCCTTTTGTTAGCAACGAGAAAAATATCAATAGACTAGCGATGACGTTCATCGCTAAATGCCGTTTTTTAGTAGTGTAAGTTGAGTATCTAATCTTTGAGTTGAATATCTAATCTCTGAGTTGAGTATCTTATCCTTCAGTACTTCTGGGTTGAGTAAGTTTGAGTAGTTTTGAGTATCAGTGAGTATTCCTTGAGTTGAGTAAGTTTGAAAAGAGGTAATTATGTTTTCATTTTTATCCAGTTCAAGCTTATGTTATGCTTTAGAATTCCCCTTACATGCTTGTACATTCCACGTACTGAGCCAATTGACCTACATCTTCTCATGATGCAAACACAGTTATTCAGGATCTTCAACAAGAGCTTCGTTGATACATTCGAGATTTCGAGTTAGATATGGTGAACCTTATTGTTTCCGGAGGATTTCATTTACTTCTCAGTTTAGTCAGGATGTCGTGGGTCTTGTCCCGACTTCCATCTTTATCAGTTAGAGACTTCATAGATAGTCAGTACAATTGAGGAGTGTGTATTAATAATTTATTTTATTAAATGTTTTAAAGACTTAATTGCCTATTTTATGGCGAATTAATTTTTTTGTATTATTTAGAGTTTTTCATTTGAGTTAGAGTTTTGTATTTCAGTTTCATGAATTTAATTTTGTTTTAAGTTTTTGCATGCTTAAGTTAGTCTTTCGCTTGTAGTCAGCCAGAATGTGTGTTCGCTTGGGGACTAGCAATGGTTGTTGAGTGTCGGCCACGTCCAGTGTGTAGACTCGGGTCTCGACAAGAAGCTTCAATGGAGATGACAAAGAATTTCTGAAAAAGATAGAAAAAAGAAAGAGAAACAATAATAATAAGAAAAGTTAAAATTCTAAGAAAATATATTTTATAATAAAATTATATTAGTTATTTTAGGTTGTTCACTCTCTTTGAGAGAATCCTCTTGAAAATCTCTAATTGAAGGGGAGTGCGCCGTGATTCATTTTTTATAATAAATAATTTTTTTTATGCTGATATTAATCAAATAATATTTAATCAACTACTTATTTATTTAAAAGTTAGAACTATAACTTACCATCTCTCTTGTAATCGTTCCAACATTCTTTGCACTCCCGCTGTGCAACAACCACCCTTAAAACTACCTCTATTATATTTAGTTTGCTCAAACATCACCTTGAATTTATCCGTGTTCCAATAATGCTGCAATTCCTCAAAGTCATCAGACAACATTAAAGTGGAACATTGATCACTATTCTAGACTTTCTTTAGCCAGCTAGAAAATCTTGTGGATGTCCTCCTCTCAAATGTGGTTGCACTGACCATATTATACCTCGATTCCCTAAAAAAAATGAACAACGTTATATAATTAATAAAGTAAAGTATACAAAAAATATTGAACTTATCTTAAAAATTATATAACTAAACATATATATACCTTCAATTCATTAATCATCGTCTAACATATACGTTTAGGATCTCGCCCCATGAGTGATAGACCTACATTAAAAACCTCATAACACACTATTTTAGAGTTCTGACAACATCCTTCAAAAGATTCCAATTGCAAGACACATAACAAACATTTTAGTTCATAAATATTATATTAATGTATAAGAAATAATTAAAATTAAAAACTAATAGATAAGAAAACAAATTTATGATGATCTATCAGACTCAATCATGACACTACCAAGCATGTCCCTTTGTCCAGGTTCTAGAGCAGGCGTCACGTCTGGTTTAGCAATAGGTGGAGGTGGAGGTGATACTCCTGGATGCACATAATTCTGAGTCAATGAATAAGTACCAACCATAGCATCAGGCTCACTACTAGAATCTCTAATCATCAAAACATACCATCAACATTACCTCGTATGCAGATACCACTGCAGCTTGAAACTTAAAACTATTGAAACAATACTTTTTCATCGTCTGAATTTGAGATTCAAGTCCAAGTACAGTTTCTCTCACTAATTGCAAAAAATACAATTTCGTATAAATAAATACGTTTTTAAATATTTATTGATTCAATATAAGATTGCACACTTATATATGTTTTTTAGCCATTTGAAACATGTCATATAGATGACTTCATTACCCCGTGTATTTGCGAACAAGCTAATAATTGTATATTCAAATTTTTCATTCCTTAATAAAAACATAGTAGTATGTAATTTGATAACATACTTTAACATTTACTGGAGATATGGTTGAATCACAAGACAGTTAAATAAAATGTGTGTCACAACAGATTGTATTTCAATTCTAGTGAAACGTCGCTTTTCACGCCTTTTGGATTCTCGACCATTTTGATTAAAAATTGATATTAGTGGAAACAAAGTATCAATAACACATTCGTTATTGAAATTATGCTTGTTTCTCCTACATGACACTTCATTCCTTAAGTAATAATAATAAAATTCATCAGTTTCTTTTGCAATATGACCTTGAACAATTGATGCTTTGATCTTTTACCTTTGTTTAATTATTTGTTTGAAACTGCCAAATTTTCTATATATATGTTAGCTACTTATAAAAAAAATAACCTAGTTAATATAAGACAAAACATTATCTCTCAAATAGACACATCTGTCTTGTTTGAACTGGATCTTCAAGGTGGGAATCTTGTACAAGGTGAACTAGAAGATGCTTCATCACATCGAAGAAACCATATGGAAAGATCTTCTTCATCTTAGTAGTAACAACCTGGATATTTTTCTCCATCCTATATAAATTAGTGTCTAACAAATTTACTGAACACAAATCTTTAAAGAAAAGACTTATCTTTGTGATTGGTTTCTACGTCCTATCAGGTAGATGGCTAAAGGCTATAGGAATTGTAGTTTCCAAGAATACATTACAATCATGAATTTTCATAGTTATCGATTTTTCTTCATTCATATCTTTATGCTTTCCTAATTTTGAAGAATATCCCTTTGACATCCTCAAATTTTTAACACAATCAGAATTTCATGTTTCGCATCCAATTATGTGAATGAAAACTAGCTTTGAGCTTAACTATTTTAATATTTGATAATTTCTGCAGCCACAACTCTCTTCTCCTATAATATTACTTTATGTCCATTCTAGCTTTAGGATTGTCTTTTCTCTTGCCCTTAACATCCCTCACACTGTTAAGCAAATTATCAAAATAAATTTTTTCAATGTGCATCACATTTACGTTGTAGTAGATGATTATCCTTCCAATATGGTAACTCCTAAAATATGCTCTATTTGGATTCAATTATGTTCAACACCATATTGTTAGAACAAAAATACTCAAGAAACTGATTTGAAAAAATAAAAATAGAGTAAACTTATGAAATTCCTTGTGTATATTAATCTGCAGAAAGTCTGAATTTATACAAAGAAAAAACATAAACATTAAAACTAAAATAAGAACATGTGTCACTAACTACCATAAAAGAGGCCACTAACAGCCATAATGGGGCCAATAATGGGGCCACTAACTTCAGAAAGTTGAGCAACTAAAGTTGACTAAGTCTAGCTAGAAAATAGGATGCACTAACTGAAATAAGTAAAAACAGTAAAAATAATAATAAGCTGAAAAAATGCCAATTGTCTAACACTCCTCCTTGGCATTTTTGTGGCAAACACCAGTTCTTTTCCTCAGATCTTCAAACCTTTCCTTTGGCAATGACTTGGTGAAAATGTTAGCTAGCTGGTTCTCAGATGAACAATGAACAAGCAACACTTCATTAGATTGTTGGACTTCTTTAATAAAATGAAACTTGATCTTGATATGTTTAGTTCGACCATGAAACAATGGATTTTTTGAGATTGAAACTGCTGAACTATTGTCACACATGATCTTGGTAGCTTTTGTTTGTTCATGGCCTAAGTCCTTCATCATCTTCCTTAGCCAGATAACTTGATTCACAGCAGATGCAGCAGCTATGTACTCAGCTTCTGCTGTTGATTGAGCTGTAGTTTCTTATTTTCTAGAGCTCCAACTAAAACAACTTGTCCCCAAATAGAAAAGATATCCAGAGGTGCTTCTGGAATCATCAACTCCACCACCCCAATCACTATCAGAGTACCCGATCAGGTTTATAGTTACTTCGGCAGATATTGGGAAAAAAATTCCAAACTTGCTGGTTCCTTTAATATACCTTAACACTCTTTTAGCCGCTGTGAGGTGTGTGTCCTGCAAGGCCTTAGTTGGCAATCTGTTCAACAAATATACAGAGGTATTGACTGCCTCAGCCCAAAACTAATTTGGGATCTTTCTTTCGAGCAAAAAATATCTGGCCATCTCCATTACTGTCCTGTTCTTCCTTTCAGACACGCCATTTTGTTGTGGAGTGTATGGTAATGTCAATTGGCATTCAATACCTGTGCTATTACAAAACTCCACAAATTGAGAAGAAGTATATTCTCCTCCATTGTCAGACCTTAAAGCCTTAATACTAAGATTACATTGATTTTCTACTAAAGCTTTAAATTGTTTAAAAACATCAAAGACTTCACTCTTCAGTCTTATGGAATAAACCCAACACATTCTGGTGTAGTCATCAATAAAGAGGAGAAAGTATCTATTACCACTCAGCGAATCTGTTTTCATTGGGCTGCAAACATCCGTATGAATGAGCTGAAGTTTCTGGTTAGCTCTCCGTACTTGATATGCTTGAAATGGCAATTTTGTTTGCTTTCCCTGTTGGTAAGTTTCACAAACTTGAGCATTAGAAAGAAATTCAGGCATATTTTCCACTAGCTCCTTTTTTTTCATCTCGGCGATGCTTCTCAGATTGAAGTGACCAAACCTTTTGTGCCATAGGTTTGTACATGTTTGTGAAGTAATAGTGTAAGCCTGCTCAGTTATTTTCTCCCAATCAACTGAAAACATTCTGTTGCTCATCTTGACATAAAATAACTCTACTCCAGAAGGGTCAGAAACAACACATTCACGATTCTTAAAATGCAGAGAATAATTATTTTCAAGCATTTGTCCAACACTCAACAAATTTTGACTCATATCAGGTGTGTACAAAACATCAGAAATAGTTTTGATACCTGATATTGTTGAGATAGACACTGTACCTCTGCCTTTGACTTCTACTGCCTCACCGTTTCCCACTTTTACTTTAGATTTGTAAGTATCATCGAGGAATTTGTACAGTTCAACATCATTGCACAAGTGATGTGTGCAACCACTGTCAAGAAGCCATGAATCAGAGGATTCACTGATTGAAAAGTATGAAACTGCAAAGAGTTGCTCTTCATGTGCATTGGCAGCTTCTGCTACTTGTGCTTGCAAAGCACCAGAGACCTTTACTCTTGATTTGTAGACCTTGGATACGTGTCCCGTCTGCTTACAGTTGCCGCATATAGCATCGACTCTCCACCAACAATACTTCTCCAGATATGTATTTCTTTGACAATGTTTGCAAGGAGGGAACTTCTGCTTCACATCTCCACTATTGTTTTCTCCATCATGCTTGCCTTTATTCTTTTGGTGGAATTGTTGCTTTCCTTTTTGCTTTTGTACAGAGAAAGCTCCTTCACTGAACTTTTCCCGTCTCATAGTCCTCCTTTGCTCTTGTGCTTGAAGAGCACTCATTAGTTCACCTAATGAAAGTTTGCTCAGGTTCTTGGATTCTTTAAGAGAGGAAATCTTAGATTCAAACCTCTCAAGAAGAGTCACAAGAACTTTCTCCACAATTCGTTTATCTGTAAAGTCTTCACCAAGAAGTCTAATGTTATTAACAATTAAGGAGATTCGATCAGCATACTTACTGATAGTTTCATCCTCCTGCATATTCAAGGACTCAAACTCTCTTTTCAGGTTCAACACTTGCATTTGACGTGTTCTATCGCTGCCTTGATATTCTTCTTTCAACCTATCCCAAGCCTCTTTTGCAGTTTTGCAAGCCATGATTCTGTAAAACACAAAATCTGCCATAGCATTCTGCATAAGCGACTTGGCTTTAGATTTCTTTGCCTTCTCTTCGTTGTTGGATTTGACCTGAGCCAAGGTAGGATTTGCTGGTAGAGCAGCAAGTGGTTTATCTTTCGTCACAGTTTCCCAAAGTTCATAGGCTTCCAAAAAAGCTTGCATCTTCACAGACCAGATTTGGTAATTTTCACCAGTGAAAGTGAATGGTGGATTTAAAGGTAGGTTGTTGGATGCCATTTGTGCTGTAGGTTAAAACTTCTTTTGTCCTGTAAGATCAACTAGAGGCTCTGATGCCACTGTTAGAACAAAAATACTCAAGAAACTGATTTGAAAAAATAAAAATAGAGTGAACTTATGAAATTCCTTATGTATAATAATCTACAGAAAGTCTGAATTTATACAAAGAAAAAACATAAACATTAAAACTAAAATAAGAACATGTGCCACTAACTACCATAAAAGAGGCCACTAACAGCCATAATGGGGCCAATAATGGGGCCACTAACTTCAGAAAGTTGAGCAACTAAAGTTGACGAAGTCTAGCTAGAAAATAGGATGCACTAACTGAAATAAGTAAAACAGTAAAAATAATAATAAGCTGAAAAAATGCCAATTGTCTAACACATATCTAAGGGTCTAGAATGTCAAGCTTCTGTAACTTTAGACAATTGAGAAACTCTTTCCCAAATTTGATGCCCTATGAGTAATGGAGATGAGGTTTTTCAATCTTATTTTTTGTGAAGGCATTTTCATCTTTGTAAACTCATGTTCTATTGACAAGAACTGACGATGACAATCAAACCATGTATTCTTTTAGCCATGCTTTAAAGTAATGCCTTACTATTTTCCCTGCAATGCGAACAAGATAGCTTTTTAGCTGTCATCTTATCAGACAATACTCGAATGTACGAAAATTATTAATAGTCCACATAAAAGTAGCAATCATAACAAAATTCTTCTTAATTGATGTATGATAAGTCACAACATATTCAAACCAAAATTGTTTGAGCTCATCTATCTCTTATTGTAGATAGACACCAATCAAACTTTTTGAACTACAAGTTTCTAAATAGGGACTTGTCATGCACATTCAAGGAGGAAGATTATACGGAGTAAAAAATACAAGTCAATTGGAATAAGGTTATGAAGTATTAGAGAATGGTGTGAATCCATGTGCACACATCCCTAATCTAAGATTTCTAGGTTCACTTGTAAAATCACGATATATGCTATAAAACACTCCTATGCTTCTCCATCAGATGGATGAGACAAGACACTGTCGACTTTCTATATTCACGAATCAATTTCATATGTAGAGTAGACCTCATTGATGCGTACAACCTATTTAAACTAGGAATAAGATGTAAATATGTAACACCTCGGACATCGAAAGAGCCAAATTTAGACTAGTTCAAGTTACTCTACAACTGTGAGTTTTGGTTCCTCTTCAATCCACGATAACTTTTATCATATAATGAGTTAGGTGACCCACGAGGTATCAAATCGATGGCCTTTGAGTCCTCTTTCCAACACCACCAATTTTTCTAAATTTCACGTTTGTATGAAGGAAGTATGACCATTTGACTGTATCCTTTCTAGTAAAGGCTTTTCATCTATTTTAAGGGAAGGTATTTTGGTATTTTATTTACCCCTAAAGGCCTACCCACATTTTACCCACCTAAGTTAAGGGTTCTAATCTTACTAAGTTAATTTAAGACATTCCAAAAGCATTTAGGAATTTAAGAGAAGAAATGAGGAGGATTTTGAGCGTTCTTTCAAGAACTTGGGGATTGAGCGAAGAACAAATGTTGTTTAAGGTATGTAATCTTTCATTGTGTTGGGTTTGTTCTCCCTCAGGACAACCATGGAAATTCATCCTTGGATCCGTTATTTAGGTATGGCCTACATGTCTAATGTGATGAATACCATTGTAGAATGACCCTTCCTTCCTAAGTAACCCTATATAAATGTGTGATCTTATGCATGTTAGTGTCTTCTATTCTAATATTGAATATGTTCTTGTCTCCTATATGTAGTGTGAATGTGTGGTCTATAGTCTCTAAATGTTCTATGTGTAAGTCTTTCATGTCTTAAGTGATATGATATATGTGTTGTCATCCTATGAAGGATGGTTTCCTAAGTAGCTAAGTTGTTGCTCTTATGTGATCATGAAGACCAATATGAACACACACACATCTCATGCATATCTATGAGTAAGATAGATTCATGGTGACTAAGGGAAGGATAGTTCTCCTATGCACCATTACCTATTACTATGCATGTAAAGTATATGATTAATGAATTATGAGCATTTGTTGCCTAGATGTGGTTATGTGAAAGTATTCCTCACATATGTATGCATACACACATGAATGTATGAATGGTAAAATTATGTGAAAGTATATTCTCACATAATATAGGTAATATGATGAAATAACATTCTCATCTTAGAAACCTTTGAGCTATATGATGTATGAGGGAGAAATTCCCTAAAGCCTACTTTATGAACTAATGCTAATAAAGTCGAAAAGATGTTTAAGAAGGGAGTTTGAGCTTAGCACTGAGTGAACATGAAAAATGAGAGTGGGGGCTTCACGTCTAGTAAGTCCAGCTTCCCATAAGAGACCCTTCACGTTAGCAAGTCCGGGTTTCCAACATAAATGTTGTCTCATGATATGGAAACCTCCACGTTAGCAAGTCAAGGTTTCTAGTAAAAATACCCTTGTTCCTTAACTATGTGCCCCCATAGGACATAAGTAGTAGATTCACCTAGATAACTATTATGTAGGTTCTACCTTGGCAAGTAGAACACCTTTTTTCGGTGTGGGGTTATACGACACCAGATTCCATGTAGCTCACATGGTCTATGTCAGTTATGGCTATGTCTCCCGAATATTAAGAAATGAATTAAGATAATAATATGAACTCTAGTCAAGTCCTTGAGAACTTAGAATAGGTAGGACTATGGACCCTACCCATGCATTGCACTAGTGGACTTCAAGAAAGGATATGATTGGAGCCTTTTAGGAAATAAAGACTTATGTTATGTATGATTTGTATTAATGCATGTTAAAGTAATTTTGCTTTGCCAAGACATGAATTATGACTATACATGTGAATTGCACTTATGACTTCTAAATGAGTTTACTTAGTATATGTGGGGGTATAGGAATCTATGTGTACATTGCACAAGTAAGCTTGTGAAGGGGTTGTGAGGGTGGTTTACCTATGATGTGAACTAAATGAGTTATGACTAAGATTTAATGAATGAATTAGTCCTTATATGATGCTTTGAAGTATGTGGTCTTATGTCTAAGTAATAAATGAAGGTGTTATGACTTGTTGAATATGATATGCCTAGTCTAGGGTGACTTCTTAGGAACACTTGGTGTAAGTAGTATTATGGGATGCTACCTACACAATTCACTAGTGTGACTTGGGTGATGGTTCTTATGTGAAGCTTATGTCCTATGATGTGCTCATGACTTTATGGATATATGTGGTTGTGTTGATGAAACATATTTATGAAAGACCATCTTGGGTGACCTTAAGGTGATACATTGTACTAAGTACCACTTGAGGGTTGCTTAAGGAAAGAAGATAAGGTAACATAGATGTAATGTGTTGTATGTATTGAATGTGCCTCAAATGGTGATAAGTGGCTTTATGTGTTATCATGAATAGTGTACATGTCTATATGATGAATGTGAACTACATTGTACTTATTGTATCAATGTTTCATGAAGTTTACAAAAGAGAAATGGTGAATGATTTCTAACTAAATGTCCTCTTTAAATGCATGTTTTTGCATGATTGACATACTTAGTGCATTGTTGTACTAATACCATTCTTCTTAATCTTTTTACACATAGTGTAGGTGGTGATGGATTGAGGATGTCTCCTAAGTGAAGATCTTGGATAGATTTACCAAGTTCAAAGAAAGAGATCCTGGTGATTCAATGATTTCCTATGTCAAGATGTTCTTTAAGTTTATGTAGCTTAGATTATTATTTTATATTGTCAAGGGTCGTGTCACTATTCTACTCTATTGATGTTGAGTCTAAGATGGCAAAAGAGACTTAGAGTCTAACTATGTACTTATGATATTTTACAAATATATGAAGTGTTGTTCGAGCATATGATGTTCTATGAAAATTTTTAAATTTTCCACTAAATTTCTATGTCTATGCAATGAAAGATGTCTAAGGGATTGTACAAGACCTTCAAGAGATCAAGTACGCCGTGTTAGTTCTGGAGGGTGTTCCCCGGACGTGACTGATTATTTTTCAATATTTTATGGTTTAATGAAATTACATGATGATGAGTTGAAATCATTAGAACTCATGTATGATACATGACTTTTAGCTATGATTTTGTGAAGAACGCATGAACCTATGAACTATGAATTTTGAAGGATGATGCATGTCTTATGAAAATGATGTTTACGCTGATAGGGTGATTTTAGATGAAAGTATTAATATTGTTGTGAAAGGTTTTATCACATACGAATATGGTCATGATTGTAAAAGGTCTCACATATGGATTAACATTGGTGAAACATTTTTTCACCTATGCTTGAATTATTATTTGAAGGGGTATTCAATGTTTTAATCTTTAAGATTAGATTTGGTATTGATAATTGTTTTTCTTATGTTTTAAGGACATTTGATTTTTATCTATTTTGTTGGGATTTAGACTTAGCACCGAGAGGGTTGAAGGTGGAGGCTCATATAGGGTAGTCTATAGTAGCAACCCCTAGTCCCTATCTACGTGCTTCCGTAAGATTGTCTTAAATGACTTAGCTAGTTGAACCATTTTAGCAAAAGATGATCTGTAAATATTCTACTTGGCAAGTAGAATCCCGTTCTTTTGGTATTAGGGATATACCACATTCTATGACATAAGTCTCATGGTCTTATTGTCAGTTAAAACTAATATCCCATAAATGATTATGTTTCTTCAAAGCTCTCTTATGTATTTTATTTCAAATTCCCTTGTCCATATCTTATGATTTATATATTGTTGCTTCTTTAAGCTTTCAAATTTTCAAATGTTGGTCACTGATACGCTCAAATTATACTTCCCTAAAGAAGTATAAGTGGTCGTATCAAGTAAAGAACCCAATTGTTAGGTTAGGGTCGATCCCACGAGGAAAATGATTTAGACTTAACTTTAATCTACGATTACGTCTATTTAGTCAAGTCCTTTCCGAAAACAGTTAAATAAAATGGGGGTTTTATGTAACAAAAATGTTCAATTATTTCTAAGTAAATAAGTAGCAAGATTAAAACTTTGGTCTTTATCAAGTGATGAGAGAAACTAGGGCGTAAGTGTTCCCCATAGGTTCATAACGCGATAATCCTAGCTATAACAACTCTTTCCTAGTGTCTTGCATGCAAAGTGGTAAGTTATGTATCTCTAATTCCTTGGTTCGGCAACTAGAGAATTTCACCCCGTACCTTGGTACGGCTACGTGTGTTGAATGACTAACCCTTACCTTTACCTCATATTAAGCATCATATTCAATGTATGTCTAAGTTATTACTTTGCACCAATTGAGACTAGCCTATTAGATAGTGTATACTAAATCTATATTGATAATTATTTTCCTATTAACTACCTCCTTGGTCTGACAAGTAGAAATAGGGCAAGTTCTAACGCGTGCACTCGTTAAAAAGAATTCTAAACGAAAGAATTATCAATACATGCAAGAACCTATTCTAGAATTGTTATTTAGCTAGTTTTATCTTGTTAATTACCCATGGTTCCCACAACCCTAGTTTTGGATTTAGTTACCCATGCTTAGAATTACACAATTCATGGTTGTTAAACAAGAATTCATGTACTTACTTTGACAAGTTTGAAGAAAATCCAGAAATATCACTTGAATTAACGAAAATATTGTAAGAATCAATTCCGGAAACTTGTAGTAATTCCCAAAATCCAAAGTTCAACTTCCAATAACAAGTGTATGAAAAATAATAAAAAGTCTAACCCTAAAAATAAGGTTTTTAACCCTATTTATAATAATAAAGTCCTAAATTAAAAGGAGTTCTAAATAAGGAAAATCTGTCCCAAATGCGTCTTCAGTCAATGACCCAACTGACGGTTCATCAATGGAACGACAGACCGTCGACAGCCTCCGTTGGTCCACACTTAACTCTTTCTTCAGCCTTCACTTTTGCATCCTTTCTGTTACAATCGACGGACCAACAACACGGTATGTCGATGCCTCCATCCTTCCATACTTAGTGATTTCTTCAAGTCGGGTACTGGGACTACTCTCTGTTAGAAATGACGGTTAGCCAGGACGGTCCATCAATTAGTCGACGGACCGTCAATCCTTCCGTAGCCCCACACTTGGTCAGATTTCCCCGAGTTTCTTCCAAATGCTTGAACCTCCAGTCGACGATCACCACCTACGGACCATCGATGGGTCGATGGACCGTCGATGGCTTCATGGGTCATCACTTCTGCACTGATTTCAGCACAGTCTTCTGCATTTTCGTTTTCGACAGCTTTCCTGCAAACACACATAAAAGTATATTAAAATTACTACAAAAAGGCTTTAGACACACACTAAACTTAAGGAAAGAGCATTGAAAGTACCGTCAAACCACGGTACATCAGTCACACATTACATATTTAAGTTATGTATGTCATCATGTATATTTAGACACATTGCCCCATACTTAGTACATTCCATGTACTGATGCATACTTGTACCTATATCGTTTTATTAATGTAGGGGTTCAATGATCCTACCTCCAACACTCGTGATTAGTTGACTATTTTATCGGATTTAAGATTAGTAAGTCCTCATGATTTGAAGACCAAGAGAGTTTAACTTGATTTATGTCATTTTAAATTTTTTGATAATGTATGTGGTGTATGGGTTACTGTCACGACCCAAAATCGAGCCGCGAGTGGCACCCACACTTATCCTACTATGTGAGCGAACCAACCAATCTAAAACCCTAACATATTGAACAAAATACAAAGCGGAAGACTTAAAACTCATTATCCCCAAAATCTGGAAGTCATCATCACAAGAACATCTATCCTCAAGTTACAAATCTAAAAGTATCTAAGAAGCTAAAATAAATAAAAGGCTAGTCCATGCCGGAAGTTCAAGGCATCAAGACATTGAAGAGAAGATCCAGTCCAAGCTAGAAGCATTAGCTCACCCTGAAATCCGGTGTAGTGAAGACTGGCTAGAATTGCTGCTAAGTTGAAGACGACGGTACGTTTGCTGCATTCCCCAAATAACAAAGAAAGAAGCAACAAGTAGGGGGTCAGTACAAAACACAAGTACTGAGTAGGTATCATCGGCCAACTCAAAATAGAAAACAGTATATATCAGTTCATATCATAAATCAACTACAATACTCAACATGTAGCAACAAGTACTATAATCATCAATAAGTACTACCAAGTTCATCCATGAGGACTCAAGCCTCAATACCACACTCATTTGGGAAATTAGGTTCATTACATTGAGTATATAAACATCTCTCAAGATTCATTATCTTTCTTCCTCTTGTGTCGGTACGTGACACTCCGATCCCCTACTACTATGTGTCGGAACGTGACACTCCGATCCCCTAATTCTATGTGTCGGAACGTGACACTCCGATCCCCTACTTCTACGTGTCGGTTCGTGACACCCGATCCCCTAATACTATGTGTCGGAAACGGACACCTCCGAT